>JARQOD010000010.1:20742887-20788789 GCA_033576555.1 Oophaga sylvatica | reverse complement strand
ATCGGCAGGACAGACTCTTCCAACGACCATACTCCCTGAATCCAGAGACTGTTCCAGACGCCCCCCCAGCCCGTCAGGCTGGGATCGGTGGTTATGATCGACCACCTCGGAGGAAGGAAGGACTTCCCCAGGGATAACGCTTCCGGACGTAACCACCATTCTAGCGACTCTCTCACCCTGTGGGAGATGATGACACTGCAATCCAGTGAAAACCGTGATCGATCCCAACGGTTCAAGATGAGCATTTGGAGAGCCCTGGAATGAAATTGGGCAAACGGAATTGCTTCCATTGACGCCACCATCAAACCCAGAAGGCGCATACACCTTCGAAGGGACATTGCTGTTGCAGACTTCATACCCTGCACATGGTGAAGAAGACTCGCTTGCTTGTCTGAGGGCAGAGAAACCACTGCTCGTACCGTGTCGAACTGCATTCCCAAAAACAGGATTGACTGCGACGGTTCCAGGGACGACTTCTCCCAATTGATCAGCTACCCGAAGTCCTTCAGGAGCTGAAGGGATAAATCGCGAGCCGTCACCGCCTCCTCCTTTGAGGACGCCACAATCAAAAGGTCGTCCAGATAGGGAAGAATCGTAACCCCCTGTCTTCGCAGAATCGCCATGAGAGGTGCCAGAATTTTTGTAAAAACTCTGGGTGCTGAGGCCAGACCGAATGGCAGGGCCACAAACTGGTAATGGTCCTGACCTATGGCAAAACGCAGGAAGCGTTGGTGGGCCCTTCCGATGGGGACATGCAAATAAGCGTCGCGAATGTCGATTGACAACAAAAAATCGTTCTGCGACAAGGCTGCCACAACTGAGCGAAGTGACTCCATGCGGAATTTTCGGGTGTGGACATGTCGATTCAATCTTTTGAGATCCAGAATGGGACGAAATTTGTCCTCCTTTTTGGGGACTACAAAGAGGTTGGAATAAAAACCTCTTCCTTGGTCCTCCGGTGGAACTGGTACCACCACACCTTTCTGTAGAAGGGAATCGACCTCCCGCAGTAGAGCGGCAATTAGCCCGGGCTCTGACGGAATGCGGGATTGGCAAAAACTGTCTGGGGGTCGAGAAAGAAACTCTATGAAGTAGCCTGCCGACACAACCCGCATCACCCAGGTGTCCGACACGCGGGAAGCCCAAGTCGGCTTGAATTGGAGCAGGTGACCTCCCACTCGAGAGCCCTCGAGTGAGACCCTGGCATCAGTCCGCCTTAGCGCGCTTTTTGTCAGCTTCCCGCTTGTCTTGGCGGAAGCTCTGTTTCCAGGGAGTGCGAGATTTCTGAGCGCTCTTTTTTCCCGAAAAAGAGGGACGACCCGATCCCCAAGAGGGCTGACCAAACCGTCCCCTAGACCGAAAGGACCGCCGACTACCACCGGCACTATGCCTGCCAGACGCAGAGACCACAGCTCTTCGTTGCGGTAAAGCCGTTTCTTTTGCCTTTGCTTTGGCAATCAGCTCAGTGAGGTCAGATCCAAATAGCTGACCACCTTTGTAAGCTAAAGAAAGCAAACCTTGCTTGGAAACCGCGTCTCCGGTCCACTGTCTAAGCCACAGAGCTCTCCTGACTGTGATCGCCGAGGATTGTGCCCTGGACAGCATGGAGGCAGTATCCAAACCTGCATCACTGCCATATCGAGCTGCATCCTCCAATGACTTGAAAAGCCCCTCTACCTCGGATAGTGGGGATCCATCTTGCCACGCCGTCCGTAGACGGTCTAACCAGCTCAAGGAGGCTTTACAAGCACACATGGATCCTAGCACAGCTCTGAATCCATGACCCGCGGCCTCGTAGATGGATTTTGCCGCCATCTCCGTTTTTCTGTCCAGCGGATCCTGCAGACTCGCCTTTCCTTTAACAGGAAGTAATGAGGATTTGCTAAGCTGGGATAAAGGGACATCCACTTCAGGAGAAGGAATCCAATTAGCACTCAACTCCGCAGTACACGGATACAGTGTCTCAAAAAACCGTGTCCCCTGAAAACGTTTATCTGGACACAGGCGTTCCTTCTCCACTGCCTCATTAAGCTCATCCAGAGATGGTAAGGCTGATCGCGACCTATGCGACTCTTGAAACATCCGGGCCGACTTACCAGGACGTCTAGTTACCTCCTCCAGTAACTGTAACGCCTCCCTCATGGCTCCAATAAAAGCCTCTGTACGGCTCAAAAGAGAGGCAGAGTGTCCCTGCCGATCCTCCTTATCCGAATCAGATATCTCACCATCCGAGCTTGGAGGGGAGCCCTCCATACCAGAAATCTCTGAGTCGCTACGCGAGAAAGATGGCACCGGCCTGTGTCGCTTCCTACCATCAGAGGATCTAGCTGACACCCAATAACCTAGAAGGTCAGACAGGCCATCAATAGAACGAGCGAGGGCATCTATTTTGGCGTCACTGTAACCTCCGACCGCTGCGCTTGACGCCGTCGAGGTCTGCGTGTCAGATACGCGAGACTGATCCTGTAGCGGATCTGGGAGACGGTCCGCTCCTGGACCCTGATCCGACATGCCCTCACACAGTATATGGCAGGTAAAAACCTGTCAGCAACCAGAACAGTGTGGTTTTCAAAGGCAAAATGAACGCTGAAGGGTTAAAGCTCTTAAATAGAGAGCTACCCCAGCTTTTGTCTCCCAATAAAGGGTTAACCGCCAAAGAAGGGGTTAAAGTCGCAGACTCTCCACAACCCTTGTTTAATGAAAAGGGTGTGCGAGCCGCAGGTGCCTCTTATGAGGTAACAGCTGCAGGACAGTGTTCAAAGGTATGCCACATTAAACAAGAACGTCAACGAGATCGCTAACATATTGCGCTGATTTGTATATCGCAATACCAAAGTCGCTAAAGAGATCGCTAACCACTTATGCGTCGTCAATAAGATCGCCCACCGTGGAAGCTACTAGCGACATAAAAAATTATCACAAAAGAAAAAACGATCGCAAAATTATGCGTCGCTAATGTGATCGTAGCGGGAGCGTTCCGTGTGACAATACCTTGTCCTGCGCTGAGGGGGTCAAGCTTCTGCCCTGACAGGTAGAAGCGACTCACCCAGCTGGCCGCGGTGTAGTGTCTTCTTTCGGTCGGTCGGGGAGAGCGGAGAGTGAGGAGCCCGAGGAGGCCGTCAGTAATGGCCGCCGCGCTAGAGGAGAGAAGCCGGAAGGAAAAAGGCAGGATAAAGCGCGCGCTCAGAGCGCTTCCTGCCTATGAAAAAAATGGGAGAGCGCGAAGACACGCCCCCCGCCGGTTTCAAAAAAAGCGCGCGATTCACTCCGCTCTCCGCTCCCATGTCCTGCAGGCATCCACCTGCGGACAAAAGTACACAATCACCACACTGAATACATGTAGCAGTGGCAGCTGAAGCACTCAAACACATTAAAATGTGGAGTACTCACCCAGCTGAGCGCCACAGGGACCCCTCAGAGATTTGTGGCGCTGTGCCCGTAGCTTCCCCCAGGGCGGGGAACGCAGTGACCCCAGAAGCACGGTTTGCGTCCCCGCCAGGGAAGCAATCCTCATCCCCCAGGGCCGGCAGGGTTCTGCAGGGACCACCTTACAGGGTAATACAGATCCGCCAAGGGAGAGGTGGGAGTCCAGCAGCGCTGAGACCCCTGAGACCTCTAGACCATTGGCGGTCCAAGTCTCTGTCCGACTAAAATAAAAAAAAAAAATCTTCTGAGGAGCTGCTTCCAGCAGAGACTATCCTCTGTGAACCTCAACTTTTAGACTGGAGAGCTGGAGTAGGAGGAGCCCTATATAGCTGGAGGGGCCGGTCAACACTTTTTTAATCTGAGGTGTGTTTATCCTATGTGGGCTCCGCCTACCCACTAGTAATGACTGTCTCCCTTCCTTCATCTGCAGCTGAAAAAATAATGATAATGGGAGCAAGGCCCCATCTTACCTGTTGTGCATCAGTGTCAGACTGGAATGGAACATACCAGTTATTGTTGTGAGCAAACTAACAACTTATCACTGTTGGACAATTTTCGTTATCGAATAATGCTTTCACCTCCTGTAAGACACCAAAAAAAGAAAGTTATCAGACATGAAATCTAGAGCAGAATGGTTTAGAACACAGAATTTAATCCAGAATTCCTTTGAAAACCTAATGTAATTGAGAGGGGCAGGGTCGTTACAGATTGGTGTTTTTTTATTTTAGTAATTTTTAGTGACTTCATATTAGAAAAAAAAACAAGACACAAAACCACACTCATCGCTCCTGAACCCACTATCCCCTAACCCCTTAACGAACGTTGATACGCCTTTATCGGCGGCAATTAAGGGTACTTGTGCCTCAGCGCCGCTGTTTAATGGCACTGAGAAATAAGTGTATAGCGCCCCCCAGAGTCTGAATTTCTCTGGGGTCTCGGCTACCAGGCGTAGCTGAGGCCCCAGAGAACATAATTCGGGTCAGTGACCCCCCAAACTCACTTCAAATGTGAAGTGGTCCCTAAAAAAAGTTTTGTAATTTTTGTTGGAAAAATGAGAAATTGCTGGTCAACTTTTAACCCTTATAACGTTCTAACAAAAAAATTATGTTTCCAAAATTGTGCTGATGTAAAGTTGACATGTGGGAAATGTTATTTATTAACTATGTTGTGTGACACCACTCTCTGATTTAAGGGTACAAAAAATAAAAGTTTGAAAATTGCAAAATTTTTTGAAAATTTTTGCCAAATCTCCGCTTTTTTTTTCATAAATGAATGCAAGTTATATTGAAGAAATTTTACCACTAACATTAAGTACAATATGTCACGAAAACAAAAATCTCAGAATCAGTGGGATCCGCTGAAACGTTTGAGAGGTATAACCTCAAACTGACAGTGGTCAGAACTGTAAAAATTGGCTTGGTCATTTAGTACCAAATTGGCTCTTTCACTAAGGGGTTAAAACACAAATAAACATCTTATGGGTAGGACTGGAATTGATATACATGGACAGATCTCTATGATGATAAATACATTTCTTTATGTTGAACTTTTCTCTATGGTAGTCGAGGTCTAATCTGTCAGTGGTGTCGTATGGGCTCATTACCTCTCATTTTATAATGCTTTTATCTTTATTCAAGCCAAACAGGAGCAAAAATGGTCTCCAGCGTTGACATAAAAATAAAACTTCACCTTTATTAGGAATTTTCATGAATAAACCGACTCGTTTCAACTAAAACGTCTTATTCATGAATAAGTATGGTATGCCGGTCCATCAGTTTTGTTTTTATATCAACGCTGGAGACAATTGTTTCCTTCTGTTTGGCTTCATTTGGACACGTTCTGGACCTGGGCGGCTCCGTGCCGCAATTCCTCTCCCAAGAGTGCTTGGAAACAGTGATCTGTATTTCCTAAATTCCCCTTCCTTGCTTGTACAGTCATGGCCAAAAGTTTTGAGAATGACACAAATATTATATTTTCACATGATCTGCTGCCCTCTGGTTTTTATGTGTGTGTTTGACAGATGTTTTTATCACAGACAGAAATATAATAATTGCAAACATATGAGTAACAAAAGCTTATGTTGACAGTTAGAATGAGTTAATGCAGCAAGTCAATATTTGCAGTGTTGACCCTTCTTCTTCAGGACCTCTGCAATTCTCCCTGGCATGCTCTCAATCAACTTCTGGACCAAATCCTGACTAATAGCAGTCCATTCTTGCACAATCAATGCTTTCATTTTGTCAGAATTTTTAGGTTTTTGTTTGTCCACCCGTCTCTTGATGATTGACCACAAGTTCTCAATGGGATTAAGATCTGGGGAGTTTCCAGGCCATGGACCCAAAATCTCTATGTTTTGTTCCCTGAGCCATTTAGTTATCACCTTTGCTTTATGGCAAGGGGCTCCATCATGCTGGAAAAGGCATTGTTGATCGCCAAACTGCTCTTGGAGGGTTGGGAAAAGTTGCTCTTGGAGGACATTCTGGTACCATTCTTTATTCATGGCTGTGTTTTTAGGCAAGACTGTGAGAGAGCCGATTCCTTTGGCTGAGAAGCAACCCCACACATGAATGGTTTCAGGATGCTTAACAGTTGGCATGAGACAAGACTGGTGGTAGCGCTCACCTTGTCTTCTCCGAATGAGGCGTTTTCCTGATGTCCCAAACAATCGAAAAGGGGATTCATCAGAGAAAATAACTTTACCGCAGTCCACTGCCTGTACCTTTTGCAGAATATCAGTCTGTCCATGATGTTTTTTCTGGAGAGAGTGGCTTCTTTGCTGCCCTCCTTGAGACCAGGCCTTGCTCCAAGAGTCTCCGCCTCACAGTGCATGCAGATGCACTCACACCTGCCTGCTGCCATTCCTGAGCAAGCTCTGCAATGATGGTAGCCCGATCCCGCAGCTGAAACACTTTTAAGAGACGGTCCTGGCGCTTGCTGGTGTTTCTTGGGTGCCCTGAAGCCTTTTTGGCAACAATGGAACCTCTCTCCTTGAAGTTCTTGATGATGCGATAGATTGTTGACTCAGGTGCAATCTTTCTAGCTGCGATACTCTTCCCTGATAGGCCATTTTTGTGCATTGCAATGATGACTGCACGTGTTTCTTTAGAGATAACCATGGTTAACAGAATAGAAACAATGATGCCAAGCACCAGCCTCCTTTTAAAGTGTCCAGTGGTGTCATTCTTACTTAATGACAGATTGATCTCCAGCCATGTCCTCATCAACACGCACACCTGTGTTAATGGAGCAATCACTGAAAAGAGGTTAGCTGGTCCTTTTAAGGCAGGGCTGCAATGATGTTGAAATGTGTTTTGGGGGATAAAGTTCATTTTCTAGCCAAATATTGACTTTGCAAGTAATTGCTGTTAAGCTGATCACTCTTATAACATTCTGGAGTATATGCAAATTGCCATGAGAAAAAGTGAAGCAGTAGACTTTGTAAAAATTAATATTTGTGTCATTCTCAAAACTTTTGGCCATGACTGTATCTTTGTTTAATGTTCTCTGTCATTGCTTTTTCGCTTAATAAAGAGGCAAAAGTACAATTACAGGATATTTTTTATCTCGCGTATTGTGTCCCCTTTGCACCAATACTAACATTTTTATTTTTCTGATAAGAACATTTTCTGCCCTTTCATTTAATTCTGCCATTCATTTTTTCACTTTGCTTCTAGTGTTCATTGTGCGGTAAAATGACCCAACAGTATGATTGTCCATATCAGTAGGATTAAAGTAGTATCAAACATGTATTGTTTTTTTCAATTTCAAGGGAAACAGTAGGATCAACCCTTTTAAAGCTGTCTATATGGGCATGCATGTCACAGGAAACTGAATAAAATGATACTGTGATCTCACTTCAAAGCTGGGTGTGATTATAACTAAGTACAGCAGAGCTGAGCTTTGTTTAACTACAAACACACGTATCTCATCTTTACCAGCTCAGCTGCAGCTGACGACAATTAACACTTCAGTTTTCAGGTGTAGGAGAGGGGCAGGTGAGTACAATACAAGGTAAGGGCACACTTGTGAAGTGAAAACCATTCCCGGTGACTACCTCTTGAAGCTCATCAAGAGAATGCCAAGAGTGTGCAAAGCAGTCATCAAAGCAAAAGGTGGCTACTTTGAAGAACCTAGAATATAAGAAATATTTTCAGTTGTTTCACACTTTTTTGTTAAGTATATAATTCCACATGTGTTAATTCATAGTTTTGATGCCTTCAGTGTGAATGTACAATTTTCATACTCATGAAAAAACAGAAAAATCTTTAAAAGAGAAAGTGTGTGCAAACTTTTGGTCTGTACTGTACATAGTGCTGTCCTCTTTTTTATTGCAGACATTAGCCTTTCTTATTTCTATAGTAAATGAATGGTAGGCCCCAAGAATAATGTTCTCTGGTGGGCCCTGTGTTTTCCAGTCTGACACTGTATGGGTGTGCGTGGTCCAATGTGTGGAGCCATTCTCAGCATGCTGCAATTGTTTTCTCATGGTGAATCGACTTTAGAAAAAAAAATCACTGATCTGCAGTTCCCCAGAGTACAACATTGGGCTATCCGATAAAACATCGCATTGTACTCGTCCGAGTTATACGCTTGTGTGAGCGAGCCCTGAAGGTGAGACCACAAGCAACAGTTGGCAGGAAGTGGACAAATTATCGCTCAACACAACAGTCAAGTTTGTTTCACCATTTTGCAGCTATTGGAAAGCAGCAGAGATTCCACCACACAGCTGCCACAATGTGAGGCCACACTCTGATAGTGCGCGTTGACTTATCTGCGGTAGGAGGGGACTTGCTGCTAAGGTACAGATAAGGAACTACAGATGCTGTGCGTTATTAGAATTAGACCTTAGCCCATACCTCCCAACCGTCCCGGATCTGGCGGGACAGTCCCGATTTTGACCGCCAGTCCCGCTGTCCCGCCCGGGACCTTGTTTTTCCCGCATTGCACTGAGTCGCCACGCCCCCCAGAGACCCACCGGCCACTGCAGCCCCTCACTGATAAATCCCAGCAGCCCAGTGACTTCATTGGCAATGAAGTCGCTGGGCTACTCTGTGCACAGGACCTGTGATGAGGTCACAGGAGGGGAAGAGTCAGGAGTCACATGATCAGGGGCCTCGGTGTGTGCAGGATTCTGCTGTGCTGGCTTTCATGGTGTTGGATGAAGTGACGTTTATGTGTGGGGTCAGGAGAGGTTTACAGGGTGGATTTAGCAGAGCTGTGTGTGTACGAGTTGTGAGCAGCTGCCGTGTGTGTACGAGGTGTGCAGAATGGAGCCCTGTGTGTACAAAGTGTACGGAGCTGAGCCGTGTGTGTACAGGGTGTACAGAGTGGAGCCGCGTGTGTATGGAGTGAAGCCGTGAGTGTACGGGGTGTACAGAGCGAAGCCATGTGTGTATGAGATCTACGGAACGGAGCCGTGTGTGTACGGGGTGTGCGGATCCGCGTGTGTACGAGGTGTACAGAGTGGAGATGTGCACGAGGTGTACAGAGCGGAGCCGTGTGTACGAGGTGTGCAGAGCGGAGATGTGTACGAGGTTTACGGAGCGGAGTCGTGTGTGTACGAGGTGTACAGAGCAGTCCGTGTGTGTACGAGGTGTACGGAGCGGAGCCGTGTATGTATGAGATCTACGGAACGGAGCTGTGTGTATGGGGTGTACGGAGAGGAGCCGCGTATGTACGAGGTGTACGGAGCGGAGATGTGTACTAGGTGTACAGAGCGGAGATGTGTACGAGGTGTACAGAGCGGAGCCGTGTGTGTACGAGGTGTACGGAGCGGAGCCGTGTATGTACGAGGTGTGCGGAATGGAGCCGTGTGTGTACAAAGTGTACGGAGCTGAGCAGTGTGTGTACAAGGTGTACAGAGTGGAGCTGCGTGTGTATGGAGTGGAGCCGTGAGTGTACGGAGTGTATGGAGCCTCCGCTGTGTGTACAGAGCGGAGCTGTGTGTGTATGAGATGAACGGAACGGAGCCGTGTGTGTACGGGGTGTGCGGAGCCGCGTGTGGTGCGAAGTGTACGGAGCGGAGATGTGTACAAGGTGTACAGAGCGGAGTCGTAAGTACGAGGTGTACGGAGCGGAGATGTGTACGAGGTGTACAGAGCGGAGCCATGTGTACGAGGTGTACGGAGCGGAGATGTGTACGAGGTGTACACAGCGGAGCCGTGTCTACGAGGTGTGCGGAGCGGAGATGTGTACGAGGTGTACGGACCGAAGTCCTGTATGTACGAGGTGTACAGAGCGGAGCCGTGTGTGCACGAGTTGTACGGAGCGGACCCGTGTGTGTACGAGGTTTACGGAGTGGAACCGCATGTGTGTACTGAATGGAGCAGTGTGTATGCGAGGTGTACGGAGCGGAGCCGTGTGTGTAGAATCATAGAATGGTAGAGTTGGAAGGGACCTTGTTAGGGCTGGCGGAACACACAAAATAATATAAATAATAAGTGCGTTCGCAGCCCGGGGTCCACCGTACAGGCTGAGCCTGCTGCTGGTAAGAGGGCGGTAAGGTGAACTCTGTTACTTCACAGAGTAGCAACTTTAGACACTGTGGCCCTATACGGCGGTATAAGCGAACTCTGTTACATCACAGTGTCGCTAAGGTAGAGCCGCAGAGATATGGACTGTGTCCTGTTAACTCCACAGGACTGCACAGACAGCTGCTGTGCGACAGCAGTCCGTAGTAAACGCAATCAGCAACCCAAACAGACAATCTCCTCACCGGAGAAGCCGGTATTCTAGGGGCTTATTTCAGCCAAGCCCTAAACACGTGCATACAATCTCCTCACCGGAGGTGCCGGTATTCTAGGGTCTTATTTCAGCCGAGCCCTAACACATGCATGCAAGATCACACTGGCGCAAAGCACATAATGTAATTGATACTAGCGCATGGCGGCACGACAATGCCACCCTTTTATAGTAGCAACTACAGGACCTGCCAGATAAGGACCAATAGAAAACTGCTCCAGAACACAAGAGGTTTCAGGACCTTCCTGGCGGACCAATAGGAGCTGCTGCAGTACCTGAGCATGTGACCTCTGATCTCCAATGAGAGATCTTACCCTGGGCATGCTCAGAAGAGGAAAGCAAGGACTTTGTCCCAAAGACGTCTGCTCGCCGCTAACCAGCACTGGCTACAACAGCAGAACCTGGAGAGGCAGCAGTAATCCTCTGCACAATGTTAGACTGGGCGAGACGCTGGGACCGACGTCTATGCTGAGCAGAGTCCACTGCGGCCAGAGACGGATGGGAGACCGCAGCAGGGACGGCCCGAGATTCCCCCCGTGCACAAGCGGGAACTTGACCCCTAACATTACCCCCCCTCTAGAACCCCTCCTTCCTTGTGCCTCATTACGCTCGAAGGCAGCAATGAGCTGCGGAGCCTGAATACGCTCAGCAGACTCCCATGACCTATCCTCAGGCCCATAACCCCTCCTATCCACCAAATAAAATTTTTGCCACGTACCACCTTGCACCCCAGAATAGCATTCACCTCATAATCGTCCGTAGACGAACCCGATGTCCCGGCAGATGACTCGGAAAACCGGGACAAATACACGGGTTTCAGGAGGGAGACATGGAATGTGTCGGTGATACCCAGGCGTGGCGGAAGGGCTAACCGGTAGACCACAGGATTGACCTGTTCGAGGACCTTGAAGGGACCTAAGAAGCGAGGTGCGAACTTAGTGGACTCTACTCGCAGCCTGATGTTACGGGCGGAGAGCCACACTAAGTCGCCAGGGGCAAAAGTCGGAGAGGGGCGCCGATGTGAGTCGGCGGATGACCTCATTCTCTCCTTGGAGGCCTGAATGGCATCCTGAGTGCGGTCCCAAATGTCCCGTGCCTCCACAGCCCAGTCTGCCACCCTGGAGTCGGCGGAAGACACGGGCATAGGTACGGGAACCCGCGGATGCTGGCCGTAATTAAGGAGAAATGGGGTTTGTCCAGTGGAATCAGCCACAGCGTTATTTAATGCAAACTCCGCCCACGGTAACAAGGATGCCCAATCATCCTGCCTAGCTGAAACAAAATGTCGAAGATATGTAACCAAGGTCTGGTTGGCCCTCTCTACCAACCCATTCGTCTCGGGATGATAAGCAGAAGAGAGATTTAACTCAACACTGAGAAGGCGACAAAGCTCTCTCCAGAACCGAGACGCAAACTGGGGACCTCGGTCGCTGACAATTTTATCTGGCATACCGTGTAAGCGGAAGATATGTTTGATAAACAGTGTCGCCAAGGCCCGTGCAGAGGGTAACCAGGGTAGCGGCACCAAGTGCACCATTTTGGAGAAGTGATCGGTGATAACCAATATGATGGTGCACCCACGAGATTTGGGCAAGCCTACCATAAAGTCCATCCCGACCATCTCCCAAGGCCTGTCTGCCACCGGCAATGGGTAAAGTAACCCAGCTGGCCGTTGACGAGGGGACTTATTTTTGGCACAGGAGACACATGCCCGAATATAGTCTCCAACGTCCTGGACCATATGCGGCCACCAGTATGTCCTCACGAGTAGCTCAGATGTCCTTTTTTTCCCAAAATGTCCACCCACCCTGGACGAATGGGCCCAAGCGAGAACCTCCGGTCGCAAATTAGATGGTGCAAAGGTCTTGCCCGGAGGGACAGACTCTAGCGACACCGGAGCTACAGTTCTCAGGCTCTCAGAGGGGACAATAAGCCGTGGCCCCTCCTCCTCAGAAGACACAAGGGAGCATGGGCGTACCCACCGTGGGGCGGGGGGGGCAGCTGCCCCTCCCTAGAAGCAGGGGCACACAATGAAAGAGAGCGGAGAGAGCAGCACAATGCCGGCTCCCTCTGCCACAGATTGCAATGCCTGTCTGTGTGCGCAGTGTACGGAGCTGCTGTCTCACCAGAGGAGCTCCTTCCTTCCTGGTCCGCAGCAGCTGTAGTTTCACTTTCTGCCCTGCAGGCTCTGGTTGTCTCAGCCACCCTGGGTCCTAGTGTCCTCTGTGTGCATACACTGGACACTTCCTGCTCCTGCCTCAGCCACTGCCTGCAAGCTTCATGGTAAGAGGGATGGAATTTAATAAATGTATTCTGCTCAGGCATGTCATGGTCACTGTGGGGGAATGTGAGAGGATGGGGGTATTGTGGGGTAGAGGGTACAGGGCACTGGGGTGAATGTAAGAGGATGGGGGTATTGTGGGGGCTAGGGCACTGGGGGGGTTAATGTGAGAGGATGGGGGTATTGTGGGGGCTAGAGCACTGGGGTGAATGTAAGAGGATGGGGTATTGTGGGGGCTAGGGTACTGGGGGGGTTAATGTGAGAGGATGGGGGTATTGTGGGGGAGGGGTACAGGGCACTGGGGTGAATGTAAGAGGATGGGCGTATTGTGGGGGCTAGGGCACTGGGGGGTTAATGTGAGAGGATGTGGGTATTGTGGTGGAGGGGTACAGGGCACTGGGGTGAATGTAAGAGTATGGGGTATTGTGGGGGCTAGGGCACTGGGGGGGTTAATGTGAGAGGATGGGGGTATTGTGGGGGCTGAAGTGGGGGAGGGGCACAGAGAGTGAATGTGAGAGGATGGGGTATTGTGGGGGAGGGGATACAGGGCACTGGTTGGTGAATGTGAGAGGATGGGGATATTGTGGGGGCTGGCGCACAGGGGTTGATGTGAGAAGATGGGGTATTGTGAGGGAGGGTGGACAGGTCACTGGGGTTGAATGTAAGAGGATGGGGTATTGTGGGGCTAGGGCACTGGGGGTTTACTGTGAGAGGATGGGGGTATTGTGGGGTCACTGGGACAGAACACTAAGGGGTGCATGTGAGACGATGGGCTGTTGGGGTGTGGGTGGGGGACAGGGAAGGTAGGGGGCTTTTTTTTACTTGTGAGCTCCTTAATACTTTAATAATAGATTAATATTTCAGTATTATTATAACAAGGGCATAGACAGACGGCCGTATAACTCATGCGAGGATCGCACTGCAATCCTCGGACTTGCTGGTATCGCTCCTGACATGAGCGCGACTGCCATGTATAATATATGGTATATACAGCGTAGTGTCGCATACACTGCTGTATTATACAATATACAACAGTTCTAATGCTCCATACCTAATATGCAGGATAATGTACAGTGTATATGATGTAACCTGTATAAGATACGACATTGGCTTGCCCCCCCTAGTTTTGATCCTGGGTACGCCCATGCAAGGGAGCGAGAGAGAGCGTCAGCCCGAATGTTCTTCTCTCCCGACAGAAAATGGAGGGTGACGTGAAAGCGGGAGAAAAACAAGGAGCATCTGGCCTGACGGGAATTTAGCCGCTGGGCAGTTTGTAAATACACCAGATTTTTGTGATCCATGAAGACTTGGAAGGGAAAGCGAGCCCCTCCAACAGATGTCTCCACTCTGAGAAGGCCAACTTCATTGCTAGCAACTCCCTGTCCCCGATGGAATAATTCCTCTCCGCTGGTGTGAAGGTCTTGGAGAAAAAGAAGCACGGGTGCTTCCGACCTTGAGCATCCTTTGAAAGAGGACTGCTCCAGCACCAACAGACGAGGCATCCACCTCCAATATAAATGGCTTATCAACATCGGGGCGATGTAGGATGGGAGCGCTAGCAAAATGGGACTTAATAGAAGTGAAGGCCTTGGAGACCTCTTCAGACCACAATTTGGGATTTGCTCCCTTTTTGGTGAGGGCTACCACGGGAGCTACCAAAGTTGAGAAGTGAGGGATAAACTGGCGATAGTAATTAATGAACCCCATAAAGCGCTGCACCGCCTTCAGAGAATGGGGTTCTTGCCAGTCCATCACCGCCTGTAGTTTGGCAGGATCCATAGCCAATCCCTGGGCGGAGATGATATAGCCCAGGAAGGGTAAGGTGTTATGAATGTTTTAGAAATGAATTCTGAGCAGAAGCTCCCTCTGGTGGTTACAAACGGTACTGAACCATTCAATGAGGATAGGCAATCAGGAATCACGGACTGGCTGGATATAAGGGAGGTTTCCCCCCATTATGATTGCCGGTGATCAATTGTTCTTGTCTCAACGTTGTTTCCTGGTTCACTTGGAAGCTTGCCGAGTCTTGCCTCTTCTCCTGCTCTCAGATAAGATATTTTCTGTTTTTTTGTTTTTGTGCTTGCCATTTGCATATTTCTCTGCATTTCTGTGAGGTTGGCCAGGTTCCCCTCCCCAGGGGGCTTGGGCTCCTCTCGGTTCCTCTGGAGCCACTGTTGTTTGTTCATTTGCCTTTTCCAGTTTTTTCTGTGGCTGCGGCTTAGTTTTGTTACACCAGAGAACTAATTTAGGTGGTAGAGGTCGTGTGATCTCAGGTGTTTTTGCAATTAGTAGCGTTGTTTTTTTTTTAGGGTTTTTTTTGGGATTGCAGTAAGTATCCTTCCTATCCTTTTCTGTCTAGGCAGATTGGGCCCCAGCGTTTGCTCATACTATTTTCTGTCTGTGTCTGTATTTCCTCTTGTCTAACCGCCATTACATGTTTGGGGGCTTCCTATGTTCTTTGGGGATCTGCTCCGGGGCAGATAGCTTTCCTCTTTCTATCTTGTAGATTAGCCCTCAGGCTGTGATGAGGCGTCTAGGACCAACGTAGGAACGCTCCACGGCTGCCTTTAGTTGTGGTGGTTAGTCAAGGTACTGCAATCTAGTAGATTCCAACCTCTCTGGTGTATTGCCGTTTTTGCCTGCTCTCCTCAGCTACCAAAACATAACAGTAAGGACTCCTGCTCAAACACACATTTCTCCAACTTTGCGTAGAGGGAATTTGCCCGTAAGAGGTCGAAGACTCTGCAGACATCTCTCCGGTGGGAGTCAATATCTGGGGAAAAGATGAGAATATCATCCAGATAGACTACGACTGAGGTGGAGAGCATATCCCGGAAGATGTCATTAACAAAGTCTTGGAAGACGGCTGGGACATTACAGAGCCCGAAGGGCATCACCAGATATTCATAGTGCCCGTCCCTGGTATTGAAAGCCGTCTTCCATTCGTCCCCCTCACGGATGCGAATCAGGTTATAAGCACCCCGCAGATCTAATTTCGTAAATACCCTTGCCCCCCGTAGCCTATCAAAGAGCTCAGAAATCAGGGGCAACGGGTATTTATTCTTGACGGTGATGGCGTTAAGACCCCTGTAATCGATGCATGGATGTAATTCTCCGTTCTTCTTCTGCACGAAGAAGAACCCCGCCCCTGCAGGTGACACTGACTTCCTAATGAATCCTCTTGCCAGTTTCTCCTGAATATATTGAGACATAGCCTCCGTCTCCGGGAGAGAAAGGGGATAGACTCGTCCCCAAGGAGGTTTGCTCCAGGCAAGAGGTCAATAGGACAGTCATAGGGACGGTGAGGCGGAAGGATTTCCGCGGCCTTTTTGGAGAATACGTCTGCATACGACCAATAGTATTTAGGAAGTGAAGTAAGATCTGCGGGTATCTCTGTAGTGGCTACCTGAATGCATTCCCTCATATATCTGCCTTTACATGACTCACCCCAACCCAATATCCTCCCAGTGATGCACTCAATGTTTGGGGAGTGGAAACAGAGCCAGGGCATCCCAGCAAAATCTCGTCTATTCCCTCGGGAATGACCAGAAGTGAGATAATCTCCTGATGGGAAGGGGACATTGAAAACGTGAAAGGGATGGTCTGATGTGTGATTGGTGAAGGCAGTGACGACCCATTCACTATTCGAACAGTCACGGGTTTGGCGAGCATCACCAGAGGTATAGAGTGGCGGAGAGCGAAGGTAGAGGACATGAAATTTCCTTTGGCTCCAGAGTCCAAACAAAGCGTGACTGTTAAAGTGGATGAGACAAAATTGATTGTCCCCCTAAAGGACAACTTGGAGGCGTGTACCGCTGTGTCTAGTGAACCCCCTCCAATGGTTACTAGACGCGGTCGTTTCCCGACCGCTGTGGACATTTATTAGCATAATGCCCTACTTGTTGGCAAGCATTACAAGTCACAGGTACTCGAGCGGCCCGAGATTTAGGTCTCGCTCGAGAAATCTCCATGGCCTCAAGGGAATCGGGCGCGTGACAGGAAGATTCAAGAGGTCTGGCGAAGGTGGGTGCCAGCCGGAACCTCTGCCTACACTGGACCCGCTCCAACCTCCACTCGTTAAAACGGAGGTCGATGCGGGTGGATATGGTAATGAGCTCCTCCAGTGTGGCAGGAATCTCCCTGGTGGACAAGGTGTCCTTCACGTGGTCTGCCAGTCCCCTCCAGTACACCGGTATAAGGACTTTATCTGGCCACTCCAGCTCAGAGACCAGAGTCCGAAATTGGACGGCGAACTGGCTGACCATGGATGAACCCTGGGTGATTGCCAACAGTTGGAGAGCCGTATCGTGGGTGACGCGAGGTCCTAAAAAGACCTGTTTCAGAGTGTCCAAGAAGAGAGGAGCACTCTGCACCACACGATCATCGATCGCGCTCCCACAACGGCGTTGCCCACTCCAACGCCCTGCCCGACAAAAGGGATATGATAAAACCCACTTTCGCCCGCTCCGTGGGAAAATGTGCAGCCAGAAGCTCTAAATGTATGGAGCACTGACTGACGAAACTCCGACATTGTTTACTGTCACCGGTAAACTTGTCTGGAAGTGGGAGGCGGGAAATAGTCGGAGCAGGGGTAGCCGAGGACAAACTGGCTGCGGTCACACTAGCAGCATGAACCGCGACTGTGGTAACATCCACAGCTGAGGTTGTGCGCTCTAGAGTCGCCAACCTACCCTCCAGCTGCTGGATATACCGCTGCAGATGCTGGTCGTCCGCCATTTTACCAGCCAGACCCTGGTGCTAGTATACTGTTAGGGCTGGCGGAACGCACAAAATAATATAAATAATAAATGCGTTCGCAGCCCGGGGTCCACCGTGCAGGCTGAGCCTGCTGCTGGTAAGAGGGCGGTAAGGTGAACTCTGCTACTTCACAAAGTAGCAACTTTAGACACTGTGGCCCTATATGGAGGTATAAGCAAACTCTGTTACATCACAGTGTCGCTAAGGTAGAGACGCAGAGATATGGACTGTGTCCTGTTAACTCCACAGGACTGCACAGACCACTGCTGTGCGGACAGCAGTCCGTAGTAAACACAATCAGCAACGCAAACTGACAATCTCCTCACCGGAGAAGCCGGTATTCTAGGGGCTTATTTCAGTCGAGCCCTAACACATGCGTGCAAGATCACACTGGCACAAAGCACATAATGTAACTGATACTAGCGCATGGCGGCACGACCATGCCACCCTTTTATAGTAGCAACTACAGGACCTGCCAGATAAGGACCAACAGGAAACTGCTCCAGAACACAAGAGGTTTCAGGACCTTCCTGGTGGACCAATAGGAGCTGCTGCAGTACCTGAGCATGTGACCCCTGATCTCCAATGAGAGATCTTACCCTGGGCATGCTCAGACGAGGAAAGCAAGGACTTTGTCCCAAAGACGTCTGCTCGCCGCTAACCAGCACTGGCTACAACAGCAGAACCTGGAGAAGCAGCAGTAATCCTCTGCACAATGTTAGACTGGGCGAAACGCTGGGACCGACGTCTATGCTGAGCAGAGTCCACTGCGGCCGGAGACGGATGGGAGACCACAGCAGGGACGACCCGAGATTCCCCCCGTGCAGAAGCGGGAACTCGACCCCTAACAGACCTCCTGGGCCATCTGGTCCAACCCCCTGCTCAAAGCAGGATTCTCTAAATCATCCCAGACAGATGTCTGTACAGCCTCTGTTTGAAGACTTCTATTGAAGGAGAACTCACCATCTCTCGTGGCAGCCTGTTCCACTCATTGATCACCCTAACTGTCAAAAAGTTTTTCTAATATCTAATCTGTGTCTCCTCCCATTCAGTTTCATCCCATTGCTTCTAGTCTTTCCGTGTGCAAATGAGAATAAAGATGATCCTTCTACAATGTGACAGCCCTTGAGATATTTGTAGACAGCTATTAAGTCTCCTCTCAGTCTTCTTTTTTGCAAGCTAAACATTCCCAAATCCTGCAACTGTTCCTCATAGGACACGGTTTGCAGACCGGTCACCATTCCGGTGGCTCTTCTCTGAACTTGCTCCAGTTTGTTGATGTCTTTTTTAAAATGTGGTGCCCAAAACTGGACACAGTATTCCAGATGAGGTCTAACCAAAGAGGAGTAGAAGGCAATAATGACCTCACGTGATCTAGACTGAATGCTTCTGTTGATACATCCTATAATTGTATTTGCCTTTTTTGCTGCTGCATCACACTGCTGACTCATGTTCAGTCTGTGATCAATTAGTATACCCAAGTCTTTTTCACATGTGTTGTGAATGTGCTAGAAATGAATTCTGAGCAGAAGCTCCCTCTGGTGGTTACAAACAGTACTGAACTATCCAATGAAGATTGTGAAGATTGGCGATCAGGTGTTACTGACTGGTCTTATATAAGGGAGGTTCCCTCCCATCAGGGTTGCCGGTGATCAATTGTTCTGGTCTCATCTTTGATTCCTGTTCACTTTGTAGCTTGGGGTTTCGTGCCTGCATCTTCTGCTAACTGATAAGACAATTTCTTCTTTTAGTTTTTTGTGCTTGCTTTTTGCATTTTGTCCTGCACTTCTGTGGGGGTCTGCCGGGTCCCCTCCGGGGGCTTGTGCTCCTCTCAGTTTAGTTCAGCCACTGTTGTTTGTTCATTTGCCTTTTCCAGTTTTTTCAGTGGCTGCTGTTTAGTTTTGTTACACCAGAGAACTAATTTAGGTGGTAGAGGTCGTGTGATCTCAGGTGTTTTTGTAATTAGTAGTGTTGGTACTTTTCAGGGTTTTTTGGGATTGCAGTAAGTGTCCTTCCTATCCTTTTCTATTTAGGAAGTTTGGGCCCCAACGTTTGCTCATACTATTTTCTGTCTGTGTCTGTGTATTTCCTCTTGTCTAACCGCCATTACATGTTTGGGGGCTTTCTATGTTCTTTGGGGATCTGCTCCGGGGCAGATAGTTTTCCTCTTTCTGTCTTTAGGTGTAGTTAGCTTCTCAGGCTGTGACGAGGCGTCTAGGACCAACGTAGGTACACTCCATGGCTGCCTTTAGTTGTGGTGGTTAGTCAGGGTACTGCAATCCCATAGATTCCAACCTCTCTGGTGTATTTCCTTTTTTGCCTGCTCTCCTCAGCTACCAAATAATAACACACATGTGCTGTTACTTAGACCTATTCCTCCCATTTTGTATATGCTTTTTTCATTTTTATTGCCCAGATGTAGTACTTTGCATTTTTCCGTTAAAAACAATTCTGTTAGTTGCTGCCCACTGCTCCAGTTTATTTATATCTTTTTGAATCCTCTCTCTCTCTTCTCTAGTATTAGCTACCCCTCCTAGCTTTGTGTCATCAGCAATATTGATCAGTTTACCCTCAATTCCTTCATCTAAATCATTGATGTACGAGGCATACAAAGCAGAACCGTGTGTGTATGAGGTGTGCGGAGCCATGCATGTACAAGGTGTATGATGGGGAACATTCATACCTCCCAACCGTCCCAGATCAAGCGGGACAGTCACGATTTTGAGAGAGAGTCTGCCCCACTTCCCCAGCCGGTAGCTTACTTTTCCCGTGGACACAGGAGTACACGGCGGAGCCCCGAGGAGCACTTTAAAATTTGCACGTGACGTTCCACCGGAAGTGACGTGCTGGAAGCTGACAGGAAATGAGATAATTTCGGGAGGAGATTGTGACAGAACCATGGAGACACTTCAGGGAATGCTTCAGCTCTATCACCGTGTCCTCCTCCGACAGCGCGTACAGCGGGATCGCCTTGGACTCGGGATGCCGGCCATGTGAGTGGATTATGATATGTCCTGCACCGGGAGGCTCAGGTGGGCACTACAATGGGAGCCGGGATGCTATAGTATCTTTATACAATCTTTCTTTCTCTCTGTTCTTTCTTTCTTTCCCCTCTTCCTTTCTCTCTCTCTGTTCTTCCATTCTCTCTCTCTGTTCTTCCTTTCTCTCTCTCTGTTCTTCCTTTCTCTCTCTCTGTTCTTCCTTTCTCTCTCTCTGTCTTCCTTCTCTCTCTCTTTCCTTTCTCTCTCTTGTTCTCTTTCTTTCTTTCCCATCTTTCTCGCTCTGTTCTTTCTTTCTGTTTCTTTCTCTCTCGGTTCTTTTTTCCCCTTTCGCTTTCTTTCTCTCTCTGTTCTCTCTTTCCCCTTTCGCTTTCTTTCCCTCTGTTCTTTTTTTCTCCTCTTTCTTTCTCTCTCTGCTCTGTTCTTTCTTTCTGTTTCTTTCTTTCGTTCTCTTCTTTCTGTCCCCTTTCTTTCTCATACGTTCTTTCTTTCTCTGTTCATTCTTTCCCCTCTTTCTTTCTTTCTCTTTCCCTCTCTGTTCTATCTTTCTCTCTGTCCCCTTTCTTTCTCTTATTTCTTTGTCTGTTCTTTATTTCTTTTCCTCTGTACCAGTCAGTGTGCCCTCAGTACCAGTCAGTGTGATCAGCAGTGCTAAATGGGTGTGGTTGGGGCAGGGACATGGGTGTCACTAGTTGTGAAATGGGTGTGGTCGGGGCGTGACCTAAAATTTCCCAAAACGTGCTATGCGCACCGCAGCTTGTGTATCTCTTTCCCCTCTTCTAACGTTGGGCGGTATGCCTTAGCCAGTACCCTTCCCACCCAGGACTGTAATCATTTGACTCTGGGAACAGTTACTTTTCTGCACCGTACCAAACTATTCATGCTCAGGAATGACACAGGCATTGGCAGCAGTTGTGTGTTGTAACATATGGCTCATAGAACAACACGATATGTCCTGGTTAGAAAGAATAGCATCCGTAAAAATGTTCAGAATCCTCCAAATATTGCATGCATGTATTCCGTAACCTTCCTATCACAGTCCCTATGAAATATACTATATATCCCAATAAAAGAGCGAGGCCTGGGCTGTCCCTCAGTGGAGAGGTATTATAGGGCAGTCATATTTGAACAGCTGAGGTTGATGTGGAACGATAAGGATGACATTGGATAGAAATCGAGAAACATTTCATAAAATCCCCAAATGTTGCATCTTTTTTTTTTACTCATCTATCATTACCGGGCCTAACCTCGGCGATGATGGGAAATTGTGTCTGCCACCAGCGGTGGAAGCGGCACTGGGAGTGAGGAGCATTCTAATCAATTTGGCACTCTCTAAAGCCCCCATAGAGACTTTGGAGCGGTGTATTCCGCACCTCCAGATTCAAAACTGGAAATCCCTGGGAGTCCTATTGGTTGGGGACATGTACGAGGAAGGAATATTGTTATCCTTCTCTATGATCAGAGAGAAATACCTTCTTCCACGTAGAGATCATTTTAACTATCTACAAATAAGACATTTTCTACAAGGAAAAAAAAAGATAATATTGTCACAACCCTGCAAACTATACACCATGCTCCTCGCTCCAGCGCAATAGATGAGAGCGCGGTCCGTAAGCTACAACCATATGCTGGAGGAGACGTTGCCCTCTCTGGACTCTCATCTCCACAAATGGGAGACTGATCTGCAATGTGGGATCACCCCGGGTCAATGGCGGACGTCCTTCTCAATGATAGGGACACACTGTAAATGCACTAATCACCTGGAGAACGCCAGAAAGCTGCTGTACAGGTGACACTTCACACCATACAGATTGTCTTAAGATCTACCGCAGCTCCCCAGATGTGCTGGAGGTGTGGAGAAGCTAACGCAGATATGCTACACGTCAGGTGGAAGTGCCATAAAGTGGAGCCGCTCTGGGACGCAATCTCCCATCTAGTGTCTCAAATTAGTGGTATGCCAATGAAAACTGGGAAAGAGCAGGCGCTTCTGGCCAGTGACCTGGATTTAATCCCGTACGAGTTCAGGACTGTGATTGCGCACATCCTCATAGCTACTAAAATTAAAATCGCAGGATATTGGAAAAATCCCAAATGTTCGTCATCAACTGAAATCATGGCATTGGTGAATGACAATTGTTTATCAGAGAAGATAATAGCTTCATCCACCAATAATATAACATCATATCTCAGGAAATGGAACAGCTAGCGATCATTCAGACTAAACACTGTGGTCACAGAGATGTAATAGAGCTATTAATGGGAATATACGGGTATAGTCATTTGTTGTCATCACCCCTTCCCTTTTCCCTATCATATTTAGCTATGTTAAATTGTTATTATATTTAGCCGATTAATGCTTTCAGGAAACTTCTGTAACAATGAATGGAGGCTAAATGGTTGTTAAATAGGAGTTTATTTAAAATTTATTTAAAATGGGCATGCTGCAAGCCACTCAGCACTATATTTTCCTCCGGCTAAATCATAGTGCCGCGGTATTCTCTCCTAGGGAGAGTAATCTTCCAAGCACCAGAAATGATGCCCTCATCTCTCATGTAGGTCCGGCGTACTCCATGTGGGCTCATCAGCATTGCTTGCATGTTCTTTCTTGCAGCATAGCTGACTGGCATGTATGGCATAGGTCTGTAGGCTTCTTTAGCAGTCACCTTAATACGCGGTGGGACTTCAGGTGTTTGAGAGGAAGTTGGGTCGTACTTGCCAAAAAACAGGATCTTGAACGACTTTGCCAATGTCTGCACCTCATCATCGTTGGGGAGTTTCGGGTGTTTCATCATCACCAATGGCTCCGGTTCTTGTCCTTCCATGCTGTATCCTTTAGATTGCAGAAACAACTTCAGTCTTTCAAACTGGTGCATTTTTTTAGTTGGTGGAAGAGACGGTGGTGGATTTTTGACATTTTGGCCCGTTTCGGTTGGTGGAGGATTTGGTGGTGGACTTTCCGAATATCGGCCAGTATCAGCTGGTGGTGGACTATTCAAATATCGGCCCGTTTCCTGTTCCGGTGTTTGGAACAGGCATTTAATAAATGACACGACAGAATAAAGTGCTGCCATCAAACACCCAGAGAAGCCAGTTTGCCTTTGGTGGTGTCCACGCCTCTGGCTGTATGGGGATGTCCTGGCATGTGGGAGACGTCTCCGTAGTTGGATCTTCCCGCCAGCTACGGGTGCAGCCATTAGGCTGCCTTCCCCTCCACACACACAAGTGTGTGCAGATGGTAAAAAACACTCCCAACAAAAGTAAAAAAATAAATAAATAAAATAAAAGAAACAAGTAACTCAAGTCGCTCTGGGTTAGTGCTCAGCTCTCTTCTCTACCTCTGCTTGCCTCGCACTGACCGTTCTTGCTGAGTATTCCATGACTCGTGGACAACGCTTCTATGAGGTCATAAAGCCGAACATGGCAACGGGTCTAATGTAGAAAAACTAGTTCTGTTACCCATGGCATAGCATCCAATACCAGCTGTCACTGCATGGATAGGGGTTAGCTGGATTGGGAGGAAATGTATAAAAACTTACTAGACCACAAGTCATTGCTTTAACCCCCTCGCGCCACAGCCCATTTTTGTTTTTGTGTTTGTTTTCCACTCCCCTTCTTCCCAGAGCCATAACTTTTTTATTTCTCTGTCAATATGGCCATGTGAGGGCTTGTTGCGGGAAAAGTTGTACTTTTGAAAGTCAACATTGGTTTCATCTATTGTGTACTCAAAAACGGGAAAAAAAATTCTAAGTGCGGTGAACTGAAAAAAAAAAATGCAATTCCACAACTTTTTTTGAATTTTTCTTTTTACCATGTTCACCAAATGCTAAAACTGACCTGCCATTATGATTCTCCAGGTCATTACGAGTTCATAGACACCAAACATGTCTAGGTTCTTTTTTCTATTCTTTTTTAATTAAGTGGTGAAAAAAATACAAAGTTTGCTAAAAAAAAAAAAAAAAAAAAAAAAAATTGTGCCATTTTCCGAGACCGGTAGCGTCTCCATTTTTCCTGATCTCGGGTTGGTTGAGGGCTTATATTTTTTGCGTGCTGAGCTGACGCTTTTAATTATACCATTTTGGTGCAGATATGATCTTTTGATCGTCCGTTATTGCATTTTAATGCAATGTTGTGGTGACCAAAATCATAATTCTGGTGTTTTGACTTTTTTTTGTCGCTACGCTATTTAGCGATCAGGTTAATCCTTATTTTTATTGATAGATCGAGCGATTCTGAACACGGCAATGCCAAATAGGTGTTTGATTTTTTTTTTTGAATGGGGCGAAAGGGGGTGATTTAAACTTTTTTTTTTTTTTTTTTTATATATTTCTAAACATTTTGATTTTTTTTATTTGTACTTTTGGCATGCTTCAATAGTCTACATGGGAGACTAGAAACTGCCATAACGCGATCAGCTCTTCTACATACAGGCGACGATCAATTCATCCGTATGTAGCAGAATTACTCACTTGCTATGAGTACCATCCACCAGGCGGCGCTCACAGAAAGCCGGAAGTGACAACCATAGAGGTCTCCAGGAGACCTCTGGTTGTCATACCAACCCACCAGTGACACGCGATCACCGATGGGCGGATTTCCGGCCAGATGGGCGGAAGCACACGTTAAATGCTGCTGTCAGAGATTGACAGCAGCATTTAACGGGTTAATAGCTGCGGGTGGATCGCAATTACACCCATGGCTGTTTCGGGCACATGTCAGTTTTTCAAAACAGCTGACATGTGCCAAGAAAGTTGTGGGCTCACTGCCGGAGCCCACATCAAAGGAAGAGAAGTGACATGTGCAGTACTAGTATGGTGCATGTAGCAAAGGGGTTAAAAAGGGAACTGGAGTCACACTAGTGATTTTATAATTGGTCCGATTTTGTTCCTGCAAAGTCGTATGAATGTAAAGCAAGTATCATGCGTTTTTTTCATGCGAGTACAATCTGATTTTTCACACCTAGCATCCGATTCACATCCGAGTGCAGTGCGATTGCTCTCTGCTACATGTTTCCGCTACATGACAAAGGCCTAAAGAGAACACTGGCCGGACCTGCACATTCATAAACTAAGATTGCTTCATGTCACACAGTCCTAGAAAAGCCGGGAGCAGTCGTGATTGGCAGGAAATGGATGAACACGTGAGTTCATGAATTTGGTCTATTTTGGTTCATCAAGGGCAGAAAATCTAATTACGCCAGATTTTAGCAGGCAAGGATGTGCAAATTTAGTGCCATTTTCAGCCATACCTTTAACCCCTTTACTCCCGAGGGTGGTTTGCACGTTAATGACCGGGCCAATTTTTACAATTCTGACCACTGTCCCTTTACGAGGTTATAACTCTGGAACGCTTCAATGGATCTTGGCGATTCTGAGACTGTTTTCTCGTGACATATTGTACTTCATGTTAGTGGTAAAATGTCTTCGATATAACTTGCGTTTATTGCTGAAAAAAAAATGAAAATATGGTGAAAATTTTGCAATTTTCAAACATTGAATTTTTATGTCCTTAAATCAGAGAGTCATATTGCACAAAATAGTTACGAAATAACATTTCCCACATGTCTACTTTACACCAGCACAATTTTGGAACAAAATTTTTTTTTGTTAGGAAGTTATAAGGGTTAAAACTTGACCAGCGATTTCTCATTTTTACAACACCATAATTTTTATTTTAGGGATCACATTACATTTGAAGTCACTTTGAGGGTCTATATGATAGAAAATACCCAAAAGTGACACCATTCTAAAAACGGCACCCCTCACGGTGCTCAAAACCACATTCAAGAAGTTTATTAACCCTTCAGGTGCTTTACAGGAATTTTTGGAATGTTTTAAAAAAAATTAACATTTAACTTTTTCATAAAATATTTACTTCAGATCCAATTTTTGTTATTTTACCAATGGTAACAGGAGAAATTGGACCCCTAAAGTTGGTCTGCAATTTTTCCTGAGAACGCTGATAACCCATTATGTGGGGGTAAACCACTGTTTGGGCGCACGGCAGAGCTCGGAAGGGAAGGAGCGCCGTTTGACTTTTTCAACGCAGAATTGCCTGGAATTGAAATCAGTCGTCATGTCACGTTTGGAGAGCCCCTGATGTGCATAAACAGTGGAAACCCCCCACATGTGACATCATTTTTGAAAGTAGACCCCCTAAGGAGCTTATCTAGATGTGTGTTGAGCACTTTGAACTCCCAAGTGCTTCACAGAAGTTTATAACGTAGAGCCGTAAAAATAAACTCATACTTTTTCCCCAAAAATGGTCTCGCCCCCAATTTTTAATTTCCCAAGGGTACCAGGTGAAATTGGTTCCCAAAAGTTGTGGAATTTGTCCTGAATATGCCGATACCCCATATGTGGGGGTACACCATTGTTTGGATGCATGGCAAACGCTTTTTTTGCATCATGATTTGAGAGCTATAATGTTTCCATATTTTGGTCCACAGAGTCATGTGAGCTCTTGTTTTTTGTGGGACGAGTTGACGCTTTTATTGATACCATTTTCGGGCACATAACATTTTTTGATCGCTTTTTATTCCGGTTTTTGGGAGGCAGAATGAGCAAAAATCAGCAATTCATTAATTTCTTTTGGGGGGGGGGGCATTTATACCGTTCCGCGTGTGGTAAAATTGATAATAAAGGATTTTAAGAATACTACTCACTGTATGGTTTCAGTTGGGCCTTAACAATGAAAATAGTCCAACAAACCCTCTTGCCACGTAGAACTTCAAGGTCTTGGACAATAAAAAAACTATACAAAAAACACAAATGAATACACCAATAAAAGTCAGTGCTGCGCATATTATAAGTGCAAACTGTACCTCATCCCAAGTCTTAGAGACTCTAATGTCCACTCTTAAACAGCCTCCCCATTTTAGACAATCCATACTTGTGTTAGAAGGGTCCATTGACACTCAGTAAAATAAGGTGTGCACCTTTCTTAATGGGTAAACGTTCTTTAAATGGGCAGATTTAGCTAGTGAATCACATCAGAGATAAATCTGCCCGTGCTGCCCTTACCATTACCTGCCTCTGAGCCACGGATTAATCAGCTGGATAGATCTATGGTAGGAGCATGGAATCCTTCATAGGGCGAGCAAGAGATCCTCACTGTTGTGCTGTGATCATCCGATCATTTGTGCTATACAGAGCAGTGCTTTCGCCCTCCTCTATGTAGCAAAGATGCTCACTTGCTATGAGCGCCGACCGCTGGGGGGCACTCATAGCAATCCGGCAATGACAACCACAGGGGTCTGCTGCAGACCCCAGGTTGTCATGTCAACCCATCGGTTACCCGTGGTCATATGACATGGGCGCTGATGGACAGGATTAGTGACGCACTTCTGGTGCGATCACATTGAAGGCCGCTGTCAGAGATTGACAGCAGCATTTAACAGGTTAACAGCCACAGGTGGATCGCGATTCAAACCTCGGCTGTTAGGGGCACATGTCAGCTGTTCAAATCAGCTGACATGTGCCAGGAAAGATGAGGGCTCTGTGCGGGAGACAACATCAAAGGGAGAGACACGACATGCGCCGTAATGTCACGAAGGGGTTAATAACTAACACTGCATGGTTCAGTAGAAGCGGTGTTTTGTGGTGGATTTGGAGAAACCACAAAATTATACTGTGAAATGTGAATGGCACAAAATTTTTTACATTTTGCCAATACAACTGATCTACATTGTGGGAATGAATCATTATAGAACTGTACATTTATTTATTCCTTCCCATGGGATGCTACTGCGAGTGTCAAAGGGAACCAAAATTTAAAGGGAACCTGTCACCAGTTTTTTGGCCTATCAACTAAAAATATAATCTAAGAGTGTGAGCCATACATTCCCCAACTACTTGTGAAACCCCGACTCCCCATGAATCCTCAATAAAAACCCTTCACATTGTTCCTGCGCTGTATGTAAATTTCCTCGGTCCGGTGGGCGTTGGTTCTGACTCCTCTCTCCACCCCTCCTCCGCGTGCTGTACACATTCCGTTCTGTGAATAGCGTTGTTCGCGTGCAGGTCCCGCGTGTGCGCAAATTGCCTCCCGCACGTGCGCAGTATGCTTTGCCCAACTGCGGTCAAAGCCGAAAAGCATTAGTGCGCATGCGCCGAAAGTACTATGTCCCGGAAGTATTTCGCTGTATACCGGAACATAGTTCACCGGCGCAACCATTGCAGGCGCCATCGTCTTCCCAGCAGGAGTCACAGTTTGAGGAACTTACGACACCAGTGTTTCACAAGCACCGCCGTTACCTCATCCGTTATTTCTGAACTTGGCATATCCTTTTTTTTTCAAATAGACTTTATCCCGTTAAACCCTTTACCTCCCTGCGTAGAGTATATCACTGTTAGGCCGGCGTCACACTGCCGAGTTTGATGCGAGTTAGTTGCATGACTTTCTCGCATCAACACCCGGCACGGCCGCTCACTCTCGGACCGGAATGTGCGGCTGCATAGAAATACATGCAGCCGCACACTCGGGTCCGAGAGCAGGCGGCCGTGTCGGGTGTTGATGCGAGAAAGTCGTGCGACTAACTCGCATCAAACTCGGTAGTGTGACGCCGGCCTTACAGTAAAAATTGTTGCCCTTGCTCTGTCTCCTGTCCGTCACTGCATCCCGAAACCTGCCCATACATAAATATTTAGTGTGTGAATTGATCGGCTACCTGCTTTACTGTATATGGAAGCTCTGCTGCAGAGCGGTGTGTGTGATTGGCTGCATACATGTTATACTGTATATCTAGAACTCGGCCGCATAGCAATAAAGCAGAAGCTTTCACATACAGTATAACATGTAGCCAACCTATTCCCATACATATAGCTAGCCCTGCAGTGAAGCGATTTTATAACCAGATTCATTATATAGCATACACACATGCACACAGACACTGCTCTGCAGCAGAGCTTTTCCGTGGCCTGCAGTACACGCAGCCAGCCATACAGATGTGCCTGCCATGGGCGACGCACGTCACACAGCTCTGGTGCAGCCAGCTGACACACGCTGGGGTCTGCACACACAGCTCTGCTGCAGCCAGCTGACACACGCCGGGCTCTGCACACACAGCTCTGCTGCAGCTAGCTGACACACGCCGGGCTCTGCACACACAGCTCTGCTGCAGCTAGCTGACACACGCCAGGCTATGCACACACAGCTCTGCTGCAGCCAGCTGACACACGCCGGGCTATGCACACACAGCTCTGCTGCAGCCAGCCGACACACGCCGGGCTCTGCACACAGCTCTGCTGCAGCCAGCCGACACACGCCGGGCTCTGCACACACAGCTCTGCTGCCAGCTGACACACGCCGGGCTCTGCACACAGCTCTGCTGCAGCCAGCTGACACACAGCTCTGCTGCAGCCAGCTGACACACGCCCGGCTCTGCACACACAGTTCTGCTCACACAGGTCTGCTGCAGCCAGCTGACACACGCCGGGCTCTGCACACACAGCTCTGCTGCAGCCAGCTGACACACGCCGGGCTCTGCACACACAGCTCTGCTGCAGCCAGCTGACACACGCCGGGCTCTGCACACACAGCTCTGCTGCAGCCAGCTGACACACGCCGGGCTCTGCACACACAGCTCTGCTGCAGCCAGCTGACACACGCCGGGCTCTGCACACAGCTCTGCTGCAGCCAGCTGACACACGCCGGGCTCTGCACACACAGCTCTGCTGCAGCCAGCTGACACACGCCGGGCTCTGCACACACAGCTTTGCTGCAGCCAGCTGACACACGCCGGGCTCTGCACACACAGCTCTGCTGCAGCCAGCTGACACACGCCGGGCTCTGCACACACAGCTCTGCTGCAGCCAGCTGACACACGCCGTGCTCTGCACACACAGCTCTGCTGCAGCCAGCTGACACACTCCGGGCTCTGCACACAGCTCTGCTGCAGCCAGCTGACACACGCCGGGCTCTGCACACACAGCTCTGCTGCAGCCAGCTGACACACGCCGGGCTCTGCACACACAGCTCTGCTGCAGCCAGCTGACACACGCCGGGCTCTGCAGACACAGCTCTGCTGCAGCCAGCTGACAACCCGGGCTCTGCACACAGCTCTGCTGCAGCCAGCTGACACACGCTGGGCTCTGCACACAGCTCTGCTGCAGCCAGCTGACACACGCCGGGCTCTGCACACAGCTCTGCTGCAGCCAGCTGACACACGCCGGGCTCTGCACACAGCTCTGCTGCAGCCAGCTGACACACGCCGGGCTCTGCACACAGCTCTGCTGCAGCCAGCTGACACACGCCGGGCTCTGCACATATAGCTCTGCTGCAGCCAGCTGACACAACGCCGGCTCTGCACACACACAGCTCTGCTGCAGCCAGCTGACACACGCCGGGCTCTGCACATATAGCTCTGCTGCAGCCAGCTGACACACGCCGGCTCTGCACACACACAGCTCTGCTGCAGCCAGCTGACACACGCCGGCTCTGCACACACACAGCTCTGCTGCAGCCAGCTGACACACGCCGGCTCTGCACACACACAGCTCTGCTGCAGCCAGCTGACACACGCCGGGCTCTGCACATATAGCTCTGCTGCAGCCAGCTGACACACGCCGGGCTCTGCACATACAGCTCTGCTGCAGCCAGCTGAGACACGCCGGGCTCTGCACACACAGCTCTGCTGCAGCCAGCTGACACACTCCGGGCTCTGCACACACAGCTCTGCTGCAGCCAGCTGACACACCGGGCTCTGCACACAGCTCTGCTGCAGCCACTACACGCGGCTGCACACAGCTCTGCTGCAGCCAGCTGACACACACGCGGCTCTGCACACACAGCTCTGCTGCAGCCAGCTGACACACGCGGGCTCTGCACACAGCTCTGCTGCAGCCAGCTGACACACGCCGGGCTCTGCACACACAGCTGCTCAGCAGCTGCCAGCTGCTGCACAACCTTGCAGCAGTACGCGGGCTCTGCACACACAGCTCTGCTGCAGCCAGCTGACACACGCCGGGCTCTGCACACACAGCTCTGCTGCAGCCAGCTGACACACGCCGGGCTCTGCCACACAGCTCTGCTGCAGCCAGCTGACACACGCCGGGCTCTGCACACACAGCTCTGCTGCAGCCAGCTGACACACGCCGGGCTCTGCCAACAGCTCTGCTGCAGCCAGCTGACACACGCCGGGCTCTGCACACACAGCTCTGCTGCAGCCAGCTGACACAGCCGGGCTCTGCACACACAGCTCTGCTGCAGCCAGCTGAACACCAGCGGCTCTGCACATACTAGCTCTGCTGCAGCCAGCTGACACGCCGGGCTCTGCACACACAGCTCTGCTGCAGCCAGCTGACACACGCCGGCTCTGCACAACACAGCTACTGCTGCAGCCAGCTGACACACGACCGGGCTCTGCACACAAGCTCCTGCTGCAGCCAGCTGACACACGCCGGGCTACCTGCACACACAGCTCTGCTGCAGCCAGCTGAACACGCCGGGCTCTGCACACACAGCTCTGCTGCAGCCAGCTGACACACGCCGGGCTCTGCACACACAGCTCTGCTGCAGCCAGCTGACACACGCCGGGCTCTGCACTCACGCTCTGCTGCAGCCAGCTGACACACGCCGGGCTCTGCACACAAGCTCTGCTGCAGCCAGCTGACACCGCCGGGCTCTGCACACAGCTCTGCTGCAGCCAGCTGAACACGCCGGCTCTGCCACACACAGCTCTGCTGCAGCCAGCTGACACACGCCGGCTCTGCACACCAGCTCTGCTGCAGCCAGCTGACACACGCCGGGCTCTGCACAAGCTCTGCTGCAGCCAGCTGACACACCGCCGGGCTCTGCACACACAGCTCTGCTGCAGCCAGCTGACACACGCCGGCTCTGCACACACAGCTCTGCTGCAGCCAGCTGACACACGCCGGGCTCTGCACACACAGCTCTGCTGCAGCCAGTGACACACGCCGGGCTCTGCACACACAGCTCTGCTGCAGCCAGCTGACACACGCCGGGCTCTGCACACACAGCTCTGCTGCAGCCAGCTGACACACGCCGGGCTCTGCACAACAGCTCTGCTGCAGCCAGCTGACACACGCCGGGCTCTGCACACACAGCTCTGCTGCAGCCAGCTGACACACGCCGGGCTCTGCACACACAGCTCTGCTGCAGCCAGCTGACACACGCCGGGCTCTGCACACACAGCTCTGCTGCAGCCAGCTGACACACGCCGGGCTCTGCACACACAGCTCTGCTGCAGCCAGCTGACACACGCCGGGCTCTGCACACACAGCTCTGCTGCAGCCGCTGACACACGCTCGCGGCGCTCCGCTGCACACAGCTCTGCTGCAGCCAGCTGACACACGCCGGGCTACTGCACACAAGCTCTGCTGCAGCCAGCTGACACACGCCGGGCTCTGCACACACAGCTCTGCTGCAGCCAGCTGACACACGCTGCCAGCTTGCGCGCCATCTGACACACACGCTCTGCACTGCTCTGCTGCAGCCAGCTGACACAACGCCGGGCTCTGCACACACAGCTCTGCTGCAGCCAGCTGACACACGCCGGGCTCTGCACACACAGCTCTGCTGCAGCCAGCTGACACACGCCGGGCTCTGCACACACAGCTCTGCTGCAGCCAGCTGACACACCCGGGCTCTGCACACAGCTCTGCTGCAGCCAGCTGACACACGCCGGGCTCTGCACAACAGCTCTGCTGCAGCCAGCTGACACACGCCGGGCTCTGCACACACAGCTCTGCTGCAGCCAGCTGAACACGCCGGCTGCACACACACTCTCGCAGCCGTGACACGCCGGGCTCTGCACACACAGCTCTGCTGCAGCCAGCTGACACACGCCGGGCTCTGCACACACAGCTCTGCTGCAGCCAGCTGACACACGCCGGGCTCTGCACACACAGCTCTGCTGCAGCCAGCTGACACACGCCGGGCTCTGCACACACAGCTCTGCTGCAGCCAGCTGACACACGCCGGGCTCTGCACACAGCTCCTGCTGCAGCCATGCTGACACACGCCGTGCTCGCAGCACACACAGCTCTGGGTGCAGCCAGCTGACACACGCCGGGCTCTGCACACAAGCTCTGCTGCAGCCAGCTGACACACGCCGGGCTCTGCACACACAGCTCTGCTGCAGCCAGCTGACACACGCCGGGCTCTGCACAACAGCTCTGCTGCAGCCAGCTGACACACGCCGGGCTCTGCACACACAGCTCTGCTGCAGCCAGCTGACACACGCCGGGCTCTGCACACACAGCTCTGCTTGCAGCCAGCTGACACACGCCGGGCTCTGCACACAGCTCTGCTGCAGCCAGCTGACACACGCCGGGCTCTGCACACACAGCTCTGCTGCAGCCAGCTGACACACGCCGGGCTCTGCACACACAGCTCTGCTGCAGCCAGCTGACACAGCCGGCCTCTGCCACACACACCGCTCAGCGCTGCAGCCAGTGAACACCCGGGCTCTGCACAAGCTCTGCTGCAGCAGCTGAACACGCCGGCTCTGCACACACGTCTGCTGCAGCCAGCTGCACACGCCGGCCTGCACATATAGCTCTGCTGCAGCCAGCTACACACGCGCTCTGCACAAGCTCTGCTGCAGCCAGCTGAACACGCCGGCTCTGCACCAAGCTCTGCTGCAGCCAGCTGACACAGCCGGCTCTCTGCTGCAGCCAGCTGACACACGCGGGCTCTGCACACACAGCTCTGCTGCAGCAGCTGACACACCGGCTCGCACAAGCCTGCGCAGCCACTGACACACGCGGCTGCACACAGCTCTGCTGCGCCAGCTGAACCGCCGGCTTGCACACAGCTCTGCGCCCAGCTGAACACCGGTTCACACCACTCTGCTGCAGCAGCTGACAACCCGGCCTGCACATATACTCGCTGCAGCCAGTGACACCGCCGGGCTTGCACACACTCTGCTGCAGCAGCTGCACACGCCGTGCTCTGCACACACAGCTCTGCGCAGCCAGTGACACACTCCGGCTCTGCACACAGCTCTGCTGCAGCGCTACACACGCCGGCTCTGCACAACTCTGCTGCACACTGACACACCGGCTCTGCACCCAGCTCTGCTGCACAGCGAACGCGGCCCACTAAGCTCTGCTGCAGCCACTGACACACCCGGCTCTGCACACACGCTCTGCTGCGCCAGCTGAACACGCGGCTCTGCACACACAGCTCTGCGCAGCCAGCTGAACACGCCGGCCGCCAAGCCTGCTGCAGCAGCACACACGCCGGTCTGCACACAGCTCTGCTGCAGCCAGTGACACGCGGCTCTGCACACACAGCTCGCTCACCCGCACACAGCTCGCTGCCCACGACACAAGCCTGCTGCAGCAGCTGACACACGCCGGGCTCTGCACCAGCTCTGCTGCAGCCACACACACCCGGGCTCTGCCACACGCTCTGCTGCAGCCACTGACACACGCCGGGCTCTCCACAGCTGCTGCAGCCAGCTGACAACCCGGCTCTGCACACAGCTTGCTGCAGCCAGCTGACACACGCGGCTCTGCAACCAGCTCTGCTGCAGCCAGCTGACACACCCGGGCTCTGCACACAGCTCTGCTGCAGCCAGCTGACACACGCCGGCTCTGCACACACAGCTCTGCTGCACCAGCTGACACACCCGGCTCTGCACACAGCTCTGCCAGCCAGCTGACACACGCGGCTCTGCACTAGCTCTGCTGCAGCAGCTGACAACGCCGGGCTCTGCACACGCTCTGCTGCAGCGCTGACACCCGGGACTCTCGCACACTACACCCGCTCTGCCACGCTGAACACGCCGGCTCTGCACACACAGCTTGCTGCAGCCAGCTGACACACGCCGGGCTCTGCACAAAGCTCTGCTCAGCCAGTGACACACCCGGCTCTGCACCACAGCTGCTGCAGCAGCTGACACACGCCGGGCTCTGCACAGCTCTGCGCAGCCAGCTGACACACGCGGGCTCCCACACAGCTCTGCTGCAGCCACTGACACACGCCGGGCTCTGCACACACAGCTCTGCTGCAGCCAGCTGACACACGCCGGCTCTGCACACCAGCTCTGCTGCAGCCAGCTGACACACGCCGGGCTCTGCACACACAGCTCTGCTGCAGCCAGCTGACACACCCGGGCTCTGCACACAGCTCTGCTGCAGCCAGCTGACACACGCCGGGCTCTGCACACAAGCTCTGCTGCAGCCAGCTGACACACGCCGGGCTCTGCACACACAGCTCTGCTGCAGCCAGCTGACACACGCCGGCTCTGCACACACAGCTCTGCTGCAGCCAGCTGACACACGCCGGCTCTGCACACACAGCTCTGCTGCAGCCAGCTGACACACGCCGGGCTCTGCACACAGCTCTGCTTGCAGCCAGCTGACACACGCCGGGCTCTGCACACACAGCTCTGCTGCAGCCAGCTGACACACGCCGGGCTCTGCACACACAGCTCTGCTGCAGCCGCTGACACACGCCGGGCTCTGCACACACAGCTCTGCTGCAGCCAGCTGACACACGCCGGGCTCTGCACACACAGCTCTGCTGCAGCCAGCTGACACACGCCGGGCTCTGCACACACAGCTCTGCTGCAGCCAGCTGACACACGCCGGGCTCTGCACAACAGCTCTGCTGCAGCCAGCTGACACACGCCGGGCTCTGCACACACAGCTCTGCTGCAGCCAGCTGACACACGCCGGGCTCTGCACACACAGCTCTGCTGCAGCCAGCTGACACACGCCGGGCTCTGCACACAGCTCTGCTGCAGCCAGCTGACACACGCCGGGCTCTGCACACACAGCTCTGCTGCAGCCAGCTGACACACGCCGGGCTCTGCACACAGCTCTGCTGCAGCCAGCTGACACACGCCGGGCTCTGCACATACAGCTCTGCTGCAGCCAGCTGACACACGCCGGGCTCTGCACACAGCTCTGCTGCAGCCAGCTGACACACACCGGGCACCATACAGGATATTAGTCTTCCATGTGCACATTGTACCGCCCCAATACCCGGATATTGCCCCCAGCCCCGCCTACAAGTCCCCGGAACCGCCTGTTATGTGACTACACAGAACGCGCAGACTCAGTCCCGACTCCCAATACCTCAGAAATCTTGATAAAAGCCCCGCACGGCGCCCGAGTCCCTGCAGTGTGAGGTGCGCGGTCATTTCTTTGCGGTTTACCATTTCTGGTGTTAATAAAGTTGATTGAAACGCGATGCATTGTGGTTGGACTCATGGCCCAATCAGAGAGCAGCGGCTTTAGAGCGGGAGGCGCGCGGTGCAGGAGAGGTACGGGCACGGCGGACCGCGCTCTGGAACTTGTGGGGACTAGAAATCCTGGTATTCGGGGAGATTAGGGCGCGGGACTATCCTTGAGGGGAGCAGGCGGTGTGTGGCGGGGCCCGGTGCGCAGGAAAATGCAGGACCGGCAACATCTTGAGCCGGAGGGCTGCTGTCTGCCAACCAATCACAGCCCTTGTCTTTTAGATTTAAGTCAGTTTGGAAATCTAAACTTGCACCTGATTGGTTGCTCTGCTACTCCTGTCTCCTTTCATTGGCTGACTTCTACCAGGAGACCACTTTCACCATCCTGCTCTAGGTGGTTGCTGCTGTCTTCATTGAAATTAATGGGAGCTATGGTAACCTTAAAGGGATTGTTCACCAATGGCCTAGACTCGAGAATGGCAGCAATTAATATAAAATACCCCATTAATTACCGTCTGGACCGGCGCTGCCTCTCTATTCTTGGCCCTGCATCTCCCACGTCGTCATGTGCCCGCCGATCGAATGCAGCCTTCACAATTATGTCTTAGTGGAAGAAATGCTGTTCTACGGTTCACGCTGCAGCCGATCGGTGGTCACATGACGATGTTTAGGTTATCGGACCCGGCTGAGAAGGGCACCTCCGGCCCTGAGGGAAGTGTACATTTTATTTAAAACTCTGGCTGCACTTTGGACCATTAATTAGGGGTTTTAAGGGAATCTTGTCAGTAGGATCAACCCTCCTAATCAACCAGTATGGCCACGTGGGTCATAGGAAGCTGAATAAAATGATACCTTAATATCTTATTTACAAGAAATCCACATTATTCTTAATATGTGAATGATCTGTTAAGATCTACGGGCCGGACATAGATCTCCCTGAGAATCTGCCTCCAGAGCTTATTGTAAATGAAAGGGTACGTGAAGATCAGGAGAGCGGACTGTCAGTCATTACATGTCTCACACTGGTAACTCCCTTTTTCATGTAAAATAAACTCTGGAGGCAGATTCTCAGGGAGATCTATGTCCGGCCCATAGATCTTAACAGCTCATTTACATATGAAGGAAACGTTAGATTTCTCAGGCATAAGTCATCTGATTACAGATATCAAGGTATCATTTTATTCACTTCCTATGATCTGGATGTCCATACAGACGGCTCAGGAGGGTTGATCCTACTAAATGCACTGATCACCTCTTCACAGGATAGGTGATGAATAATCAGTGTTTGGCCTAAGCACTGGGACGCCTAGTACAGGAGGGGTCCGAGTCCTTTGAGTGATAATGGTCTTGCATGGCTGCTGCTCCATCCACATTGACAACTTTATCGCTGTTCGCCCCACACCAATGAATGAAGCGGTGTCATTGAGAACTTCATTTGGCCCCCAGCGATTGTAACGTTATCTATCATTTGTGGGACATCACCCTTAATAAAGACGATTTATGTACTTTAGAGGGATTATCCACTTTTCTGCCGCAGAGGCGACTGGTGCAGATAGTGTTACAACCCCATTTACCTGTTGAGCCGCCTGCAGGTATCGTGCATTTGTCCCATTCTAAAGACCAGGACACGTACACAATATCTAATGACCGTGCCAGCATCTACGTGGGGTCATCCACTATACTCAGCTGCGCAAGTGAGGGGCACAAGAAAAGACCCTTTGAAGGAAACCCATGCGATCTGACAGTGGTTTGTTGTTGAGGAGATTGATATACGGTTATTTTTGGGGTAAGATCAGTGTTGTAGATTCTGTGCCGTGGTGCGATATAGCTACAAGTGCCAGATTGGGTTTAGACATTTCTACAACAAAAACTTAAGCGGGATTTCTAGTCTCGGAAAACATCTCTCCCCCGACTGCAGTTTTTTTAGGTGTCGCTGGTACATTTCTGTGGGATGGAGTCACATTGGGACCTCAAGGGTATTGCAACCGCGACAAGCAAGTCACCAAAAATCTGACCCTGTTGGACTTCTTGTGAAATGCTTGTGGCTGTACCCTCTTGGTCACAACGTGACCCCAATGACTTGTATTTTCCTGCTTTTTAGCAAATTTTGGCCACTCTGGTTGTGTAGCGGCCAAAGTCACATGTAGCCCTAACTTCGCTTTACTCACTCCCCCAGGTCCAGCTCTGAGTCTTCGTCACTGCTCCCGGTATCTGTTATTGCCTGCAACGCTGACGTCAGGTCAACAGCACTGCAGCCAATCGGTGAGCTCAGCGGCGCGTGCCATCAACCTCTACAGAGGCGCTCAGCTCACTGTTTAGCTGCAGCCATGACTTCGGTGCTACAGACAATAATGGATAGCCGGTGCAGCAGTAGAGAGTTGGCACGGGACCTGGGGAGGGTGAGTGAAGGACTTTTTTTTTTTTTCAATAACAGCAACTGGGGACAGGTTTTTGGAAACACTTTAAAATTTAGTTCTGAGCTCAGATAAAATAATTGCACCGCTCACTGCCTTCATCTTTCCTCCTTTTTATAGCTTTTGGTTAAGTGCTGAACTGTAAGCACATTGCTCATGCATTTACTTTTAAAAACACTCCCCCGATACCCTGACTTTTGATTCAACAGCCCCCAAGATGGATGTGGAGGGGTTCGGAGAGCTGCTGCAGCAGGCAGAGCAGTTGGCTGCCGAGACCGAGGGAGTAACTGAATTGCCTCATGTGGAAAGGAACCTTCAGGAGATCCAGCAGGCAGGAGAGCGGCTCCGCTCCAGGACCATGACCCGCACCTCTCAAGAGTCAGCCAATGTCAAAGCGTAAGGGCACTTGAAGTGCATACACCACGGACATCCATTTATTTTAAAGGATGACTGTCTTCTGCTTGGAGTATGTAAGGCCGTATTCACACAGGTTCCTTATTGTCCACCCTACAGGTCTGTGTTGTTGGGTTCCAAAGGATTGGACATATCTCACATATCGCAGAGGCTAGAGAGTCTGAGCGCTGCCACCACATTTGAACCTCTTGAGCCAGTAAAGGACACAGATATACAGGTGAGCACATATAAAAAGGGACTAATGTGACCTCTCACTGGCATTTTATTGGATAAATAACATGATAAATAACTTCATACAAATCACTTTATTTAATAATTCTGTCGTCTTACTTTCAATAAACCCTCCAAAGCATCTGCCGTTAGTTATCTCCTTTTTGTCTAACTTGCTGCCTGTTGTCAAGAGTCATCCATTTCTGCCAGCAGAGCCTGATTTCAAGAAGTTGGGGCAGGTCTCTGTTTCGACTTTTCTGTCAGTCATAGACTTAACTCGAGGGATAGATTTTGAATTCTGGACAGGAAAGCCATTGGACAACGACAGGGGCAATGCATGCTGGGAAGGAAGTTCCAGCAACTATAGTGCTGGAAGAATGCTGCTGATGAAAATTCGCCCAATGATGGCAAGTCGCAATGCGTGAGAATCAGGATAGGAGAGCGTACTCACAGCTTCTGCTCTTGTTGAAGTTCGCAATGTAGACTCTGATCTTCTCTGTATGGATAACACAATAGGTGATGATCACAGCTCACCTCCTCCTCCTTCCCTTCCAATAAGTTAATGAACATTTCCAGGTTACTTTGGTCCATGTTGCTGCTCCCATAATCCTGTACAGAACGAAAAATAATCTGTAATCCAAGAAAAAACATTAACAACAAATCTGTTTTTTGTTAGTAAAAGCGATACAGGTGATACATTCTCTGGAACACGACTTTGTGTCTTTTTTTATTTGTAGGGTTTTTTGAAAAATGAGAAGGATAATGCTCTGCTGTCGGCTATTGATGAATCAAGGAGGAGGGTGAGTGCTGCATCGCCGCACGTTCTTTTTCCGCCTGTTTTTTTTTTTTTAAAAAATAATAATTTCAACTTGTTTAATTTATTTATTTTTTTGCATTTAACTGTTTTTAATTGTTCCCTTAGGGGACTTGAAGCTGCGATCATCCAATCGCTTGCTCTATACATAGCAGTGCTGATGCTATGTTTAGCAGAAATCACGATCTCCTATGAACGCCGGTCACGGGCCAACGCTCACAGGAGGATCGTAATGACAGTCACAGGGGTCATCTGCAGACCCCAATCTGTCATGAGTCATGACAACCCATTGACGCCCCACGATCACGTCACGGGCTCACCGATGGGAGCGTATAATGACGTGTGCCCCGTATAATGACGTGTGCCCCTGTCAGCATGTGTTAAATGTCGCTGTCAGAGATTAATAGCATTTTTACGTGACAGATACCCTTTAATCCAGCAGTTAAGAGTGAAAGGAGGCAGCTCCCTGCTTCTTCCTGCAACACAAGCTACTATCAGGGGTGACGCAGATAAAATCTGAGAAAGCTTTCTTCTACTTTACTATTTAGATCCATGCTTTTCTTGTTGGTTTATTATGTTGTCTGCTGCATGGACCTTTTACGTTTGGGATTTCATTATACTAGGACTTTGCCGGTCTTTGATTCATGCTGTTCGTGGCTCGGGTTGAGCGTTTTAGCCTTACATCAACACAATCTGCAAGTATTTTTCGTCCTGAATGTGTTTGTTCTGCAGACGTTTGCTATGGCAGAAGAGTACCACAGGGAGTCGATGTTGGTGGAGTGGGAACAAGTAAAACAGCGAATCCTCCACACACTTCTTGCATCCGGGGAAGACGATTTGGGATTCTCACAGGAGGTGGAGGTATGAAATATGAGGCTTAATTTTGATTCTTGTTGTCCATTTCAAAACCATACCGATGATTTCCGTTTTTAACGTTTGCTCCTTCTGCAGTCGAGTTATATCAGTGATCTTGGAGCTCCGGGTCGCAGTTCTCTCGATAATGTAGAGGTGGCCTATGCACGACAGGTGAGTCCGAAGAAAAGCAATTGATGCATCGGTCGCAGACCTCGTTCATCTGCGTGTGAAAACTGTGGGTCAGACCATTGTCAGTGACAGATCTTGCACTGAGCTGTAGAAGGACACTGATGTGAACAGAGCCATAGTCCTGCTATTCTTGTTTAATGGGGTTATTCCCTGTCAGAAAACCTTTCCCTGTTTGCAATTAAAACAAACTCCGCTTGCCTCGCCATCCCTGAGTCCAGAGTTGCGCCTCCTCCACTGTCTCGCGTTCCGTTACCTTGCTGCAGCAGTGACGGCACATAGATATTGCTGTAGCCAATCAATCAATAAGCTCAGAGGTTTGTGCCGTGTACTTGGGCTGAGATAATGGCGGGGGGGAGGGCACAGGGAGGATAGAACTGTGCATATAGGAAAAAATTTTCCAAAGAAGAACAACCCCTCAACCCTTCTCCTGCCAGTGAATTGAGGGATACTCATTTCAACCATTTATTGTGTAGAAATATGTTGCATATATTTGTAACTTGTGCAGCAATTGTGGCACTGTTCTAAAAGTATCTACCCTCACCATAGATCTTTTTTTTTTTTTTTTTTTTTTTTTATTATTACAATTATGTTTTTTTTCACTGCAGATCTATGTGTACAATGAGAAAGTTGTGAGTGGCAACTTGAAGCCAAACCTGGTAGACCTGTGCGCTGCAGTTGCTGAGAGCTTAGATGATAAGGTAAGAAACCTAAAGTGACACTTTATCGCTTTACTATTTGTCAGATCTACTGAAATTGTATTTAAAGTGTAATTCCCAAGATAGTAATGTATGTCCTATCCATAACCCCAGAGCCACATCCCTCCAGTGACCAGTAAGTTATCCTTCTACAGACAGGGTTCACTTACTATCTTGGGAATAACCCGTAATAGGATTTTTTTTTTTTACCATTGTTTTTTTTCCCTTTTTTTTTTTTTTTTCTATTGCAGAATGTATCCGATGTTTGGGAAATGGTGAAACAGATGACTGATGTTCTGCTAGTTCCAGCCTCTGATACACTGAAAAGTCGCTGCTCCGTTCAGATGCAGATGGCTTTTGTTAGACAAGCTTTAAGGTTCTTGGAAGAAAGGTAACTTTAGGAACTGATGTCTAGCTTGTGTCATGGGGATTTATTACTGTTTAATATGGCGACGGTCACCACACGTTTGTTGGCCGTGTGCTATCACTGCATGGACAAAACCTGAGAAAAACAAATGGAGCCTATACTCTGTAGTAAGAAAATAATTCAATAATAATACATAGGGACTAAGTTAACGCTATTTTGACCCAAAAAAGCTTAAAACCTATCCCACCGCGGCAAGGTGTACCCAATCAGGACGGTCTTCTCTCTACACCTCTCTCTGTTAGACAGCCTCAACACACACAGAGATTGCCTGTTTGTTAGGCAGGCCCCGCAGGTATTGAGGCTATCTAATAGCCTCAAACATGCAGCTGCAGGGACTCAAACATATTATAATAGCACGCCCAGATTCTCAGATAAGACGTTATGTGAACACGTTCGCGCATCATTAGTGCTGATCAGTTGCCAAGGACCTTTGGAAGACCCTCATGACTGCCGTGTGAAATCTCCCATGAAGCTCAGGCTATGGCTGAGCTTCATAGATCATTAGTAGTGATGAGCGAGTATACTCGTTGCTCTGGTTTTCCCGAGCATGCTCGGGTGGTCTCTGAGTATTTGGGCATGCTCGGAGATTTAGTGTTTGTCGACGCAGCTGCATGATTTGCGGCTGCTAGACAGCCTGAATACATGTGGGGATTGCCTGTTTGTTAGGAATTCAACACATGTATTCAGACTGTCTAGCAGCCGCAAACATGCAGCTGTGTCGACAAACACTAAATCTCCGAGCACACCAAAATACTTCGAGATCACCCGAGCATGCTCGGAAAACCCGAGCAACGAGTACACGCGCTCATCACTAATTATTAGCTTCACAATACGCTGCAATGTTATAGTACTGCACAGGGAATCAAGTGATCACAGGTTAATGCCTTCTTAGGAGAATATTTTAAAATGGATAAAAAATGTTTAAAAAAAACAAACAAACCCCCCAGATATATAAAAAAAAACAGATATATAAAAAATTAAGTCACCCTTCATTCGCTTAATGAAACGTGAACAAAAAAATAAGATCCTATTTGGTAAGCAGTGTCACTCACTGCTTCTATCTCGGCCCCCTGATGACGTCTGCCAGTGGAGATAGAAACTGTGAGTCGGCGCTGCAGTCTCCTCTCCCACAGCGTCTATCACCCTGGATCCAGGACATCTTCAGAGGGGGCAGCAATGCAAGAAACTATTGATTAATTAATGCGCTGCCACCCCTTGATGTCCTGTTCCAGGAGGGATGAAGGACGCTGCGGGGGAGCAAGAGCAGCCCCAGCTTCCTCTCAAATGAAACGTCAACACATTCAGGGATTAGCTAGATAGGGAAAAGTGTAGGCATTGTGTAATAAAGCTACAAAAAAGTGTAAGGATCGATATTTAGAAAATACATTTTAGGTGCTGGGCCAATCCTTTAAAGAACCAAGATTAAAAACGTTCGCAACACAACCTGGTACCTATAAAAGGATCTTCTTGAAGGCCCGCCTAAATAACATGTAACCTACCTAATGCCCCTTTAAATCCTGGAGCATGCAGGAGCCACAGGCCAACCCTCTTCCTTCTCCCACATCCCCCATTTTTGTTTTGTTTTTTTTTTTGGTTACTTTTCTGTTTGTATTTTCAAAAAAGCCATTTACGATAGTTTTATATTTTTTATATACTTTTTGGTGTTTTTTTTGTACAAGTGTTTCATGTAATTGTCTGAACTTTGATAACGTCAGCAAAAATAAAATAAAAAAAATCACGGGAGGAAAGGGTGTAATGTATCGCCTTGAAAAGCAAGTCCACTTGGAGTATTCATACTATCTATGTGATTTCTTTCCAGTTATAAAAACTACACAATGACGAGTGTCTATGCCAACCTGCAGCAAGCACAGCTGGGAGGCGTCCCGGGGACTTTCCATATAGTGCGGAGTTTCCTGAATATCAGACTTCCTGCACCTATTACTGGGCAACAGGTTAATGCACAGCCAGATCATGTTTTATAAATTTATGTTTTATAAGGAAAAAATGCTTAAGTAAGTGTAAATTTGCAGGACGGTGAACTGGATGGCTACCCGGTGTGGGCGCTGATCTACTACTGCTTACGCTGCGGCGATATCTTGGCGGCACAGCATGTGGTGAACAAAGTGCAGCATCAGCTCGGAGAGTTCAAGAACTGGTTCCAGGAGTATGTTCACAGCGATGACCGCAGGTAAACGGCGCAGACAAACGCTTCTATACATGGGGCCATGGAGAATACTATTATAATGGACCGTCTGCATTACATCTTCCATTCTAGGTTATGTCCATCCACAGAAAACAAGCCCCTGTCTTCATTACAGAAGAGCCGTGAGGTCGAGCACTGATCCCTACAAGAGAGCCGTCTACTGTATTATCGGTCGCTGTGATGTTGCAGATAATCATAATGAGGTGGCAGATAAAACCGAGGACTATCTGTGGTTAAAGGTTAGTGCTTACATAGGACTGCTTAACTTCTTTAAAGGGTTCCCTGCCACATAATATTGAGGACGTATCCTTGGGATAAGCTGTCAATATCAGACTTGTGGGGATCCGGCATAGTGCCACTCCGTTCAAGAGCACGTCGAGCATTGCTGCGCTGGAGTGGTTCTTCTGATTTAATGTCCCTGTCTTACACTTATCTGCCACCATCTTCACTTCCGCTTCCGTCTGTCTCCAGTAGTTTGTGACCTGCCGGATCGCTCCAGTGTTTCCAGTTTCATTCTGGCTCTCATAGACCTACATTGAGAGCATGTGACGTTACCGTATTTTGCCGATTATAAGATGCACCCCAAATTTTGAGGAGAAAAATAGGAAAAAAACTTTTTTAAACAAAATGGTGGTGCTTCTTACAATCCAGGCTCTTATTGCTTAGGCCTCTTTCACACTTCCGTTGTGTGACGTCCGCCCAAGTGTGAAAATGGCGGATCCGTCAGAAAAGCGTAAAAACTGATGTAAAAGTGGTCAGTTTTCTGTCGGATCCGCCAATAAGATTTCACCCGGAAATGAAGGAAATTTTGTTCCGGAAATGTGTGAGAGAGAGTTATACAAAATGGCGGATCCGCCGTACTCCGCCATTTTGGCAGACCAAAAAAACGTTGCATTGGACGTTTTTCTGTAATGACGGACACCAATTTTTTGGCGGATCCGTCAAAAAACGGACCTAACGGACGACCATTCGTCAAAATCCGTCACTAATGCAAGTCAATGGGAAAAAAACGGATCCGCCAAAAAAAAATGGCGGATTCGTTTTTATTTTGACATTTTGACGACGTCGCACGACTGAAGTGTGAAAGAGGCCTTACCGGGGGTGGTGGCTGCAGTGAAGCGAGGTCCCAGGGTTGCTGCTGGCAGAGGCCGGAGGGGGGCGATGCTGTGGACCACAGACTGGGAGAAAGGGGTGTTCGGATGTGCGACGCTGCGAGTGTTCGGTGGTGCAGGCCCAGTGGAGCAGGGTGTTCTTCTACTGGAGGAGGCAAGAGTGGCTCTGCGGGTGTTCGGTGGTGCGGGGGCTCCGCCGACATTTTGTGAAAGC
>JARQOD010000010.1:20491760-20742787 GCA_033576555.1 Oophaga sylvatica | reverse complement strand
GGGTGGCTGCAGTAACGAGCCCCAGGTTGGGGCCGGGGAAAGGCCGGGGAGGGGGGACGGGGACCAAGACTGGAGACGGGTGTTCGGAGTCGACGCTGCGAGTGTTCGGGTGCAGGCCGCTGGGCGGGGCCCCCGGGGTCTTCTACGGGGGGCAAAGTGGCTCTGGGGTGTTCGGTGGGGGGCTCCGCCGACATTTGTAAACCCCCAGAGCCCCGCACTGTTTACTATGGGGGGACTCTGGAAAATGGCTCCCAGGACGGCCAACGAAAAAGGAGATCCTGGCAGGGGGAATCTTTTCTCCTTTTTTTTGGGCCGAGACTCCGCTTGCGCTTCATCTGTGGCCATTTTCCTGGGAGACATCGGTGAGGAAAGCGCGGGGGGAGACCGACTTTCCTCCATCTGCGCCGCTTGAGAAGCCGGACCTCAGAAGAAGCTACTGCTTGCCGCCGTACCACCACCGCACATGCAGGATCACTGCAACACCCCCCCATTGACCCCTAGGTAAGAACAGTGTTCGGTTTATAAAGACGCACCCCCCATTTTCTCCCTAATTTTGTGGATCATACAAGTGCGTCTTATAATCCGAAGAATACGGTACTTCTGACTTCCACCAGTAAAAGTTGCGGTCACAAGATGGCCTGAAAAAATTGAGATGGGCGGTGAGTAAGTGTAAGACTAGGGACAGGACCTTACATTAGAAGCACCACTTCCCAGCGCTGGAAAAAAATGCTGGAATGGTGCTTTAAGTGTGTAGCAGTCTCTGCGGGATATTGTACATCCATAGAAGCTGCTCTGTAAATCCAGCATGACGCCACACTGCAGATGCTAGTCCTTTTAAATTTATATCCTCTACCGCTGATCCGGAGCAGCTGCCGGCTGATTGTGGGGTACCAGGTGGTGGATATTAAGGCTTCCAGTCATATGGCAAAGCCCTTTAGGATTAACTATAAGTCTTTTGCCTTGACTGAATGTCTTTGTGTCCCTATGTCCCATCGTATAGAAGCTGTACACCACTTTCTGCATCCTCACATTTGGCCTGATCATTCCAAGATATGAAATGTTGTGTGCATAGTCATAGCGGAATCTCAGTGTCATCATGGGCCGATAAAAATAACATTTCTAGATGGTGCGGTCCTCTGCAATTCCTCCTGGAAATGCATGAATTTCATTTCTCATCAATACTTCGGGGACACAGGACTGTGGGTGTATGCCCTGCCACTAGGAGGCTCCACGCTAGGTGAAAAAGTGGGTAATATCCTCTCCATAGACACTAGGCAGGAGGTAGACATACCTGTCTTCTGCACAGTGACGGTCCTCTGTCATTTTTCCTGCAAAGCATGAATTTAATGTATTAATATATATTGTGGAGAGCAGCACAACACAATTTATGAAAAAATGCTTGTACTTGCATTTGGTGGGGAACCCTTACGGGAATGGGTTACTGGTTAACCTGGGAACTATAAATGTCCCCATCTGTGTTTTTTTTGCACAGTTGAACCAGATCTGCTTGATGATGACGCTAGTAGCTCCCCCCAAGACAGACTTACCCTGCCACTGTTTCCAGAAGCAGCTCCTTGAAGACACGGTACGTAGAATACACACATAAACGTATGCAATAATTGCATTCTGAAATGGCGCAGTTTTACATGATCTTTTTTTTTTATTCCAGGGGAATCCCACTTTGCTCCCAACCAACACCCTTTCCTGTATTTTCAAGTCTTGTTCCTCACCGCTCAGTTTGAAGCCGCCATCGCCCACTTATTCCGCCAGACGACGCGCGCCATGCTGTCCACGGGCACTTGCTCTTTTTGAGTTGAAATTGCTTTTGAAGTCGTCATCGCAAAGCGCACAACTGTGTAAGTAGGGGCGAGCTCTGTGTAGTCACTTTTTTTTTTTTCTTATCTCTCTTACGTGACAGTTAAAAGGTCCGCACTCGCTTCATTTCAGTCTACACAATTGATGGCCAAGCGATGTAGATGCTCACTCTGATCTGTCACTGTTAGCCTAACGTGTGACCTGCTGCTTCTTTCATCCCACCTTGGTTTGGTCTTGTGGTCAGGGAAGATGGAGATACAATCTCCCCATTATGGTGATCTTGAGGACCGACACTGATCTAATAGTTGTCACCTACCCCGTATCCTTGCTATGAACTGTCTTACTTGCTGTGTTCGGCCATTAGACTGCTGCAGTTCATGATGGGCACATAACAGACTCCTGGCAAGGGATGGAAGTATAATCACTTATAGTAAGTGAGTGTACAGTGACACAGCAGTGTCTCATTTCTGTGCCCCTAACAGATTTCGCTGCTTGTTTTATCACAGGAGCGAGTGTTTGTCTCATCTCCACCCTGTTATCTCATCATAAATCGATCATGACATACAATCTTGGGCAGCTACTGGTTCCTATGTCACTGACTTAAGCTAAGTGGGTTGGAGATGCGCAGAAACACTCACTCCTGTGAAAAAAACAGGCAAAAAAATGTAATATCTCAAAGTAAGAAGCTGCCGAGGGTCCCTATGCCGTCTCCTTCTCATTTGCCACTTTTGTACAAGTAGATAAGTCCTATCATAAAAAAAAGTTCCATCTCTCATCGCAGTGAGCCAAGAAGGGGGAGACCCAGTTGTGTCCGACGTCTCAACTTTGTCCTCTTCTTATGCTTTACACTCGTAAATTTAAAACCAACAGACCCTCGAGAAGCTTTGCAATACTTTTACTTTCTTAGGTAAGTGCCTAAGATTGAAATGCACTCAGTGGTCTCTCATTAGTATTTAGAAGGGGTTTTGATTTTTTTTTTTGCTTGCCTGTAATCGTGCTCAGAACGGGGTCAAAGGTCCTTAAAATTTGGTTAACCGAATTTGTTTCCACTGATTATTTAGTCATGTCTCTCTCCCTGTGTAAATGTAAGACGTCATAGATTTTTTTTGTAAATGCTTCTTTTCAATGAGCTTCTGAAAAAGGAGTTTCAACAATTGAAAAAATGTAAAGTATTAATGTTTTTTAATACAAAAATACATTATTTGTTTTTAATGGAGTAAATTATAAAAAAAAAAATTATTTAAAAACTTTTGATATTTTCCACTTTTAAACACTAGGGAGCAGCTGCTGAAACTTGTCACGAAAATCTAATGAAAAACGATCTCACTTTAAGACTGCAGTAAATGTGGGCCGGGCCTGGTCACGTGTGTGTGATGTCACTACTCCCTGCCGTGTGCAAAAGGATAAGAGAGGATAAAGTTTAGGATCACAGTGTGGAGCCATTTAATTGGTGACTGCAAAATAATACTGAGAATTGGACATTGTCAGCGAGGACGACAGGCAGCAGCGATTCTGTTAGTTGGTTCTGCTCGCAGTATCATAAGCTGGGGTTAGATACTTGGAATGTATCATGTGCTGCGATTAACTCCAGCGTGTTACACTCCACGTGTCTAATCGCAGCACGTGATACACTCCAAGATCTAGATACAGGGCTCAGTGTAGTATATCACCATGATGGGATTAGATACATATGTCTGGGACATGTCACGCCTGATGGGAGCAGATAGATACACTGATCTAGGGTGTATCACGCATGATGGGATTAGATACACTGGTCTGGGTGTATCCACGCATGATGGGATTACATACACTGGTCTGGGATGTATCACGCATGATGGGATTAGATACACGGGTTTGGGATGTGCATGATGGGTTAGATACACAGGTGTGGGGGCCTATCACCCATGATGGGATTAAGATACATGGATTCTGGATGTATCATGCATGATGGATTAGATACACTGGTGTTGGGCATATTGCCCATGATGGCATTAGATAGGTGTGAGACATCATGCATGATGGGATTAGATACACACAGTGGAATGTGCATGATGAGATTAGATGCTCCTGTGGCTCGTATCATGAGTGATGGAATTAGATACACACGTGTGGGATGGCATGATGGGATTAGATACACGGGTGTGGGGCGTATCGTACATGATGGGATTAGATGGGTGTGAGACGTATCCTGCATGATGGGATTAGATACACGGGTGTGGGATGTGCAGGATGGAATTGATACACGGGTGTGGGACGTATTGCGCATGATGTGATTAGATACACAAGTGTGGGATGTGCATAATGGGATTAGATACACGGTGTGGGATGTGCATGATTCGATTAGATACACGGTGTGAGATGTGCATGATTGGATTAGATACACGAGTGGGATGTGCATGAATGGGATTAGATACATGGTCTTGGGCATATTGCACATGATGGGATTAGATACACTGGTCTGGGACCATATTATGCATGATGGATTAGATACATGGTCTGGGTGTATCACACATGAATGGGATTAGATACATGGGTCCGGGGTATATCACACATGATGGGATTAGATACACGGGCCCAGGACATATCATGTATGATGGGACTAGATTCTCGGTCTGATCTACAGATTAGGTCCTTTAGATGACTGGGCACACGGCCGCTCCGGTACAACTGATGCATCTACATATTAGCTTGAAAAATAACTTGTATCTTAAAAGGCGGGCATTCGCCATGTTCTGGGGATATTGGAAATATACACAATGTACAGCTAGGACGTATTTCCATAACTCCTCATGGAATCATGTTTCTGGAATGTTCTAGATAGTGTTTGCAGCTTCAGAAGGACTCTATATGGCAAGCAGGCCTTTGTCCTGCTCTGATCTGGTCAAGGTGTGAGATTTTTCCATGTTTGAGCATGGCTCTCCTGCTGAGTTAGCTGCCAGCTTTCTCTTTGAGGCTTTGATAATGTGGGCTTCCTGCTGAGCCTGGTTTCCGTCAGTGCTGGACAAAGGAAGAGGTTTTATAATCCCAGGCCAAATAAGATACAAATGATTGGCATGAAATTTTATCGCCAATATTCTTCACACCTCCATAAAGTATAATGCACACCCCATAGTCCGCCATATAATATAATGCACACCCTATAGTCCTCTATATAATCTAATGCATACCCCATAGTCTTATACTACTTTAGGAGGTATCACATGATGGCATTACATACACTGCACTACTATGGCAGTGTATGCCTCCTTCAGAGGCGTTCAGTGACATAATAGCATGGTGTCTGATCAGGCACTGCAGGGTGATAATTACTTTCAGCTGCAGATGGAAGGAAGAGAGCCACAGTAATTCATTACTGATGGTAGGCGGAGCCCCAATCAGGATGTCACCTCAGATCAAAAAGTGCTGACTGGCTGGCCCCTCCAGCTCGGGCTCCTCCTACTCAGCTCCAGTCTAAGATTTGAGGTCTCAGAGGATGGTCGCTGCTAATGCAGCTCCTCAGAAGATTTTATTATTTTTATATTCGGACAGGAGACTTGGATCACTAGTTGGTCTAGAGGTCTCAGGGGTACCAGCGCTGCTGTACCCCAACCTCTCCCTTGGCGGATCTGTATTTACTCAAAGTCCCTGCAGAATCCTTGCCGGCCCTGGGGATGAGGAGAGCTTCCCTGGCGGGACGCAAACCCACACGTGCGGTCACTGCGTCCCTCGCCCTGGGGGAAGCATGGGCACAGCGCCAGAAACCCCTGAGGGTCCCTGTGGCGCTGTGGCTGGTGAGTACTCCACACAAAATTTTATATTAATGTGTGAGTGCTTTAGCGTCTGATGGCAGCGCATTACATGTATATCAGTATGCTTCAGCGCTGCGGTGACAGCGCTATTACATGTTTATCAGTGTATTTCACCAGCCTCTCCCTTGGCGGATCTGTAACTACATAATGGTCCCTGCAGAATCTTGCCGGCCCTGGGGATGAGGAGAGTTTCCCTGGCGGGACGCAAACCACACACGGGGGTCACTGCGCTTCCGCCCTGGGGGAAGCATGGCATAGCGCCAGAAAACCCCTGGGGGTCCCTGTGGCGTTTCGGCTGGTGAGTACTCCACATTTGGGTAAAATGTGTGTGAGTGTTTTAGCGACTGCTGCGGCCGCCGCGTACATATATATGCCGATGACTAGTTTTTCTATGTCCGCAGGAGGATGCCTGCAGGACGAGGGAAAGGAGGGGAGTACGTGCTCTTTTTATTTTATTTTTTTTTTAATTTCGCGCCGCTTCTGAGCGCGCGCTTTACTGCAGCCTCCATTTCCGGCTCCTCTACATGGAGCACACGGAGGCAGAGCGCGGCGGCCATTGCTGAGCGAGCCCGCCGGCAGAAGCTTAACCCCTTCACCTCCACAGCGTGGCCATTGCTGATAAAGCGCTGTAGGTTGAAAGCTCCCCGGATCGTTCTCCTCCCCTCCCGGCTAGAATACGTGTCCAGCTTGGTGAGTCGCTTCTAGCCCGCCGGGCAGAAGCTTAACCCCTCTCACCTCCACAGCGCGGGCGCCGTCTGGGGCACTTCTGAGTGACAGATTGAGCTGTCCTGCGGCTGTTATCGCATAAGGGGCTCGCACACCCTTTTAATATTAATAAAGAGGCTGTGGGAGTCTGCGACATTAAATGCTGCCACTATACGTTCCGCTGACGATCCTGATGGCGTCGCATAATATTGCGATCGTTTGTGTGTCATTTTTAGTGTCGCTGGTGGCTGCCAATCTGGGCAATCGCATAGGCATTAGCGATCTCCTTGACAACTTTGGCGGTCATTGCGTTATAAAAAACAGCGCAATTTTTATTGCGATCTTGTGGAACGTTTTCTGTTTAGTGTGGCATGCTGTCCTGCAGCTGCGACCTTATAAGAGGCGCCTGAATTCGCACACCCTTTTTCATTACAAGTTGTGGGGAGTCAGCTACTTTAACCCCTTCTTAGGAGGTTAACTCTTAATGGGAGACAGCTGGGTAGCTCTTTCTTTAGAGCTTTAACCCTTCAGCCGTTTGTTTTTATTTAAGTACGCTCTGGTTACTGACAGGTTTATCCTGCCATATACTATGCAAGGGTATGTCAGAGACCCTCTCCCAGATCCGCTACGGATCAGCCTCGCGTATCTGACACGCAACCTCGACTCATGCACGGTCAGAGGTTCCAATGGTGTCAAAATGGAGGCCTTCACTGGTTTCTATTGATGACCTTTTAGGTTATGGAGTGTCAACTAGATCCTCTCAAGGGAGCGACACAAATCGGTGTTTTCCTTCTCGCTTAGCGAAGAAGTCCGATTCGGTCAAGGAGGATCGCAGGGACACCCTGCCTCTCTCTCAGGGGCCGTACTAAAATTTCTGTGGAAGCCATGTGGACGTTACAGTTACCAGAGGAGGTAACTAGTCGTCCTGGTAAGTCGGCCCGGATGTTGCAAGGGTCGCATGGGTCGCGATGACCTTACAAACTGTATCCGTTTTTCTACGGAGTTATTTGTTAATTGGACCCCTTCTCCTGAAGTGAATGTTCCTTCATTCCAGCTTAGCAAATCTTCCTGGTAAAAGGGAAGACGAGTCTGCAGGACACGCTGGACAGAAGAACGGAGATGGCAACAATTTCCATCTGTGTAGCCGTGGATCATAGATTCGGTATTAAGGATCTAGGTGTACTGTTAAGTTCCCCTGAGCCGGTTGGACCGTCTAAGGATGGCGTGGCAAGTTTCCTCTATCAAGGTAGATGGGCTTTTTAGTTGAAGGATAATGCGTCACAGCTATCCAGGGCGAATCCTCGGCAGTTACAGTCAGAAGGCACTGTGACTTGGATGGAACGCAGTTTTCCAACAGGGTTTGCTATCTTTAGCTTAGAAAGTGGTCAGCTATTTGACTGACCTCACGGAGCTGATGCCAAGGCAAAGGCAAAAGAAGCAGCTTTAACCGCAGCGCAGAGCTGTGACTTCTGCGTCTGGCAGGACTAGTGCCGATAGTATATCGGCAGTCCTTTTCGGTTCAAGGGATGATCTGACCAACCCTCTGGGGGTTTGTGTCGTCTCTCTCTTTTTTTAAAAAAAAAAAAAAGGGGGAATTCTCAGAAATTCCGCATACCCTGGAAACAGAACTTCTGTTAAGGCAGAAGCTGGCAAAAAAAATAAAATAAAATTTCGCTAAGGCGGACTGACTTCTGACATTCCGTCAGAGCCGAGCATGAAGTCGCTTCGCTCAGTTATGGCAGCCCTGTCGCAGAACATCAATCGACATTCGCGACGCTTTTGGCATGTTCCCATCGGAAGACCTCACCCGGGTTGTGGCTCGGCCATTCGGCTTGGCTTTAACGCCCAGAATTTTTACAACGATTCTGACGCCAAAATCTCATGGCAATCCTTCAAAGACGGGACTTACGATTCGTCCCTATTTGGACGGCCTTTTTGGGTTGTGGCTTCAAAGGAGAAGTCGTCTCTGGAATCGTCGCAGGCAATCCTGTTTTTGAGGATGCATTTCGACATGGTACGGGCGGTGTTGTCCCTACCTCCAGACAAGCAGGCATGTCTGCTCCAGCATGTACAGACATGAAGTCTGCGACAGCAGTGTCCCTTCGGAAGGTATGCGCCTTCTGGGTCTGACGGTGGCGTCCATGAGGTTTTTTCCGTTTGTCCAATTTCATTCCAGAGCTCTCCATAGGCTCATTTTGAGTCGTTGGGATCAATCGCAAGTTCGCTGGATTGCAGCGTCATCATCTCTCACAGGGTGCGAGAATCCCTAGATGGTGATTATGTCCAGGAGCGTTATCCCTGGGAAAGCTTTTCCTCCCTCCGAAGTGGTCGGTCAAAACCACCGATGCCAGCCTGACGGGCTGGGGGGGGTGTTTGGAACAATCTCTGGATTCAGGGAGTATGGTCATCGGAAGAGTCTGTTCTTCCGATCAACATCCTGGAATTGAGGGCGATTTTCCTTTGCCTCCAACATTGGACGGTCCCTTTGAGCGGTCTGCCAGTCCGAGTGCAGACAGACAATGCGACGGCTGTCGCGTATATCAATCACCAAGGTGGACAAGGAGTTCCAGATTCATGGTAAAGGGGTCCCGAATTCTGATTTGGGCAAGGCCAGTGTGCCAGCCATTTCGGCGATTCACATTCCAGGGGTTCAGAATATTACAGCGGATTTTCTCAGTCGCAGAAGGATGGATCCCGGGAATGGAGCCTCCACCCGAAGTTTTTGCACTACTGTGCTCTCGCTGGGGAACCCCCCCAAGTGGATTTGATGGCATCCAGGTCCAATGCCAAGTTACCGACGTTCATGTCCAGGTACAAGGACCCGAAGGCTGTGGCGGTGGATGCTCTAGTGGCTCAGTGGGATCAGCTCGAGCTGATCTATGTATTCCCGCCGATATCCTTACTTCCTCTAGTACTGCGTCGGATCAGACTAGAGAAAATTCCAGCTATTTTGATAGCTCCAGACTGGCAAAGAAGGGTGTGTTCTCGACAATAATGTCGCTGTTGGCGGCACCTCCTTTTCCACTCCCTCTTCAACCGGACTTGTTGACTCAGGGGCCGTTTGTCATCCGACTTGATGTCCCTGCGTTTGACGGCGTGGCTCTTGAGACCGAAATTTTGACCCGTAGAGGTTTCTCAGCCGAGGTCATTGCTACCCTTCGTGCTGTAAGAAGTCCGGCTCCTACTAGGATTTACCAGAAAATTTGGAAACCTTCTTTCGTGGTGTTTGGGGTCCTCTCGGAACCCGAGAAAATTTTCCATTCCCAACCTGTTGGCTTTTCTGCAGCATGGGCTAGACAAGGGTTTGGCAGTCAGCACCCTGAAAGGTCAGATTTCTGCTCTGTCCTTATTGTTCCGGAGAACCATTGCTTCAAATGGAGACGTGCTCTCCTTTTTTTTCCGAGGTATATCTCGTAAGTTCCGCCGCGGAAGGCACCCGTGTCTCCTTGGCGGCTCAACCTTGTTTTGGAGGCTCCTTCAGCATAAACCTTTTGAGCCTATGGTTTCTGCTAGCCTTTCTTTACTTTCTTGGAAGGTGGCTTTCCTTGTTGCAGTCACTTCCTTGAGGAGAGTTTCTGAGTTGGCAGCTCTTTCTTGTTCGCCTCCTTTTCTGGATTTTTTCCGGATCGTGTAGCGCTTCGCACTCGGGGTATTTTTTGCCTAAAGTGGTATCACAATTTCATGTTAACCAGGATATTGTGTTGCCTTCACTCTTCCGATCCGAAGAATACGAAAGAGCGAGATTTACACACATTGGATTTAGTGCGGCCTTGAAGTTTATCTATCTATTACTCAAGGTTTTCGTAAGACGGACTCCCTGTTTGTGTTCCGGCAGGTCGTCGGCGTGGTCAACGAGCTTCCAAGGGTTCTATAGCTCGTTGGATCCGGTCAGCTATTTTGGAAGCTTACCGTCTTCGGGTGAATCTGCCCGATTAAGATTCAAGCCCATTCCACGTGAGCTGTGGCCTCATCGTGGGCTTTTCATCAAGGTGCCCTGGCAGTGCAGCTCTGCCGGGCGGCAACTTGGCGCTCGGTCCACACGTTTACAAAGTTTTATAAAGTGGACGTCAGTGCTTCCGTTGATGCAGCCCTCGGACGTAGGGTCCTGCAGGCAGCTGTAGTTTAAAGTTCTGGATGAACTTGTGTTTAGCGCTGGTTGCGCTTTGTTGTTAGGTTGTTGGGTTTCTGCCTTTTGTTGGTTTTTTCCCACCCTTATTTTTTAACTGCTTTGGGACGTCCCATCAGTAATGAATTACTGTGGCTCTCTTCCTTCCATCTGCAGCTGAAACACGGATTTTGGTAAGAACTTACCTGTAAAATCCTTTTCAGCGAAGGAAGGAAGAGAGACACAGCACCCTCCCAAGGCAGAATGTGTTGATGTTTTCAGATGCAGCGCGAACCCTTATCTGATAGCGATTATCTGGGCTGAGGTCAGCGCGCTAAGCTCTGTTCCAGCATCGCCACTCATCGCAGTAGTCAGGTTCCGTGAAGTTCCTTCAGAAGGGGTTATGTTGCTCCGCTGGTGATCTTGGCTCTTTTCCTAAAGGCTTTGGTACGACTGGAGCTGAGTAGGAGGAGCCCGAGCTGGAGGGGCCAGCCAGTCAGCACTCTTTTGATCTGAGGTGACATCCTGATCTGGGGCTCCGCCTACCCATCAGTAATGAATTACTGTGTCTCTCTTCCTTCCTTCGCTGAAAAGGATTTTACAGGTAAGTTCTTACCAAAATCCGTGTTTTCTGTGCTCAGAACACTGTGGTGACAGCGGCGGGGAGCAGTGATCAGTAGCCTGGTAATGTACTGCGAATAACAGGCTGCTGTTAACCGCTCACTAAATTTAGTATGTGCAGTGCTGGCTTATACCAGGCATGGGTCACATTATCAGATCCTTTTTTTTTTTTTTTCCCTTTCCTAGAAATGAGAAAGACAGTCAGGATAAGAATATGTTCCTGCGGTGCGTCAGTGAACTGGTGATTGAAAGTCGAGAGGTACAGACGCTCCCGTTCTCACAACTTCTGTTTCCTTGTTTCAAGTCGTTTCTTTTATTATTATATATTTTTTTCTATTTTTTTATTTTTGTAGTTTGATATGCTTCTGGGAAAGTTAGAAAAAGATGGTACAAGAAAGGTAATGACATTTGTCCCTTTCATAAATTACAAAATCATTTAAAAGTTTATCGTATTTTTATGTTTATTGTCGCAAAATGTAGAATTATTTGTAAGCAAAAATGATTAATTATTACTATATTTATTTATTTATATATTTTTTTACCTTATCAGCCGGGAGCAATTGATAAATTTACAAAGGACACAAATCCGATCATAAGCGAGGTGGCGTCTGTGGCAGAACAGAAGGGGCTGTTTGAGGAAGCCGCTAAGCTCTATGACCTGGCAAAGGTAAATGTATCATCTCATCATTAATAGACCCACATTATTGTGCAGTTTTTGGGATTATTCCTTCAGTATATCTTTTTTTATAAGGATACCATCATTAAAATATTAAAGGAGTCTGAACAAGTACTTGCCTTCTAGACCTTGGTCCTGATGAAGCTCTTTCTTTTTTTTTTTTTTTTCCGCAGAACCCAGACAAGGTTTTGGAGCTGACCAATAAGTTGTTGAGTCCAATTATCTCTCAAATCAGCTCCACACAGTCCAACAAGGAGCGGCTGAAAAATATGGCGCTGTCTATTGCTGAAAGGTGAGAAACCTAACATTTTAGGACACGTGGAGGTGGCGCTTGACGGCTGAGCATTAACACCGGCATTGGTTTCTTCTCCAGATACAGATCCCAAGCAGTAAGTGCAGAGAAAGGAATAAACTCCACATTCTATCTGCTGCTGGATCTGATCACTTTCTTTGACAATTATCATTCTGGCCATGTTGATCTAGCGTTTGATGTAAGTAGTACAATATATGCTCTAACAAAAAGGCTTTTTCCACTAAATTTGCACCCTTCAAATTGTTCCAAAAAATTAAGTATTTCTTCCAGAAAATTATTGCATGTTTTGTTATACACAACACAAAAAACAGAAAAAAAAGGCAAATTGGACATAATTTCACACAAAACCCCCAAAATGGGCCAGACTAAATTGTTGGCACCTTCAACTTAATATGTGGTTGCACACCCTTTGTAATAAATGACTACAATTCATCGCTTCCTATAACCATCAGCAAGCTTCTTACACCTCTCAACTGGAATTTTGGTCCACTCTTCTTTTGCAATCTTCTCCAGGTCTCGTATTTTAAGGCGCCTTCTCCTAGCAGCAATTTTAATATCTCTCCACAAGTGTTCAATGGGATTTAGATCAGGAGTCATTGCTGCCACTTCAGGACTCTCCAGTGATTTGTTCCCATTTATTTCTGTCTGCTTCATGAAGTATGTTTAGGATCATTGTCCTGCTGGAAGACCCATGACCTAGAACACAAACCCAGCTTTCTGACACTGGGCACTACATTGCCACCCAAAATCCTTCGGTAATCTTCAGATTTCATGATGCCTTGCACCCAGTGCCAGAGGCAGCAAAACAGCCCCAAAACATTTTTTAACCTCCACCATATTTGACTGTAGGTACTGTGTTCTTTTCTTTGTAGGCCTCATTACGTTCTCCGTAAACAGTAGAATGATGTGCTTTACCAAAAAGCTCTATCTTGTCTCATCTGTCCACAAAACCCTTTCCCAGGAGGATTTTGGCTTAGTTGCGTACATTTTGGCAAAGTGCAGTCTAGATTTTTATGTCTGTATCAGCAGTGAGGTCCTCCGGGGTCTCCTGCCATATAATTTACATAATTCAAATGTTGACGTTTTTAGCTGACACTGATGCACCCTGAGCTTGCAGGACAGCTTCATTTTCTTTGGTACTTGTTTGGAGCTCCTTATCCACTATCAAGACTATCCTGTGTTGCAACCTTTCATCAATTTTTCTCTGCCATCCACATCCAGGGAGATTAGCCACTGTTCCATGGTTTGTAAACCTCTGGATTGTTACGCACCGTGGACAAAGAAACATCAAGATCTCTGGAGATAGACATGTAACCTTGAGATTGTTGATGTTTTTTAACAATTTTGGTTATCATGGCCTCTTCTCCTTTTTCTTTTCTCCATGCTTAAAGGGCTTGTCTGGTCCAAATCGATAAGTCTGCAGTCACTCTGTGTGACTGCAGACTTATGAATGCCCCCTACGCTCGCTGCGGAAATTCGCTGGTTTCTGACGAGGGTACGTATGCTTTATAAATTTTCCCGGACTGTGGGCGTGGCCTCACTCCATAGACTTGTATTGAGCTAGGCCCCTCCCTGTCTAGTGACATGACCGGTCAGTGGGTGTGGCCAACTAGAGAGCGCAGACCCGCTCATTACAAGTGTATGGAAGCGAGGCCCAACCCACTGCCAGAAGTATGTATAACTCATGGATAGCCTTCAGTCCTGGGTCACAAGTCGGCGAATCCCCCACAGTGCGTGTGTTTGTGGAATTCCTAAGTTTGCAGTCACACAGAGTGACTGCAGACTTATCGATTTGGACCGCACAACCCCTTTAATGTGACACACAATACAAAGACTGAGTCAACTTCTCCCCTTTTTATCTGGTTTCAGATTTGATTTTCATATTTCCCACACTTGTTACTTGCCACAGGTGAGTTTGAACGAGCATCACATGCTTGAAACAAAAGGCGTGTGATACGCCGGGCACGTATCAGAGTGTTAACATGGAACTGCACATGTGATTTTATTTTTTTGACGAAGATATCAATAAAGAATATCCTGTTTGTGTGGCGCCAGCTCCTTTCCATTGAACCTTCCTATACTTTTGGATCCTAATATCTTTCTCGCCTTCATAGATTATTGAGAGATTGAAGCTTGTACCCCTGAGCCAGGACACGGTGGAGGAGCGAGTTGCTGCTTTCAGGAACTTCAGCGATGAGGTGAGTAAGCCAAGAGCCATGATCACAGTAACGCTTGTACTTTGATGTAGCGTCAGACCTTCCACCGACGCTTGCAGCTATACTAGGTTTTCGCTGCAGCGTTTAACACAGGCGCGCGTGCGAGAGCAATGCTGCGTCATTGACCGGTTCCATGTTTAGTTGAACTATGGGAGTCTCGGGGGTCCGGCCTCTCCCGATCATGGCTCTGACGAACATTCATGTGTTCTCTATGAGAAAGCCATTGACGGACATTACTTCCTGGAGAGCAAAGCGATCGGCAGACATGCGCAATCGACAACCCGTGCACATTAGAATCTCTCCCAAACCTGTTGATATATCAGCGGGCGCGGCCGACATTCATTAAATGTGTATGGGGGGCTTTACACCTGCATTTTCTTCCTCCAGGTGAGGCAGAATCTGTCAGAAGTGCTTCTTGCGACAATGAACATATTATACACCAAATACAAAAGGTTGAAGAGCAGCGGCCCCTCGGGTCTCGGAAGACTGCAGCGAGTACTGGAGGAGAAAGACTCGGTGGGCAGCAGTCTAGTCTTCATACACGTGACGGCTTACCTTGTCTGCACACTTTCCTGATTGTTCTGTCTCTTCTAGGTATTACGCAGTCAGGCCCGGGCGCTCATCACCTTTGCTGGAATGATCCCATTCAGAATGTCCGGAGACACAAATGCTCGACTCGTACAGATGGAAGTCTTAATGAACTGATGCGGACACTTGCTTAAACATCCTACTAGTACTACGTCCCAAATACAACTTCTTTTTTTTCCCCAAGGTCCTGGCTGATTTATTTATTAGGTAAAACTTTTAAAAGTTTTATTTTTAACGTTGATCTGCGAGAGTTGTGCAGTGTAGACGGGCCTTTTCATGTGACTAGATAGTAACCTTGGACAACTACTAAGATAAGCCTAACCTTTACACTAGACATGCCCTTTCCTGACATAAGACGTAATAGTACGTCTCATGTTGGGTCCCCGTGTATGAAGTGAGCTCAGAAGCTGAGCAGGCATCATACAAAACAGATGCCGCCTAGAATTCATCTGCCTCCAACTTCAATGGCCAGGGCACACATGGATCACCAGATCAATCAACATAACGCCGCTGTCAGTCTTTAAATGATGTCAGTGCTGGTTTTACGCAGCCATCTGCTCCCTGCTACACGTTCACAGGGAACTGATAAGCGGTCACGGCAGGCGCGGCCATTTCAGTCTTCCTATGAAACTCCCATTAGAAATAAAGAATTTGAAAGAAATAAACATATTTGGTATTGACGTGTCCGTAAATGTCTGATCTATCAAAGTATAAAAGGAATTAGCCCGATATGTAAATACAGTAAAATAATTAAAAAAAAAATCAGTGCACAGAATTGCAATACCATAAATCATTGTATTTTTCCCAAAAAGGGTATCAATCAAAAAAAAAATAAAAATGTTTGCTCACTACGTAAAAATGAAGCTTCACGTAGCTCCATCAGCAGAAGACTGAAAACATTCCTGGTCTCAGAACATGGTGGCACAAACTTTTTATGATTTTTTTTTTTTTTTTTTGCACTTGCCAAATTTGTGTAGTTTCTTTTATGTATCTAAATGTCCTTTTGCATTTAATGCTCTTATGGTGAGGTGAGGTCCACGCCTGCTGCTCTCCATTATGCCCCCCACGCCTCGACCACTTCTCCCATTTTTCAGTGGAGCACCCTCCTAGGGTGTATAGGGCCTCGTTAAAGTGACAGTACGTCCATTTATGAGCCGTCATCCTTTCCAACAGCGCCCGATAGTTGCTTTGTTTTTTTTTTTCTTCTCCTAAACCCTTCCGTATACAGTCGCAATAAACGTGGGTAAACTTCCCCGCTGGTCGATGACCATTGTATGGCTTTCTCAAGCATTCACAAAGTCTCTGCCTGGGCAAAACAGCCATAGCCCAGTGGCAACACGACTCTACTTGTTTTATGATGTCTGGAAATAAAGCAGCAATAAAAAACGATCTGGAGAGTATGTCCACTACCCACCGAGGGCTTTTATTAAATTACTCATTGTAATATATTACTGTTTAGTTTTTCTCTTAGCCGTGGGTTATATTGGCTGACCGTTACGGCCAGGTAATGTTCTGATTTTATCTACCCTTCATCTCTGTAAATAATTCCACTTAAAGGTTTCTATGCAAGTTTTTTTTGGGAAACATTCCCGTGATTTACAGACCCGCAAGTAGATTTGTGATTAAGTACTGATTGCACAGTCCATTGCTTTCCTATAAGGAAGGTAGGGCTCAAAATGCTGTAGTGTGAATTTTGCAAATCTCCTTCGTTAGCCTCTAACGTCTATACACCGGAAATCCAAAGGAGTTGCATGGAGTGGGCTCAGGCTCGCCTTCCCCTAGCTGTACTATACAGTTGGCACCTGCTTGAATTTGCCATTATCGGAGCTATCTCTGTTCGCGGCAGTTTGACCCTTTAGATGCTATGGACGATGGCGACCATAGCATCTAAGCAGTTAGTGGCAATCGCAGAGTGCAAATGAGTTGTTGGGGGCCATGTTACTGTTCCTGTTAGACCTGCCGTGCCACGTGGCTTAATAAATTGCTTAGACAATACATATTTGATACCAAGGACTCCATAAAAGTCCAAAAGAAAAAAAAAAAACGCGCAAAATTATGAAGAATCATAAAAAATAAAACATAGGCATTAAAGACGGCTACTCAAAAAAGGATAGAGACCAAAATAATCAATGCTTTAAAGCTGTGTTGGTAGTCTGGAAATGAATCTGAGGGATGTCACATAGATGTAATAAATAATACACCGCGGTGTCTAAAAGGCCTCACCTATCAAGGAAAGCACCCAACACGTGTTTTGCATGTAGCTTCGTCAGGGGGTCAGCCCCTGACAAAGCTTGCTGCGAAACGTAAGTCGGGTGCATTCCTTGATTGATTGAATTGGAGGGGTGTCACATAGCTGTAATAATACACAGTGGTGTCCAAAAGGCCTCGCCTATCAAGGAACGCACCTAACACGCGTTTCGCATATAGCTTCGTCGGGGTCAGCCCCTGACAAAGCTTACTGCGAAACATAAGTCGAGTATGTTCCTTAATTGATTGAACTCTCTAAACCCCACCTACACCACTGATTGAGAGCTTTCTGTGTACCCTGTGAATAGGCAGAAAGCTACCAATTAGTGGTGTGAAGTCGGAGTTATACAGAGCTCAGCAGTCAGAGAACTGATAGATCTGCAGCAGGTAAAATAGGAATTTATAAAAAAATGCAACAAGCAGCCTAATAATTGACATATCACTGGAAGCGGATCACTTGTTGTATATTGTGCTGCTCTCAGATTACGTAGCTGACAGATTTCCTTTAACATGTCCCCTGTTCTGTCAATGAGTGGTTGAAACTCCGCCAATCCAGTAGTTATCACTTATGTGGATAGGTGATACCCTTTTAGTACTGAAATACCCTTTGGACCTTGCTAATAGGTTAATGAACATGAATATTTGCTACTTTAACCTAGAAGAAAATTATCTTGCAGCGTTTGTCCTCTTCTCGCCGAGCCTTGTACTATGTTACTCTCCTCAGCATATGTAAAGTTAATTCCACCGACCATAAATTTTCTCTTACCCTTAGGGCAGACAATACGCTTTTTCCATTAACTTTTCAGGATACCTCGCGGGTCATTGTCCTCCTCCTAATTTGACTGCAGTCTGAAATGCTTTTGGTAAAGATTTCGATCTGTTGGGTCAATTACAGCTACATGTGACTGAAGACTTGAGTTGTAATCTGATGCATTGCTAATGAAAAAAAAACATTTTTTTGACCCTTTGTAGAAAGCTTCACTGCAGATCTGGATTTGGTCAAAAATTGACAAAATGTTTTTGTACAGTCCCTGTTTGTAAAGGCAGACACACATGAGCGATATGTGGGACGACGTTCATTCAGCTGACAACGCTTGCTCCCGACTCTCCCATATATGAGTGCTCGACCCCTGAAAGTAAAATTACTCCTAATCCTTCTCTTCCTCAACATGTCTGGAGGCCCTGTATACCTCAGATGTTCAACTTTCATCTATATATGGAAGCCTTTAGGTGGTTCCTCAGAAGATACAATGATCCTGCTGTTGAGATCCACCTTTAATCTGTAGGGAGGACCCAGAAGCAAGTATTTAATTATCCTGCAGCACCCCTACAGGGGAAGTAAAGTACTACACAAGTCTCCTATACAACTGCCTTACAATGTATCTGCCCACTCTTCCATAAAGGCCACCTCTATGGAGTGTACAGATTATTGTGGTAGTATGGACGGATACTCCAGTCTCTGCTCGGGAACTCTACAGCTCCTTCAGGGGTTACCTTTGGTCTCTGTGCTGAGTCTCTGATTGATTAATATGCTCCTTGCTTGGGCTGAGAGTTGTTGGGCGGCCCTCTCTTGGCAGGTTTGTTGTGGTACCATGTTCTTTCCATTTGATAATAATGGATTTGATGGTGCTCCGGGGGATCATCAGAGGTTGGGATACTTTTTTTATAACCCAACCTTGACTTGTACTTCTCAACAACTTTGTCCCTGACTTGTTTTGAGATTTCTTTGGTCTTCATGATGTTGTTCGGAGATCTCCTTGGTCTTCATGAGTTGTTTGGAATCTCGTCTTCGTGTGTTGTTGGAGATCTCCTCGGTCTTCGTGGTGTTGTTTGGAGATTTCCTTGGTCTTCGTGGTGTTGTTTGGAGATTCCTCGTTCTTTATGGTGTTGTTTGGAGATCTCCTCGTCTTCGTGGTGTTGTTTGGAGATCTCCTCGGTCTTCGTGGTGTTGTTTGGAGATCTCCTCGATCTTCGTGGTGTTGTTTGGAGATCTCGGTCTTCGTGGTGTTGTTTGGAGATTCTCGGTCTTCTGGTGTTGTTTGGAGATCTCCTTGGTCTTCGTGGTGTTTGGAGATCTCCTTGGTCTTCGTGGTGTTTGGAGATCTCCTTGGTCTTCGTGGTGTTTGGAGATCTCCTTGGTCTTCGTGGTGTTGTTTGGAGATCTCCTCGGTCTAAGTGGTTGTTTGGAGATCTCCTCGGTCTTCGTGGTGTTGTTTGGAGATCTCCTCGGTCTTCGTGGTGTTGTTTGGAGATCTCCTCGGTCTTCGTGGTGTTGTTTGGAGATCTCCTTGGTCTTCGTGGTGTTTGGAGATTTCTCTTTCTTCGTGGTGTGTTTGGAGATCCCCTCGTTGCGTGGTGGTGTTTGGAGAGTTCCTCTGTCTTCGTGGTGGTGTTTGGAGAGTCCTCGGTCTTCGTGGTGGTGTTTGGAGAGCTCCTCGGTCTTCGTGGTGGTGTTGGAGATTTCTCTGTCTTGTGTGTGTTTGGAGATCTCCTGGTCTTCGTGGTGGTGTTTGGAGATCTCCTTGTCTTCGTGGTGGTGTTTGGAATCTCCTTGGTCTTCGTGGTGGTGTTTGGAAATCTCCTTGGTCTTCGTGGTGGTGTTTGGAGATCTCCTTGGTCTTCGTGGTGGTGTTTGGAATCTCCTTGGTCTTCGTGGTGGTGTTTGGAGATCTCCTTGGTCTTTGTGGTGGTGTTTGGTTAGTGGTGCCTCTTGTTACTGGTGTTGCAGCCTCTGTGACCTTTCGGAAAAGGTGTGTATATACTGACAGACATGACACTTAGATTGCACACAGGGGTATGTCGTGTCATTAAGCATGTGACTTATGAAGGTAATTGCTTGCACCAGAAATTTTTAGGGGCTTCATAGCAAAAGGGGTGAAAACATAAGAACATGTACATTTTTAGTTATTTGATCTCATAAATTTAATTTATGCCTATATTTTTCTCACTTCACCAGCTTAGACTATTTAGTGCTGATGCATCACACACAAATCGGATTACAAAAATATTTAAGTACAGGTTGTAATGTAATAAAATAGGTAAAAAGCCTGAGTCCTCCAGATTAAAGGGGTAATCTTTGCACATTGATGACCCATCATCAGATAGGCAGGGGCCAGCCGTTTGACTACTGGAGCTTCGCTCCCGTTTACTTCAACAGGAGCCAAGCAGCACCCAAAGCAGACACTACGTGGTGTACAGAGCTGTGTACATCCGTCTGTAGCAGGATCTGGAAACAATTGCGACGTGTTGGACCCCCACCTTTGTGATATTGAATTCTCAGATACCCCCTTTATCATCTGACTCACACTTGAATAATTATATTGCCGCACTGTATAGTAAGCATCAGTTTCTTGGTATTGAAAGCCGTGTCCACTCGGTGACCATGTCGGATATATATGCTTTGCATGTTTTTAGTGGTCGTCACGCCTGGACACCTGATTTACAGCAGCAACATAGTCCAGAGGAAATAATAGGTTGAAGATGGTGAGCTCTATGAGAAATCGTATTTTGGGCATGCTCTGTGAACTGTGCAGAAGTCACTACGCAGAGAGTAGGGAGGACGAAAACTGTGATGTCCCATTGTGAATGGTGGTCCTTGTTTTATCTATATACAAGGCTAAGTGCACACTGTATCTTTGATTCCACTCTACGGTATACACCGGATGCTTTTCCTGACATACGATCATGTTCCGATAAGCCTCAATTCATAAGACCGAGGTCAAAAGTTTGTTTTTCGGACTCCGTCTGGCAGGCATGGGTCCGTATACCATTTGCATAAAAGTCTGCTGTGCTTTCCTATACAAGGTGTCAGCTTTGAAAAATTGCAAAATTTTTGTCCAACGCAGAGTTGCGCAACAATTTTGCTGTTTTCACACCACTTTGAATCAGCTTCCCCCAAACAAATTGATGGATTTGGGGAAGAGCCTTCCCAGTTCCTCCATCGTTTTGTACGGCAGAAACGCTATTCCAGTCCCAGACTGGAGTATCATTTCTGGCACAGTGTCAAATGCCTCTCGGTGTCGTACGCACAGAGCCTGAATGGTGGAACACAGAGGGCCCATAATTCAGAGATATTTTCCCTAGAGGAATGTTTCGTATACAGTTGTGATGCAATTTAATACATACCTGTTATTTATAGTCATGAACTTAATAAAAAGAAAGGAAAAAAAGTAAAACAATTTATCAAAATAACATAGTATTAAGGAACCAGCATTCTTCTAATAACAGACAAGCGCTTTCATTAGTACAGACATGTATTGTGCTCAAGCAGAAAAAAAAGCCATGGAACTGTACAGGAAAGAAATGCAATTTTCTTTAACAAGTATAGATATTTTTGGTTACCACCAAAGGGGGAAGTATCAACAGCAACCCACTCCGGGACCATCTGCTTCTGACACGCTGATGTACAAGCATGCACAGAGGGCTCAATTTGGCAAAAGGTAAGAGGAGAATAATTTTAATTTCTTAATCTTCATTTCATGAACATCTTCTAGAATCTCTAATTGCACATGTGACAGATTAATGCATCATTTTATTTTTTTGTAAATTGATAGTACATGTAAATTTGGAAAACTTTCTAATATGTCTTAACAGAGAAATCCCTTTCTCCTCTTGAACTGACTTTACAATAATTCTCAATTTTTCCATGTAAGAGACAACAGTTGGTGCTCATAAAGTTCTATGCATAACTGTAACTGCCATGTCTGGAGAACTTGCAGCAGAATGTCTGTCTCCGCCTCTAGCTCCTCCCTCCATAGAGTGTTATAAGTACCAACTGTCATCTCTGATTTCAGTAATCTGTCTTCACTGAATATTATCCATAAATTGATAATGAAAGATCAATCCAGGAGAAGAAAGAAGCAGATTTCTGTAAAGATATATTGCAAAGTTTCTTATTTTCACATGTACTATTGATTTTAAGAAATAAAAATTAAAGTGATGGGTACTCTTTAACCAATTCCATATCGGATAGAAAAATGGGTCTATCCTGAAACAGCACCATATCTGTCCATGGGATGTATCTGGTATTCCACCACATCACTATGCCAGTGAATGGAGGTTTTAATGTGTTCCTTTCATTGGATAGCCCTTTAATCGTCACTGCTCTACTTATTCTGGAACAGATTTTCCTTTTCTTCTGTTCCTCTCGGTTCCAACGTTATGCCCCCCTCTTCCTGTAACAATGGCGCATAGATTCTCTTTTACCAACTGGAGGCGTGTACCACAACTTCTTTGTGGGCGTTCACTTTTGCTCCTCTGATCTGATGCTGGCCAATCAAAACATCCCTGCCCACAGAAGAGTTTTATGGTATACGCCCAATTAGTTGAAAGGAATATTTACCAGGGGGCATAATTTCGGAACGGAGGGGCCTAGAGAAAAAGGAAAACTTCCAGATTCAGTGAAACCGTGGCAATTAGAGGAGGGACTATATCCAATATCCAGTAAAAAGTCCTTTTTAAGGTTACGTTCCCCAAGGTTTTTTTTTACGAGGATTAAAGAGTATTTTAAGCAGTTTTATTTGATTTTTGGAGCAACTCTCCTTTAAAATCTGCATTAAAAAACAACTGTGATGACATTGATCAGATTTAGATAAGAATAGGGAGCCGGTCCAATAAGATGACCATTAATGATGATATGATGGGAGATTAATGGTCAGTAAAGCCTCAAGAACAATTTCAAGAAAGGCCAAGTATACAGCTTGAATAAGTTCTTGTATGAAGTGATCAAAACTATATTGATTATCAAATTATTTTTACCTGCAAAGTGCAGAACCAAAAAGGAACCGTCAAAAACATCATGTTCTACTGTTCCATATTAAGGCGTTGAAGCAGAAGTTCGAGTTGAAGTCTACCCTACCCCTTCCGCAGTGTGTGGTTTCCTATCAGCTCTCTCATCTCAATGTGTTTGCTACCCAGCCCGAGGCTGTGACATTTGGAGTCAAAGCATCTAATAGTCTTTTATTCTGGTTAGTGATTTTTTTAGGTTTGGTTCTGACTAGTTCCACAAAGTATAAAACCCATGTTCTCAGTTTAGTGGAACGAGTGACCTGTGAGGTGATGAAATGGCTGAAAGCAGAGATGAGACCTCAGCGGAGAACGTCCCATCCAGTGGACGCTTCACTATCCGCTCCTTGATCGGCACAGACGACGGCACCACCAAATCCCAGTATGGACAGCAAGAATCCACGTACGATACCTTCAACCCCAACAATCTTACCCATACCAATACCTTTTACATGAGGACATTTGGATATAATACCCTTGACGCCGTCCCAAACTATGACCATTATGCCAATACGGAAGTGTCCGGAGAAGTGAAAAAAGTCCGACCAACTTTAGAGGATCTTCACTCCATCTTAAAGGTGAGTTGCAAAGACCAATGACTGTTAGGCTGGGGCTACACACGTGCAGTTCTCAGACAAGTCATAATGCCAAAAACATTTGTGCAACTTTCTGCAGCTTGACAATTTTACGGCAGCAATTTTGCAGTTCCAAAAAGTGACTTGCGACCAGTGATGGAAAATCAAACGACTGTGTGTCGTAATTCACACCGTATGAGATCATTAGATGAAAAGTCACAATTTGATGCAGAGATCTTGAGTTTACGTGCTGCCGTTTTATTAAAATTTTGTAACATGCCACTGGTTTTCAATTATGCTCTATGTAAAGAAGGAAAACATTCTTCCAACGTTTTCATTTAGTGCTTTAAAGGGGTTGTCCGGCCTTAATCTAGTAGTCTACAGACTTGTGAATCCTTGTCAGGATTCACCGGCACCGATATGCGATTTGCAAACATTCGGTCACATGCCGACTAGTCGTGTGTCGCACTGAGGCTGGACACGTCTAGTCTGAATGTGGCCAGAAGTGTTCAAATTGTATAGTTGATGTCACACGACCATCGCTGGCACCAGAGCATCATCTCCGCACGCAGTGCATGTGATGTGAGTATTCATAAGTTTGCAGTCACATGGAAGCCTAAGTAACCCTTTAAAGTGACATTTGTGTGCCCCCTATGTGGACATACTTGGGTTTGTGTTTTTATTTTTTTGCTCCTATTATTTCTCCTACAGCAAATAAATGCCTCTCGTTACACTCCTATATCCTCCTCTTTACATGTGGGTGCTACTTTTGCAAACTTTCTGCCCTCTTAGGGCCCAAGCACACATTCAGAACCCGATGCAGAATTCTACACAGATTCAGCACTGAAATCCTCAGCTACTTTGAGCACATTGTTCCCTAAACTATTCATGTAGCTGTAGAGCAGGAAAGAACATTGTCCAAAGATTGGTCCTTCAGGACCAGAGTCGGCCGCCATCTTCAGGTCCCAGCCTTTGGCAGAGGTTATGGAGGAAGAAGGGAGACCTTTGCATGTCCACCCCATTATTTGGATGCACAGTGTTTCCTTTTATCTGTTTTTGTAGTATTTTTGCGCCCTATAACAAGCAGTCGTTCTTGGACTACATGACTGCAGTGATAGGTGTTTTAGAAGTTTCATGAAACGTCTCTTTTGAAGTTTCGTTTCAGTATTAATGTCAATGTTCTCATATTTTTTTTTACATCAGAACATGAATGAATCATTGAATGCGTCATCTGACATTTACCACTGGCGCCCAACAGGCTACATTCACTTATAATCGGGGACACAGTTTTGTGGGGGAAACGTAGCACCTCAAGCAATATTATTTTTTTTGTTAAAGGAAATCTATCACCAGTTTTTTTGCAATGGAATCTGAAAGACACGTGATGTAGAGGCTCAGAGCCTGATTCCAGTGATGTGTCACATGCTGGGTAATTTGCTGGAGTTTTGCTAAAACCACAATTTTATCTGCTACATATCTAGCAGTTATCTGAATGCTGAGCTCTTTATAACCCTGCCCTCACCACTGATTGGCCACTTTCTGCCTGTACACAGAAAGCAGCCAATCATTCGTGGGGGTGGGGTTACACAGGACTAGATCACACAACACGCCTAGTCTTGCAGTGATAATCTCCTGCTGATAAAACACTGATTTTAATAAAATAACACCACACAGCCTAGTAGCCTAGTAAGTGACACATCGCTGGAATCAGGCTCTCAGCCCCTACATCGTGGTGCTATCAGATTACATAGCAAAAGCCTGCTGACGGATTCCCTTTAAATTTAACAAGGATTTGCGGTTGAGGCTCTGCGCAATAAATAGTTGTACTCATCATCATCTTTAGTCTTGATCTGGTCCATTTGGGCTCTTTATAATTCACATGTCTGCTAGCGCATTGTATAAAAAATTTATAATTTTGGCATCTTTTATCTACATATTCTAATTTTGTATAAATTTGTTGAAAACCCTTTTGATGGCAGAGATCGTGCTTTCCCCTTTAAGTGGTGGTGGTATAGGTGGATGATATGGCCCCTGAGAGACTCGGCCGTAGCGCTTTGCAGCTGGAGGCTGCTGGCACAGGTCACCTGTTAGAAGAGTTCCTGGTGTGACATGACATTGTGACACAGAGGGTAGCGTCACCGCCTGGGGCCGGATACATATGTCTCTGTATGAAGGGTGGTATTTACCTTTCTTTAAAGAGTTGGGCCTAAGTGGATCATGACCGTCATTGTTGGCTCTTCTAGCACGCGACTACACGGGTGGCAAAGAAATGAAATTGTGCTTGGACCAAGCAGGGGCCACACACAGCGCGTCTGGGGAAAGTGGAGAACAGAGTCTCCCCACATTGTAGAGAGTGAGGCCTGAGAGCGATAGGCCATAAGCATTATTCTTGTCACCAGAGTGTAGCGAGCTAAAAAAAACGAATTGTGTTAATGGGCAAATTACTACTATGGAGCTAACCTACATTTCACTGTTCCAATTAAAGACACTTCAGTTTTGCGCCTCTCTGAGCGGAGTACCACTGTGCTTGAATGCCATTTAGAGTGTCACCATTATGCTTGAGTGCCTCGTTGTAGTGTAACCCCCATACTTGTGTGCCTCTTTGTAGTGTAACCCCCATGCTTCTGTGCCTCATTGTAGTGTCACCCCCATGCTTGAGTGCCTCGTTGGAGTGTAACCCCCATGCTTCTGTGCCTCATTGTAGTGTAACCCCCATGCTTCTGTGCCTCATTGTAGTGTCACCCCCATGCTTGAGTGCCTCGTTGTAGTGTAACCACCATGCTTGAATGCCTCGCTGTAGTGTAACCCCCATGCTTGTGTGCCTTGTTGTAGTGTCACCCCCATGCTTCTGTGCCTCATTGTGTAACACCCATGCTTCTGTGCCTCATTGTAATGTTACCCCCATGCTTGAGTGCCTCGTTGTAGTGTAACCCCCATGCTTCTGTGCCTCATTGCGGTGTAACCCCCATGCTTCTGTGCCTCATTGTAGTGTAACCGTCATGCTTATGCGCCCCTTTGTAGTGTAGCCCCCATTCTTATGCGCCTCTTTGTAGTGTCACCCCCATGCTTTTGTGCTTTGTTGTAGTGTAACCCCCATGCTTGTGTGCCTTGTTGTAGTGTCACCCCCATGCTTCTGTGCCTCATTGTGTAACACCCATGCTTCTGTGCCTCATTGTAATGTTACCCCCATGCTTGAATGCCTCGCTGTAGTGTAACCCCCATGCTTGTGTGCCTTGTTGTAGTGTCACCCCCATGCTTCTGTGCCTCATTGTGTAACACCCATGCTTCTGTGCCTCATTGTAATGTTACCCCCATGCTTGAGTGCCTCGTTGTAGTGTAACCCCCATGCTTCTGTGCCTCATTACGGTGTAACCCCCATGCTTCTGTGCCTCATTGTAGTGTAACCGTCATGCTTATGCGCCCCTTTGTAGTGTAGCCCCCATTCTTATGCGCCTCTTTGTAGTGTCACCCCCATGCTTTTGTGCTTTGTTGTAGTGTAACCCCCATGTTCTGTACCTCATTGGCAGAGTGTTAGACTGTGGCTACACGTACTGCCTCTACCAATTCCTTCATTACACAGCCCTTACTTTAGCCGCCCACCCTGTGCCCCATGTCCCCTCTCATCCATGTCCCCTTGGTGCTCTAGGTGTCCGTTTCACACATTCGGTGTTACATTTACCCTGGATGATCAGAGTTTTCTCTGAACATTTTACGTGTTCAGGTCCCTGGGAACAAAATAATTCTAAAACTAAACAAAAAAACAAAACAGAAATCGGTACCATAGCTTTGAGGATTGCCCCGGCTAATACAAGGGGGCCCATAGCACCCCAATATCCAAATAAAGTGAATTTATTTCCCGTTGTATTCACTGTATGGGATTCGCTATAGGTTCTTCCTATAAACTCTCGCCTTCTGTCTCCACAGCAAGACCATCAGGCCCCGGTGTACAAGGCCCGAACTGACTCTCCTGATGGAGACGCCGAGATCGAGGTGCAGAAACCAACAGGGGAACCTGTCCGATTCGGGTGGATAAAGGGAGTAATGGTGAGTCCTAGAAGTAGCAAGTATTTCTCGGGGTGTGCAGCTATTCTGGATGCAGAGGTGATCAAAAATTGTGAGTTTTTCAAGCTCATACTGCTTCAATAAATGCTCCTCTTTGATTTGAGGAGTTCCGGAGCAGTTTTTGGATATGTTCACCACTTTTTCCAAGCAGAAACCATTACTAAATCCCGAACAGATCTAACAATGATCACTTTTTTCTTGATCTTAAGATAAATCTAATTTACGGACACTGTATTTCCTGCGTCTCATTCCTTATTTTTCCAGATCCGCTGCATGCTGAATATATGGGGAGTGATCCTTTATCTCCGACTGCCTTGGATAACGGCTCAGGCCGGCATAGGTCAGTCCCACATTCCATTTCCAAAATTCCGTACTCTCGAATGTGATATTCCTCACGGTAATCCATCGCCTACTCTTCCCTTAGCACTCACGTGGCTCATTATCTTCATGTCCATAACGGTCACCAGCATCACCGGATTGTCCATCTCGGCCATTTCCACCAACGGGAAAGTCAAATCGGGTAAAGCTGTATTATATATATACAGTATAATGTTCTGCGGTGATGACATCCCATCCATCATTTACATTACTGCTGCAGTATTTCACTATCCTCAGTGGTCATGTGTCATACATATGGCTGAGGCCGGTGATTGGCTGCAGCGGTCTAGTGAATGAGGTGATTTAATCACTGCAGGATTTGGGGGGTTTGAATAGATGAGTATTGCTTATTTTATCATTTTAATACATTTTCTGCTTTTTTTTTTTTGACAACGCATTTAAAGCATTACTAAACTTTAATTTTTTTTTTTTTTCCAGAAATGTTGTGAAACTTTGCAAACCACCTAACTAGAGGATTTGACTTAATTCTTGTAAAAAAAAACAAACGGGCTTTTCCCCAGTCAATTTCCCTGCCTTTATCTGCATTGATATGACAATGTATAAGTGTGGAGTACAGATGATGGCAGTGATGGGTGGGCTCAGCACTTGTGAGCTGACCCATCACTGCCATCATCTGTACTCCAACTGATTATGTGCTGATATCAATGCTGGAATGACAACAAATCGCCTAATAAAATAATAATAATACCGTCCTTCTACGTTCAAGGACAAAACCTGAGTTAGAAGTTAGTTAACCTTTTAGCTGTGTGCGCAATTCCTGTAGTTGCGGGCAATGACCCCTCTGCCCTGGTATAATAATAGATCTGTAACGTGTGGTTAGTTTGTAAGACTTTAACGGGTGTTTCTTTGCACAAAATTTAGGCGGCACATATTTCCTTATATCTAGAAGTCTGGGACCGGAGCTGGGTGGATCCATCGGACTCATATTTGCATTTGCCAACGCGGTTGCAGTCGCCATGCACACCGTTGGTTTTGCAGAGACAGTGCGTGATCTCTTGCAGGTATGAAGTACCCATGTATGTATCCGCATTCATCATGTGTCGATGGTAAATGTATGGCGGCATTACTATCGCTTATCATTTTCTCACCTATAGGAAAACGAAGCAACCATTGTGGATCCTTCTAATGACATAAGAATTATTGGTATCATTACCGTCGCTATCCTGTTAGGGATTTCATTAGCTGGCATGGAATGGGAGGCAAAGGTAAGAATGACACCGTGGGTGAGCTTTACTCACCCTCCTCAGGTCCACTACGGAGTCTCCACCTCTGCTCCTAGTGTCTGTTATTAACCTCACATCGACAGCGCTGCAGCCAGTCAGTACACAAATGATTTGACACTTCTTTCTTTTTCTTGCAAACCAACCATCAGTCCAATTTAAGAGAACATGTAAAAATACACCAATCCTGCAATGTGTCCACGTAGTTAAAATCAGCCCTTAACTTAATATTTTGAGAATAACCCTTAATCTCGTATTCATAAGATAGGAGATGATTTACTGTTTGCTGGGGGGTATCACCTTTGGGACCCCCACAATCCCCGAGAATGGGGCTGTGGAACTTGGGAACCGTTCTCTGCCCATCTTGAATGGAATGGAGGTGTCCTTACTCCATCGCCGCTCCATTAGTTAGCCAGGCACACGGTTTTGGGACTGACCCTTTAAAGAGGTTGTCCAGTCTTCTGAATCCTGACAGTGTGCGTTATGCACGCTGTCACAATTTACCAGTGTTGTCGGTGAGAATGGGTGGTTACGTGACCACACGTATGTAAATTTGAATACATGTGATCACATGCCGACTAGACATGCTCAGCTTTACTTGTTTTAGGAGAACCAGGCACGTCTAGTTGGAATGTGACTGGAAGCTGTCAGGATTTAGAAGTCTGCAGTCTCAGAGTAAAAGTGGGATTTTCGCAAACAATTGTCATTAAATGTCATTTCTGTTTCTTTTCCTCAGGCTCAGATTCTCTTCTTCATCGTAATTATGATCTCATTTGCAAACTACTTGGTTGGGACGGTGATTCCAGCCTCCGATGAAAAAAAAGCCAAAGGTTTCTTCAGTTACAGAGGTGAGGGCCAGGATATCGTATGATGTGGGCAAGGATTCCCTCCCTGTAAAGCTGGGCAGTTTCACTGTAATTCTTGATAAACTGTCTCTACAGCTGATATTTTTGCTGAAAATTTTGTGCCACAATGGAGGGGAAAAGATGGCAGCTTCTTTGGGATGTTCTCCATTTTCTTTCCATCAGCCACTGGGATTCTGGCTGGAGCAAACATATCTGGAGATCTAAAGGTACGAAGAGTACAAAAGATGAAAAATATATTTATTCCAATAAAAATGTTCATTTTAGGATTTAGAATCACCCGAATATGCCTGGAAAATGTCATAGTTAAAAACAAACGGCATGAGTCCATCAGGTTCAACCGAGGGATTCTGTTGTTCTGTCCAGTTTCTTTTTTTAAGGAATACTTATTTTTGCAGACTTTTTTTCTCCTATCATTTTAATCTACGTTGTTCTACAGCAACAACATTTCCTCCTATGAAAATAGTAGAATTTGACTAGAAATAATGATAAAAGTGATGTTGTCAATATCAGATGCTATTTATATAATTCTAAGGCCTCATTCACACATCCGATTTTTTGATACGATTGCAATGTGTGATTTTTATAGCTGGCACTCGTACCTACAATATTCTACGGGGCTGATCAAACCCCGATCAAACTCTGATCAAACTCTGATCAAACTCTGATCAAACTCTGATCAAACTCTGATCAAACTCTGATCAACTCTGATCAAACTCTGATCAAACTCTGATCAAGCTCTGATCAAACTCTGATCAAACTCTGATCAAACTCTGATCAAACTCTGATCAAACTCCGATCAAACTCTGATCATACCCCGATCAAATTCTGATCATACCCCGATCAAACTCCGATCAAACCCCGATCAAACTCCGATCAAACTCCGATCAAACCCCGATCAAACCCCGATCAAACTCTGATCAAACCCCGATCAAACTCTGATCAAACCCCGATCAAACTCTGATCAAACCCCGATCAAACTCTGATCAAACCCCGATCAAACTCTGATCAAACCCTGATCAACCCCGATCAAACTCTGATCATACCCCGATCAAACTCTGATCATACCCCGATCAAACTCTGATCATACCCCGATCAAACTCTGATCATACCCCGATCAAACTCTGATCATACCCCGATCAAACTCTGATCATACCCCGATCAAACTCTGATCAAACCCCGATCAAGCTCAGATTAAGCTCCGATCAAACTCCGATCAAACCCCGATCCGAATCGGTCCATTTATCTCGTACAGGAATACATTTTATGTGGGAATGAGTCCTAAGGCATACCGACATTATTATTTTTGCTTATAGCTCAGAAAATAAAGGAGTTTATAAAAATCTATCCAGTAGCAGAGAATGGGTAAACTTGGAGTTGGTGTGAATCGATTCGGCCTGTGCTCTCTGGCCGCTGGACAGAAGCCTTGAGAACTGCCTGTGCTTTCTACCTCCCGGCATCTGAGGATCTTCTTTTCTTTAGCCAGCCTGGTGTGCCATAATCATTGCAGCGTGAAGGACATATGACATCACGCTAATCACAAGAAATGCTAGGATTCCAGATGATAAAAAGCAGCTCTCATTGCTTCTGTCCAGCAGCCAGAGATTTCCGACCTGGCCAATGCACCGGTCTTTATGTACCCTCTCAATCCCTGATGCTTTGGTGGTCCCCGCCAGTCTCTGCTTACTTAATGTGCCGTGCATTATTCACACGATCACTGCAGCCGATCACTGACCTTGGTGTTCTTACTGACATATATGGCTCGTGACAGCTGAAGTTAGTGATTGGTTGCAGCAGTCACGTGAATAAATGCAGGCCACCTGATTGCTGCCAGAAGTAAGCCGAGACCGTCAGGGATTGCAGAGTTGAGTATTACAGATGAGCAATTTGTTGCCACGGTCCGGCGTCCAGTCTGGTCCTCCATGGCAGCCGGCATCCTAGACCCCGTATCCCGGGTACCTTACTAGGCCCCATGACGTTTTGGACAACACAAGACCTGACGTTTTGGAGCTTTATTAAAGCAATAGGCATCCAGATTGCCGGGCCAGGGATGATGGGCACAGAAGTGAGGACCGGCTGCTACGGACACTGGACCAGACGGCACAAATGGAATTGCTCATATTTAGTGATGATCGTTCTTTTTTGTTTTTTTTTAGTTTTTCATTTAACCCATTCCCAGCTCTATACATCCTGGAAAACTTTATAAACTTTGATCTTATTTTGCATCGCTGGTCATATCAATAACAATACATTTTTCTTCATCCAGGACCCAGCAGTGGCTATTCCTAAAGGCACTCTCTCGGCCATCTTCTGGACGACCCTCTCTTATCTGGTTATATCTGCCACCATCGGTACATAGATTAATAATCAATATCTACAGTAATGATGTATCCAGTAAAAAATGACTTTATATACTGTATGTAAAGCAGTTTCCTATCATATGGCTATCTTAATCATAGGTTCTATTTGGAGAGCGCCCCCATTAGTCTGATGTGTGCAGATAACATATTTATTTTTCCCGTCGTAGGCTCCTGTGTGGTCCGGGATGCCTCTGGCAGTCTGAATGACACCATTATCCAGGGAGGCACAAACTGTGTTGGGCTGGCATGTGGATACGGATGGAACTTCACCAACTGTGCCCTGAACCAGAGCTGCAAATACGGGCTGATAAACCAATACCAGGTGATGCCATTGCTGGGGATTTACATCCTTACACATTCTTAGAACTACTTTTTTTTTAGCACATTTTAAAATGTTGTCCCTGTTCAGACTGATATGGAAGGACTTTGATGATGAGTCTATCATGGTCATGCATATTAGATAACTCAATATGCCAGATCTAAGGTTGAATATAAAAAAAATTTGCACAATTTGCTAATTGCAACTCTTCAAATGGAGTCTGTCACCCCCAAAGCTGAAAATACATGGCTTTCCTGTATAAATCTATCATTCCATTGTGCAATGTAATCTAGACCATTCTAGGTAGTGAGTGAGCGCAGGCTATGGGGAAGGAGAGCTGTACAATCTAGGAAGTGAGTGAGCGCAGGCTCTGAGGAAGGAGAGCTGTACAATCTAGGAAGTGAGTGAGCGCAGGCTCTGGGGAAGGAGAGCTGTACAATCTAGGAAGTGAGTGAGCGCAGGCTCTGGGGAAGGAGAGCTGTACAATCTAGGAAGTGAGTGAGCGCAGGCTCTGGGGAAGGAGAGCTGTACAATCTAGGAAGAGAGTGAGCGCAAGCTCTGGGGAAGGAGAGCTGTACAATCTAGGAAGTGAGTGAGCGCAGGCTCTGAGGAAGGAGAGCTGTACAATCTAGGAAGTGAGTGAGCGCAGGCTCTGAGGAAGGAGAGCTGTACAATCTAGGGAGTGAGCGCAGGCTCTGAGGAAGGAGAGCTGTACAATCTAGGAAGTGAGTGAGCGCAGGCTCTGGGGAAGAAGAGCTGTACAATCTAGGGAGTGAGCGCAGGCTCTGGGGAAGGAGAGCTGTACAATCTAGGAAGTGAGTGAGCGCAGGCTCTGAGGAAGGAGAGCTGTACAATCTAGGAAGTGAGTGAGCGCAGGCTCTGGGAAGGAGAGCTGTACAATCTAGGAAGAGAGTGAGCGCAGGCTCTGGGGAAGGAGAGCTGTACAATCTAGGAAGTGAGTGAGCGCAGGCTCTGAGGAAGGAGAGCTGTACAATCTAGGAAGTGAGTGAGCGCAGGCTCTGAGGAAGGAGAGCTGTACAATCTAGGGAGTGAGCGCAGGTTCTGAGGAAGGAGAGCTGTACAATCTAGGAAGTGAGTGAGCGCAGGCTCTGGGGAAGAAGAGCTGTACAATCTAGGGAGTGAGCGCAGGCTCTGGGGAAGGAGAGCTGTACAATCTAGGAAGTGAGTGAGCGCAGGCTCTGAGGAAGGAGAGCTGTACAATCTAGGGAGTGAGCGCAGGCTCTGGGGAAGGAGAGCTGTACAATCTAGGAAGTGAGCGCAGGCTCTGAGGAAGGAGAGCTGTACAATCTAGGGAGTGAGCGCAGGCTCTGGGGAAGGAGAGCTGTACAATCTAGGAAGTGAGTGAGCACACGCAGTTTTTCGATTGGACCAGTTATGGTAGGTACTAACCACTGCTTAGCAGGAAAATCTCACAAGACCTAGTGTTTTGGAGGTGCTCCGATCCAGTCATCTATCACAATGCAGCCCTTTTTAAAGTCACTTAGATCCTTATGCTTACATTTACATATACATTAACTTCAAGAATGATGACTCTTCACTTGCTGCCTAATATACCCAACCCTTAATTAGTTATTCAATTTACCGGTCAGTTGTTTTAATGGCTGATGGGTCGTATAGGTTTCAGGTCATGTAGGAAAGATGGTGATGACATCTAACACGTCTACCAATGTGCCACCGATGAACGAGTCTTCCTAATCATCATCGTTACTGTCACACCGGCTACTTATTGCCTTCTATGTGCAGTGTAAGACTTTGACTTTATATATATGTATTTTGCAGTCTATGAGTATGGTGTCCGGATTTGCCCCTCTTGTGACCGCTGGGATTTTTGGTGCCACTCTGTCATCTGCTTTGGCTTGTCTTGTTTCTGCCCCCAAAGTATTTCAGGTACAGTACAATGGATGTCGTGTGATTATTTATTATTTTTATTGTATACCCCAGTATCTAATAAGAAGATTACTGTAAGAACCCAAGTACAGCAGTCAAGGATGTGTAACCCCATAGTGTGACTTAAGATGCCCAAACACCTTAGCAAACCATCGGACGAACAGTTCGGCCAACAGTGATCTCTCATGACCCACCATGAACATCACACGACCCCACTGACCACTCCTGTGTCATGTGTAGAAAATGTGGAGTGAGCTGCTGCCAGACACCTTGTTTTTGCCTGGATAACAAGAGGGTCAGGCATTGAGTCGGTAGACCCCCATACACATTAGATTAATGTTGGCCAAACCCGCTGTTTTCGGTGGCCAACCATCTAATGTGTATGAGAGTCCTCCAACTCTCTAAGAAATGCCTGACCCTCTTGTTATCCAGGCAAATACAAGGTGTTTGGTACATGGGAACCTTTCGGAAACTTTGCTCACGCCACTATTTCGGTTTAACTCCCTTTTAGGCTTCCGTTGCCTCTGATGGTGAGAAAAGCGTAGTCTGCTATTGTATCAGTAGCCGTCCATAGTGCTGAGTATACTTTAAGAGTTTTTAAAAACAGCAAAAATTTTAACAAATCCATGGATAGTTTTAAAATAAATACAAGGGGACAGATTTATTGTTCCCCTCCACTTTATAGGCTGTGCAAACAGCCTGGAAATCTGCCATATTTCTCACTGTGGCTGGATAATAAATGATCCTTGGACTGTTCGTTGGCTTACTTCACGCCACGTTTTTATGCCTAAAATTGGGCACAATTTTGCACACTTTGTAGCATTTTACTCACCATTTTTCTTATATTGTTACTGAAACCTAGTTTTGCATTATTGTTAATTTTCATTATTTTTTTTTCTCTGCGATGTTCATGCAGTGCCTCTGTAAAGACAATCTGTACCCATTGATCGGCTTCTTCGGGAAAGGGTACGGCAAGAACAATGAGCCCATTCGGGGATACCTCCTAACGTTCCTCATCGCATGTGCATTTATCCTGATTGGTACGTCAAGTACATTGTATTGTTACTTTAGGGAAAGTTGATTGTAAACCCCATTAGAAACGACTGTTCTGCGCTCACAGGCAACATGTTTCAGACCTGCATCTTGCTTGATCAAGCAATGCAGGTCTGAAACATGTTGCCTGGGAGCACAGCGAATATTTATTTTCTGCCTTTTTAATTTTTATTATGTTGTGTTTGACCATTTTTTGCGCCTTTTTATACTACTGGATAAATAAAGCAATTCTGTTAAGAAGATGTGAGTGTAGGCTATTGTTCAGACTGTTGATATTTGTATAATACATTATTCACATTGCTCCTTTTTCCTGCAGGAGAACTAAACACATTGCTCCCATCATCTCCAATTTCTTCCTGTGTTCGTATGCTTTGATTAATTTCAGTTGTTTCCATGCATCTATAACTAATTCCCCAGGTAAGTGTTCACACTTGGCCCATTAGATGGACTCAATATTCTTAAAAAAAAATAGGTTCCAGGGTCTGTAATGGGCCCTCCCAAACCCCACTTCTGGTTACTTGCTGAAAAGACACATCAGAATGAGGGGGTCATAGTATCTGCTCCCAGTCGATCACAAAAATAAACCCACCGGGCATTTTTAATTTCACCAAGATCAAAAAGATGGCATGTACGTTCTCACTGCAATTTAATTCCAGACTGGTTTTTGCTAAAGTGGTTGAAAAACATGGCTGCTTTCTTCTAAAAGTAGAGCGCCACACACATCCCAGTGGTCAGATGTGGTATTGCAGTCCTCCCCATTCTCTTTATAAGGAGTTTGCTGCAATACCAGACACAACCTATGGACAATAGTGGTGGTGTGTTTGGATGGAAGAGGCCATGTTTTTCCTAGACCCCTTTAAAAGTCTTTGGTGAAGCACGAGACACTCAATAGAGTTTGTAGACTTTGTATGATGGCGGCACGGTAATGACGTTAGTAATCTAATAAATGATTTTTCCGCCAGGCTGGAGACCTTCATTTAAGTATTACAATAAATGGGCATCGCTGTTTGGAGCAGTAATATCCGTGATCATCATGTTCCTCCTGGCCTGGGAGTCCGCTCTTATCGCCATTGGCATTGTCATCTTCCTTTTGGCGTACGTCCTATACAAAAAGCCTGGTAAGTGGCGATTTCTCAATTTGGACCTCATATTTCTATGTATACCCTTAAGGAGGCTCCTTCTACACTTCAAAGACTATACTGATAGAATGTAGATTGTGCGTCTGTAAAGCATTGTGGAAATTAATTTAATATTTATTATTATTATTATTATTATTATTTTTTTATCTTTTAGAGGCAAACTGGGGCTCCTCTGTGCAGGCTGGATCCTATAACATGGCGCTGTCTTACTGCGTGGGGCTTAACCAAGTGGAGGATCACATCAAAAATTTCCGGTAAATTAAAACTTTTTTTTATTATTATTTTTGGATAGATTACATAAGGAATAAGACGTGGCCTTTGTCCCACGTGCTGGGTTCCTGAAAGGGCATCAATAAGCCACTGTGCATTGGCAAAGCTAAAGCGGCTAACTAGCCATCATTTATATTTCATATATCCATACTAGACGGTTTTTAGTGCAGGGTTTAGACTGTGAGTCCCGGGCAATGGTGCTTGCCCATGGATTGCCTGTCATTATTATCAATAGCCCATGAATCCCTCACTGATCGTTAAAGATCCTATCCCAATATGTAGTAGGTGTAATAATAAAAATATTATCAAATACCTCCAATTAGAAATGTAGTATAGTTCTTCTGATTTGCTATGTCGCTTACCCCATGTGCAGGGCATTGCAGTAGCTTAGGTATCCATGGTTACAACCACTAGCAACTAACTGTCACTATATGAATTGTCGTAACCACGGATTCCTAACCTGTTGCAATGCCCTGCACATGGGGTAAGCGACATAGCAAATCAGAAGAACTATACTACCTTTCTAATTGGAGATATTTGCTGTTATACCTACTACATATTGGGATAGGATCTTGGATATGAGAATACCCAGTTTAAAGCTTGAAGATGAGCGCCATACTAAACACGAACACTTTTTCATGACATGGTGAATTACTCTTCTATCCTCTCTGTACAGACCACAGTGTTTAGTCCTGACCGGACCACCCAACTTTCGGCCAGCCCTGGTCGATTTTGTAGGAACATTTACTAAAAAGCAAAGCCTGATGATCTGTGGGAACATCATCATTGTAAGTACAGACCAAGCCCTGCATAATGTCTTCATTAGCTACGTAGCTTTAATCTGCGTCCACGTGGGCTGCACTACATGCATATAGTTTAAAAAGGCAGGTTTTTACATATGGACGTGGTATTACTATAGACATTTACTCACCAATAAAAATGACACCTTTTTTGTTGAGATCTGATGTGCCAGTCATGAGAAATGTAGTGTAGAAGTCAGATGCAATTTCAGCTGGAAGTGCACTGGGGGCGTGTCAGTGCACTTGGAAGAAGCACTTCCTGCCTGATTTGCATATTACTTCTACACGACATTTCTCATGACTGGCACATCGGTTCTCAACAAAAAAGGTGTCATTTTTATAGGGGGACAATCGACTACACAGCCATAACACTACTTTCATATGTAAAGACTTGCTTACAGACCCCCTTTAAATGTATGAATTTGTATAGAAAAATATTTAGACTTGAGAGTCCTCAGTGGTTGATACCTTTTAATGGCTAACTGAAAAGATGGTAACAAATTGCAAGCTTTCGAGACTACTCAGGTCTCTTCATCAGGCAAAGACTAAAACAAAAACTGAAGAATCACATATTTATATACACAACAGGACACAGGAATAGTGCAATAGGTAACACAAGTGACGTGAAGCAGAACTGTCATTATGGCAGAGGGATGAACATAAATATTGGAACAGTTCATAGATAAGGAGAGAAAGTTTTATTGCCCTCTGATTGGGGTCTGGTGTTGTGTTTTGATGCCCCTAGAAGGTCAGAGACACAGATTCCTTAATTGATATAGAATGACATGAATCCGTGTGATATATTCATTCCAGCATTAAGAGTGTCAAAGGTCATCATAAGTTTGTATTCCCAAACCTTTCTATCTTTCTCAGATTTGAAGTTAGATTTTAATACCAGTAATTCCATATCTCTAGTGGTCACCTACAATCCAAATCTGGAGGTGCTAAGGGGAGCTGCACGGAAACTACAACCTTTACTACAAAAAGATGCCCGATTACAATCCATATTTCCAGACCCCCCACTACTATGTTTTAGGCAGCCCCCAAATCTAAGAAGCATCATTGTCAGAAGCTCCCTGTCCTCCCCAACAGCTGCAGGAACCTTTCCTTGCAACCAGAAGAAATGTAAAACCTGTGCATCTATAATGACCACGGACAAGATAAAGATCCCCAACTCCCATCAGGACTACAAGATCCCAGGTACTTTCAGCTGCATCACATCTAATGTGGTGTACCTAATTATATGTACTAAATGTCCAACTGGGGGTCTGTATGTGGGGGAGACCGGGCAAAAACTGAGAACAAGGATGAATTCTCATCGCCACACGAAAAAGAGAAAAAAGAATGGATTTACCTGTGGCAAAACACTTTTGTATGCCCGGTCATAGCATGATGGATATGGAATTACTGGTATTAAAATCTAACTTCAAATCTGAGAAAGATAGAAAGGTTTGGGAATACAAACTTATGATGACCTTTGACACTCTTAGTGCTGGAATGAATATATCACACGGATTCATGTCATTCTATATCAATTAAGGAATCTGTGTCTCTGACCTTCTAGGGGCATCAAAACACAACACCAGACCCCAATCAGAGGGCAATAAAACTTTCTCTCCTTATCTATGAACTGTTCCAATATTTATGTTCATCCCTCTGCCATAATGACAGTTCTGCTTCACGTCACTTGTGTTACCTATTGCATTATTCCTGTGTCCTGTTGTGTATATAATATGTGATTCTTCAGTTTTTGTTTTAGTCTTTGCCTGATGAAGAGACCTGAGTAGTCTCGAAAGCTTGCAATTTGTTACCATCTTTTCAGTTAGCCATTAAAAGGTATCAACCACTGAGGACTCTCAAGTCTAAATATTTTTCTATTACTGGCTAACACGGTACGAAGATATACATCTTTCCTATATCATGAATTTGTATAGTAACTTATATTGTAGTGGATACTGATCAGGGTTTATATTTATATGTTGATCATTATATGTACTCATCCCATTTACATTGATATGACGCCTCTGCAATCCACCATACAGGAATGTGTAACACAGCCTCTATGGAATAAATGTGTCCGACTACAGTTCCCTACGTGGCCGGATCACCAGGAGTGCTGCTGCAGGGAAATCTTAAAAGCACTAATGCCCTAATTCATCATTTGTGGTCTTGTGGTATTTGTTGACATTTTTGCAGCAATTTCTTCAAAATGTCTCAGGTGTTTCATAAATTTTGCGCAAAAAAGGCTGTTTATTTCTGTCTTGCGCTCTATTTTTGCACCTTTTTTAGAGCGAAAAGTCCACTAAAAAACTGTGCAAAAATTTCAGGCATATATAAATCGCTCACACCTGGGAGGAACTGGCGTACATTTGCTGATAAATTAGTTTAGATTTTAGAATAGGTTTTTTATATATTTTTTATAAGTTGCATTTGATGAATGAAATGAAAAAAATCTGGAAACCCCAAAAATGCACTATAACGGTGAACAGGTAAAAAAAAAAAAACAGGCAAACATGTAAAATAGATTTGGAAAAAAAAAGTGCAAAGTAAAAGAAGAATTTGGCATTACTCAAAAACTGAAAAAAAAACACTTAAAAGCTGGAAATAAAAAAAGGCACAAGTGCAATAATGAACTGGGCACTAAGTGCTATGAGCTGACTGATCAGAAAGTGAGGATATATCCTAGTGATTGGAAAGGTGCATGCAAAAATGTACTTGTGGAAACACTTTCTTTTTATTTAAAGGGCCCACGCAAGCAAAAGCTCCAGGAGCTGAATCCAGACGGCCATGTTAAGTGGCTAAATAAGAGAAAAATTAGAGCCTTTTATACAGGACTTATTGCTGACGACCTGCGGAGCGGAGCCCAAATGCTAATTCAGGTAACGATTATCAACCTATAGCAACACATCAGATTTAACATCCTATTTTTCTAATGAAATTTATCACTGACCGTAAATTAGCCACTGTGTCAAGAAGTCACAATATTAATAAGAACCATTTAAAGGGATTGTCCACTACTATACATCTGTTATAGTGTCCGAGCTGTTGAAAAAAAGAAATCTTAAAACATGCCTGAGCTGCTGCAGAACATCATTTTGTATTCTCTCCATTATTTAGGCTTCTGGGCTCGGTCACATGAAGCCAAATGTCCTGTTTCTAGGCTATAAGAAGAATTGGCAGTCGTCTCACCCGAGAAACGTGGACAGTTATGTGGCAATACTGCAGTACGTATGGACATCCCATAACTCACATGTAGAATTATAAAATACAATTAAATAAAAGCCTAGTTCTGCAATATCGATATGGAACTAAAATTCTGCCAATCCAATCACTATACATTGTGACTGCATTTCTTCATTACTGTTGCACGTTTCTGTTTTTTTTAATGTTTATGGGTTTTTTTTTTAGTTATTTACCAGTATTTCTATTTATTCGTAAAGTATGATAATTATTAAAAAAGATAAGCAGCGGTGTAATATAAACCATAGCTAAATTATTTATCCACACTGACTATAGGAATAATTGCACTATAAATGTACACCTGTGGATCAGTCTAGCATTTAATTGTTAAGTTTTAGCACAAGTACTAGAAAAAGATGTAATTAAATAATGGAAAACATTGATACATTTGGAGTAGGCATTCACTATAATGAAATGTCGCAATTTTCACAAACATTTTGGTGCAGCGATAAATGTCCAACAGTACAGTGCCAACTCTGAACACTAGATGGCAGATATTGCTCATTACAGTGTCCTCTCCATGCACTGCCCCCTTCCCTATACTGCCTCCTTCCCTAAACTGCCTCCTTCCATATACTGCCCCCTCCCCTAAACTGCCCCCTTCCCTATACTGCCCCCTTCCTTACAGTGCCCCCTTCCATATACTGCCTCCTTCCCTATACTGCCCCCTTCCCTATACTGCCCCCTTCCCTATACTGCCCCCTTCCCTATACTGCACCCTTCCCTATACTGCACCCTTCCCTATACTGCACCCTTCCCTATACTGCACCCTTCCCTATACTGCACCCTTCCCTATACTGCACCCTTCCCTATACTGCCTCCTTCCCTATACTACAGTATTCCCTTTACTGCCCCCTTCCCTATACTGCCCCATTCCCTTTACTGCCCCCTTCCCTATACTGCCTCCTTCCTTATACTGCCGCCTTCCCTATACTACATCCTTCCCTATACTGCCTCCTTCCCTATACTGCCTCCTTCCCTATACTGCCTCCTTCCCTATACTGCCCCTTCCCTATACTGCCCCCTTCCTTACAGTGCCCCCTTCCATACACTGCCCCCTTTCCTATACTGCCTCCTTCCCTATACTGCACCCTTCCCTATACTGCCTCCTTCCCTATACTAGTCTTCCCTTTACTGCCCCTTCCCTATACTGCCCCTTCCCTATACTGCCCCATTCCCTTTACTGCCCCCTTCCCTATACTGCCTCCTTCCTTACAGTGCCCCCTTCCATACACTGCCCCCTTTCCTATACTGCCTCATTCCCTATACTGCCCCATTCCCTTTACTGCCCCTTCCCTATACTGCCCCATTCCCTTTACTGCCTCCTTCCCTATACTACCTCCTTCCTTATAATGCCTCCTTCCCTATACTGCCTCCTTCCCTATACTGCCCCTTCCCTATACTGCCCCCTTCCTTACAGTGCCCCCTTCCTTACAGTGCCCCCTTCCATACACTGCCCCTTCCATATACTGCCCCCTTCCATATACTGCCCTCTTCCATATACTGCCCCCTTCCTTATGCTGCCCCCTTCCTTACAGTGCCCCCTTCCATACACTGCCCCCTTCCATACACTGCCCCCTTCCATATACTGCCCTCTTCCATATACTGCCCTCTTCCATACACTGCCCCCTTCCATACACTGCCCCCTTCCTTACAGTGCCCCCTTCCTTACAGTGCCCCTTCCATACACTACCCCTTCCATACACTGCCCCCTTCCATACACTGCCCTCTTCCATACACTGCCCCTTCCTTACACTGCCCCCTTCCTTACAGTACCCCCTTCCATACACTGCCCCCTTCCATATACTGCCCTCTTCCATACACTTCCCCCTTCCATACAGTGCCCTGAAATAAATACTTGTCTTATTTTATATGTAAATAGCTGGATGTAGAATTTAAAGGGGTCATTGGTTTAAGAATAATCCCATTTCTCAGTCTTCTTAGTTTAGGAGCCTTCCTTTCAGGACCCCTTCTCTATTAGCCATATTGGCTACAAGAGCTTTCCTCACTCAGGGGATAGTCCTACTTTCCCCTAGTATCCCATTGATTCCCATAGGCCTTGTTTAATGCTTTATTTTAATGTCGGTCTCTTCAAAGAAATGTAACAGTGCCACCACAGATGTAGAGAACATGGATCAGGATCGCACATCCAAATATTAAATAATTTTTATTTTTTGCAAATTCTAATGAACCCTGTGACTTCTAATGGAAGGTTTGTAAACTTCGATATTTAGGAGCGCACCGTTCTTTTGCCTCCCGGCTTTTCTCCTTCGTCTCATTGGGGGACACAGGACTGTGGGTGTATGCTTCTGCCGCTAGGAGGCTGACACTAAGTAACATAAAAAAGGTTAGCTCCTCCTCCGCCGTATACACCTCAGCACTGGCCGCAGGCAAACCCAGTTATTGCTTAGTGTCTGATGGAGGCACACGTCTGGTTCTTTTTCCAGACCACTTTTTTTTTTTTTTTTTTTTTTTTTTTTTTCTTCCCCACGAAGATGAGATAGGGGCGACGGATCCTATTGAAAGGGTCCGATCTCCCCAAACCATCAACGGGCGAGCACGTGGAGTAAAGCCTCCAGCGTATCCTCTCCCGCAACGTGGGACACGCATGCCGGACTTAGCCCTGTCCACCCTGAGGTATTGAAACCCTAGGTTGCACAGAGGCAGGAGTTTGTCCGTGCAGCCCCCACTGCGCCACCAATGCTAGACTGCGGTGCTGCAAGGAGGCGGACGGTCCCTCTCCTCGCCCCCTGAAGGGGTGATGGAGTTAGGGTTCCTGCACCGTCCCACCTTTTTTACTACAAAGCCCCCCTCTAATGGCTCACCTTTTTGAAAACGGAGAAGAAACGCCGCACGCATGGAGCACCGCAGGTTTCAAGCTTCTGGATTCCAGCCAAGGTACACTCCTGGCCCGTGTTCCCCCCCGGGGGCGTCAGGTCCCTGGCTTCGGCGGCGTTAGGCCTCGGGCAAGGACCGGGGACTGGGGCCCGAGGTGTGGCGTCCGGCGCCGGCCGCCGGAAATCTAGGCCGCGGCTTCGGGCGGTGCTGGGCCGCGGCTGCAAATTTAGTCCCCGGCTTCTGCCGGGGACTAGGCCGCGGCCCAAGATATAGCGTCCGGTGTCGGCCGGAGGGCGGGCCGCGGTCGCGGGGATCCGCCCTCGGCATTGTCTCCTTCCGGCGGGCCCGCCCTCTGGTTTTGGGGCCGCCTCCGCCGGAAATCTAGGCCGCGGCTTCGGCTGATGCTAGGCCGCGGCTGTAAATTTAGTCCCCGGCTTTTGCTGGAGACTAGGCCGCGGCTGGAGGCGGGCCTCTGACAGCTAGGCCGCGCCTCTCGATCCTCCCCCTAAAGGCTCGGCTACTTGAGCTCGCCTTCCTAACAGGGGGGCGCTCTTTTTGAAAAATTTGGAGCCAGACGCACTGCTACGCGGTTTAAGGACGCAGGGGGTACAGGACTGGGGTAAGTGCTTCTACCTCCAGCCTGGTTGTTACTTCTGCACTCCGTTTCACTGACCGTCGCACATCCAGTTCATTGCGGACTCTGTGATAGACTCAGTATGTCCAGAAGAACTAAAGCTCATACGGTGCTGTATACCGCATGCATTGCCTGTAGGTCTCCTTTTCCGCGCGCCCAGATTACTCGGGTTTGCGAAGCCTGTGACTCCGAACGGGCTCAGGAACCCGCTCCTATTACGGAACCCAGTGCGTCAGGTCCCCCTGAATGGGCTCTGTCCCTGACTCAATCTGTGGCATCATTGACTAGAGCAATCGAGTCCCTTCAAGCTCCCCATAGGAGCAGGGACAGTGGTTCACCCTTCTTGGCGACGTCTCATGAACCTCCGGCCTGCAGGGGCCGCGCTCTCACTAGGCAGACGCAGGGGAAGCGAACCCACACTGCGTCGCCTTTGCCGTCCGGAGCCTCGGCATCTTTCAGTTCCGTCTCCCGCTCTCCCTCACCTCTGACAAGTGATCAGTATTCGGATTCTGATTCAGAAGGGTCCCTTAATTTGGAGGCACCAAATTGTCAGGACACAATTGACAGTTTGATTGAAGCTGTCAATCAAACCTTGGGGATAGACGATGAGTCCACCTTGACCTCCGGTCATAAGGTGTCCTTCAAAAGAGCCAGGCAAGCTCATAAGGTTTTTGGATCTCATCCTGAGTTTGAGGAACTAGTGCAGCGCCACCGGGAGAAACCGGACAAGCGCTTCGCAGGACAAAAGGCTCTCAATACTAGATATCCTTTTGCTCCCGAGCTTCTTAAGAAATGGGCGGAATCTCCTGCGGTTGATCCTCCTGTGTCGCGTTTGGCGTCTAAAACGCTCCTCTCCCTTCCTAACGGTTCCTCGATCAAGGAACCAACGGATCGTCTGATTGAAGGTTTGGCCCGCTCGGTGTTTGAAGCATCGGGTTCTGCTCTCTCTCCTTCTTTTGCAGCGACTTGAGTTGCTAAGGCCATGATATCCTGGTCGGAGTCTCTAAATAGAGCGCTTCATGGTATTGAGGTACCATCTGAAGTAACTGAGATTTCTAATCAGATAGCACTTGCGGGAGACTTCTTAATTAATGCGTCCATGGATGCGGCAAATTGCGCAGCCCTAGCTGCTGCTAATGCAATTGCCATCAGAAGATCTTTGTGGCTTAGAACCTGGCGAGCTGATTCAATCTCAAAGAAATCGCTTACATCCTTACCATATCAGAATGGTCGGTTATTTGGCGAAAGGTTGGATCAGCTCATATCTGATGCGACGGGAGGGAAGAGCAGTTTCCTTCCTCAGCAAAAGATTAAGCAGCCTTTTCGCCGACAGCTTCAGCCTCGCTTTAGGGCCTTTCGTAACCCAGGTTGGGCCGCGCCAGCTACCTCCAGCGGTTCAGGTCGGCCTAGTCAGGCCAGAGATCGTCAGGTCTCCTACAGGACCAACCCTCTGGGAAGAGGACGATCTCAACAACCAAGATCTAGAGGGTCCAAACCCCAGAGATATTCGGACAAATGACTGGAGGCAGAATCCGGTCAATTTATCCAGAGTAGGCGGCCGCTTACTCTGGTTTCGCCCCATTTGGCTATCGATTACTCACGACGAGTGGGTCCGGGAGTTAGTCTCCTCGGGGTACAAAATAGAATTTTCCAGCCTTCCCTCAAATCGTTTTTTTTCCCTCGCGCCTTCCCAAGGACGAATCTCGGGTTCGCGCCTTATTCAGGGCGGTCGAGTCTCTTCGGCACAGCGGGGTTGTCGTGCCTGTACCGGAGATCGAAAAGGGTCAGGGGTTTTATTCCAACCTGTTCATTGTACCCAAAAAGGACGGTACCGTAAGGCCCATTTTGGATCTAAAGCGACTGAACCGGTTTGTCAGAATTCGGCATTTCCGAATGGAATCTCTCCGTTCGGTCATTGCAGCCATGGAAAAAGGGGAATTTCTAGCATCAATAGACATTCAGGATGCCTATCTTCACATCCCCATATTTCCTCCTCACCAGAGATTTCTTCGGTTTGCCGTCGGCAAACTTCATCTTCAGTTCGCAGCCTTGCCATTCGGGCTAGCCACAGCCCCCAGGGTGTTCACAAAGGTCATGGCTGCTGTTGTGTCCATTCTGCACTCCAGGGGGTAGTCATCCTGCCTTACTTAGACGATCTCCTCATCAAGGGTCCGTCTTTTCAAATCTGCGAGGAAAGTGTCAGCATTACGTTAGACACCCTTGCTCGCCTGGGGTGGCTGGTGAATACGAAGAAATCATCTCCCGTACCATCTCGGAAGATCACCTTTTTAGGGATGAATTTCGACACCGCTCAGGGGTTGATAATTCTTCCTCAGGACAAGGCCTTGGTTCTCCGTCAAGAGGTACGGATCCTTCGCCAACCAATTCCTCACACCATCCGGTTTTGCATGAGGGTCCTGGGAAGGATGGTGGCAGCAATAGAGGCTATTCCATTTGCCCAATTTCATCTTCGCCCCCTTCAACATGCACTCTTGGCAGTATGGGACGGGAGCCCTTACTCCCTCAATCTTCGGTGTCGTCTGTCCCTGCAGGTCAGACAGACTCTAATGTGGTGGACGAAGAGCACCACTCTTCGACAGGGTCGGTTGTTTCCTCCAAATTTTTGGTTGGTTGTCACAACGGACGCCAGCCTGTTCGGATGGGGAGCAGTGTTTCGTCACCATACAGCCCAGGGAACTTGGTCTCAGCAGGAATCGACCCTCCCGATCAATATTTTAGAGATCCGAGCTATTCGGCTAGCTCTGAGACATTTTCACCAGCATCTGGCGGGCCACCCAGTCAGAATACAATCGGACAATGCCACGGCAGTGGCATACATAAACCATCAGGGAGGTACCCGCAGCAGGGCGGCCATGCACGAGGTAAAACAGATTCTGACTTGGGCAGAGGTAAATCACTCTGTGATTTCAGCGGTCCACATTCCGGGCGAGGAAAACTGGGCTGCGGATTTTCTCAGCCGTCACGGCATAGCGTCAGGGGAATGGTCGCTTCATCCCGAGGTTTTTCAGCAGATATGCCGACGCTGGGGAACCCCAGATGTGGACCTGATGGCTTCCAAGATAAATGCCAAGGTGCCCAACTTCGTCTCCCGGTACCGGGATCCGCAGGCATTTGCAGTAGACGCTCTGGTCCTACCATGGAATCAGTTTAATCTTCCATACTTGTTTCCACCAATAGCCCTTCTCCCAAGGGTGATCAGAAAGATCAGGATAGAGGGGGTTCCAGCGATATTAATCGCTCCGGATTGGCCGCGTCGCTCATGGTACGCGGAGCTGGTACAATTGCTCACCGACACACCCTGGCGACTGCCAGAGCGCGTGGACCTTCTCTCCCAGGGCCCAATTTACCACCAGAACTCAGCGGTCCTGTGTTTGACGGCCTGGCCGTTGAATCTTGGATCCTGACCAGGGCTGGATTCTCTAAAAAGGTCGCCGCAACGATGGCTAACGCCCGAAAGCCCGTTTCGGCTCGCATCTACCACGGTACTTGGAAGGTCCTTTTTACTTGGTGCAGGGAACATGGTTGTTCCCCGCTCCTCTTTTCAATTCCGAACATTCTATCTTTTCTCCAGGCTGGCCTAGATTCAGGTCTAGCGCCTAGTACTCTTAGACGACAGATATCAGCTTTGTCGGTTCTTTTTCAGCGAAAGATTGCGTCTAATTTTCAGGTTAGGACCTTTATTCAGGGGGTTGTCCATATAGTTCCTCCCTACAAGACTCCCTTAGAGGTTTGGGACCTCAATCTAGTCCTGGGAGTCCTACAGGAGTCTCCTTTTGAACCTTTGCAGGAAGTTTCTCTATCATTTCTTTCCTGGAAAGTGGTGTTTTTGGTAGCCATTACATCCATAAGGCGGGTTTCGGAGCTGGCTGCACTGTCTTGTCGAGCTCCGTACTTACTTTTCCATCAGGATAAGGTGGTGCTCAGACCAACACCACCTTTTCTGCCTAAGGTTGTGTCCTCATTTCATATTAATGAGGACATTGTGTTGCCCTCATTTTGCCCAGCTCCCACGCACCGAGTGGAGAAGGCTCTCCATACGCTGGATCTGGTGAGAGCACTCAGGAGATATGTATCTCGGACGGCGTCCTTTCGACAGACGGACACGCTGTTTGTCCTCCCTGAAGGTCGCAGGAAGGGACTTGCTGCCTCTAAGTCAACCTTGGCTAGGTGGATTCGGTTAGCCATTCAGGAGGCTTACCGTATCAGAGGCGCGGTGGTTCCCGCAGGGATCAAGGCTCACTCCACCAGAGCGGTGGGTGCCTCCTGGGCCCTTCGGCATCAGGCTTCGGTGGAACAGGTTTGTAAAGCAGCAACCTGGTCCAGTCTGCATACTTTTTCCAAGCATTATAATGTCCATACCCAGACTTCTGCGGATGCCAGTCTGGGTAGAAGGATTCTTCAGGGCGCGGTTGCGCACCTATAAGCAATGCTTGGTTATAAATTACACTGTGGAGTCGGTTTCCCACCCAAGGGACTGCTTTGGGACGTCCCACAGTCCTGTGTCCCCCAATGAGACGAAGGAGAAATACGGATTTTTGTGTTACTCACCGTAAAATCCTTTTCTCCGAGACACTCATTGGGGGACACAGCACCCTCCCTAAGAGCCGGCTGGCTTTATATTGAGTTAACTCTATTCTCCTTAAATTGGTATCAGCAGTTTTTTTCTTCTGAATATACTGTATCTGTGTTAACTCTTGATTTATTTTTTAGCCTCCTACTGCTTTTTGCACTAAACTGGGTTTGCCTGCGGCCAGTGCTGAGGTGTATACGGCGGAGGAGGAGCTAACCTTTTTTATGTTACTTAGTGTCAGCCTCCTAGCGGCAGAAGCATACACCCACAGTCCTGTGTCCCCCAATGAGTGTCTCGGAGAAAAGGATTTTACGGTGAGTAACACAAAAATCCGTATTTTGCTTGCCATAGAGTCTGCGCTCCAGATGATTGACAGTTTGGACCAGCGACATGGCTGCGCCATCGGCCGAGGCTGTGTCCTCTCCAATAATGCCAGCAAAGTCTGCTTTACTTTTGCAGCATCGGAGGAGAGCTGCAGTTGGCCAGATTTAGTGACAGTGCTGCACTTGCAAGCTATTTAGCAAAGAGCTTGTAAGCACTTTTTATCGAGGAGACTGGCCACCGCTGATAGACTACAGAGTTGGCCAGTTACCTAGGAAAAAAATATAAAATCCTCCATTTTTGAAAAATAGAGAGAATTTTAATAAGAAATTTCAAAGTTACAAGCGCAACCATTTAAGAAGTCGAGACCACCACCGCTGTAGGGGCAGTGATCACCACCCTGCAAAGCCTGCTTGGCTCTTACCACAACAAAAAAGTTATTCCTTGTTATTTGCTACTCGTGGAGAACACCACCGTGGCTCTTTTCACTTGTCGCCTCTGCCCGCCATTGGTTTGGGGTCTGGAAACAATCTCTCGTTCTGTTCTTCCGTCTTGTAGTGATGCTTTTGACTTTAACTGTGGATTGTGCCTGCTGAGGATGAAAGAAGGTCTGAACATGTCCCGCGTCATGCAAGCTCATAGTAAGTGCACGCTCAGAAATGTCTACCGCTCCATGACATTACCCAGATGTCGTAACGAGCCGGTATTATTCTATGTAGTAAATCCTGTGTTCCAACAAATGGAGGGATCCAACCTGAACACTGGGGCTGAAAACGGAGCAGACGGTATGCCTCCAGGAACATGTAAGTGACCGGTGCGGAGTGGACTTGACTAGCACCTCACTGCGAACATCGGGAAATCAAGGCACCCATAAGCAAATCACCTGTCTTTTTTTGTTAGGTCAACTGCTACCCAAGTTTAAAGTGACTCATGTCGACAACGCTGCAGCCAGTCACTGAGCTCGGCGGCCTACTTCGCCAGAGCTGCTGAGCTCAGTGATTGGCTGCAGAGCTGTTGACGTGATGTCACCTCTGCACTCAAACAACAGAGACCGGGACAGTGGCAGAGTCTCAAGCCTTGACCCGGGGGTACAGTTTGTCTTTCTGCATGGGGACAACTCCTTTAAAAAAAACTAACATCACAAAACCTATAAATCTGTCTTGCAGCGGTGTCCTCTGCCGCTGGAGTCCACCGCTCAGCCGGGCATGCATGTTTATGATAATTACTTTTTTGGAAAAGGCCCTTTAAATTTGGCACATAAGTGTTACTAATTTTTGCAGATAATGTTATTTTCCTGCAGAAATGAATGGAAGCTGCAATGCTGACTTGTACTTTTTTGTGATTTGCAGTGGATCCTGAAGCTCTTACCGTCGAGCAACAGGCCAGCACCGTTTTCCAGGTTAACCAAGGAAAGAAGACGCTAGATATTTACTGGCTCTTTGATGATGGAGGTGTGTATGGGGCCTTTTTTGTAACTTATTAAAGGAGAAATTGTAAATTTCACAATGGTCATTAAGCATGTGACAAGTCAGAAGCTGAATACAGCCATGACAGTATTAACAAAGGGGGTTTATAAAGTTCAGGTGCCATAAAGGGCCACCGCTCAGCCATCAGGAGGAATGGTCTCTGTCCTGTTCCCTATTGATGTGAACCCGGGCAGGACTTACAAGGCACAGGGGACTGGCTTTAGGGTCTCTCCTACTACAGGTATGGTATAACACAGACTTCTCTTCCGGCAGGACTAACTCTGCTGATCCCCTATCTTCTGACCCGGAAGAAGAGATGGGAGAAAGTTAATATCCGAGTTTTTGTAGGAGGACAGATCAACAGGATGGACGAAGAGCGCAAAGCGTAAGAATCTCATTGGCTATAATACCGCATGACTGTGCACACACCGCTCCGGATACACCAGGAGTGCGCGAGCGTAAAAACCGGAATGGATCACACCTGCAGTTCATGCATTGAGATTTGCATTATTTGCAAATAAATGTGTAATAATAGAAATAAATCCTGTGTGTGAAAGTGTTATTCCCAAGACAGAAAGTTACCCCATAAATATAGTATAGCAGATTACTTTCTGATCCATGGGGATCTAACCACTGGGACTCAAAGTGATTCCAAGGACCCATGCTCTGCAAAATGGAGGATAGGACCATCCCGATTGGGGTAAACCTTGTTGCGGTGGGATGGCTTTTACACTTTTACATTTACTAAGTATCCAATGTTCTTTATATATACTACTACTATGTCCCATATGCGCTGCTGGTACGCCTAGGGTTGCCGTATACCAAAAAATATTTAAAAGGGGTTTTCTTAGGATATTGATCTTCTCCTTAGGATGGGTCATCAATTGTCAGGTCATCAGAGGTCCAAATCGTGGCACTGTTTTGCCTTCGGGGTAATCCTAGCCTATAGAGAAGAGAATACCATGAACAGATTTTTCCCATATTCTGTTTCTCAGCGGTGGAATCTTTTTCTTACAGGATGATCTCCTTGTTGAGCAAGTTCAGAATTGGATTTCACGAGTTGCATGTACTTCCAGATATCAACCAGAAACCACGGCCTGAACAGTAAGAAATTTGTGAACCTGTGTCCAAAAAGAGAAAAAAGTATTTTGCCAATATATATGTCTGTGATGTTTGGAAACATTATACCCGGCTCACATCTAATGGTTGTGTTGTGAGCTTAATATGAAGAGTACATCATTGCTGAGTATGATGGTACTGGTATGATTTGTCAACGCCCGATTTATCCCTCCTTTAAAGGGACCAAGTTTGGAAGTTATCCCCTATACATGGCCGAGTGGGTGTTATCAGAGAGCTTTCACTGGGGGCGTGGCCTTCTCCCTGTATAATGCTGACCAATCATAAGCAGTCAGCAACACTCAAAGGAAATGAGAACAAGCGCCCATCATAGCTGAGAGCAAGTGTCTCAGTGTGTGAGATGTAATCCCGCTTATGTCTATTGTGCTCAACTTGTAATCGCTCTGCAGTGAGATCAGGACTGTCATTAAGTCTCACACAGGAGTAACCTGCCTGTTCTGGACTACTCCTGTGTGAGATGTAATGACATGCTGCTCTGTCCTCACTGCAGAGTGATTACCTGCACTAAGCTACAGTGGGGGCGTGTTCTTTATCTGCTATGTTGCTGCCTGCTTATGATTGGTCAGCATCATACAGGGAGAAGAAATACACGCCCCCCCCTGTGAAAACTGTCCAATAGGTGACCAAATACTTTGCTAATTTCCCAGTCTTAGAGTGGCGAAATGAAAGAAACAATAAGATAACTATTGATCTCTGTCGACAGCGTGAAACGGTTCGAAGATCTCATTGCCCCATACATGCTGAATGACGGCTTTAAAGAGGAGTTCCTGGTAAACGAGATGAGACGCGACTGTCCATGGAAGATATCGGATGAGGAAATCAAGAGAAACAGGGCTAAGGTGTGCAGGGAGCAATCAAATCCAGGCAGGAGGCTTTTGTGGGCAGGCAATTCTAGAGAAAAGCAATACATGTCAAAAAATAAAAATCCAAGTGTAAAAATGCAACCCAATTGCAATAATTATTCACATGTATTTAAGTAACAAAAAAAGTCTCAAAGATGGAAGAACGTCTTTAAAATAACTTCTCTATGTTATTTTATAGTCTTTGAGACAGGTCCGACTGAACGAGGTCCTGCTGGATTACTCCCGGGATGCTGCACTGATCGTTGTGTAAGTATACGGTTAGGCTTCATACACATTGGCTTTGGGGGCACACAGTGCTATTCTTCCTGCAAAACTGGCAGACACCACAAAGGACCCCATTATAGGTTAATATGTTGTGACAGGGGTGTTGACCGATCCGCCACTCCTATGATGGAGCAGAAAGCTGGAAATGACAAAGTATGTGTGAACACAACCTTAACCACGTATAGTAAGCAATGGCCAGCGGTCCAAACAAAAGGTTAAAAAAAACTCGCAAAAATTGATTGAAAAACTCTTCAAAACCATTGTAGGAAACGTAAAACTCTTCCAAATTCCCCCCAAAGAAGGAGCATTTCCCAAAGCAGTTTCCATCAGTTAACTCCTAGTGTTTGACCACCAGAAAGCGGCTCAGTGTGAACATACACTTAGGCTATGTTCACATAGCGTTTTTGAAGACATGCAAAAATGATCAGTTTTTGAAGCAGAAACCTCTTCAGGAAATGCTAATTTATTTTTCAAAAAGAAAATGTTTCAAAAAACAGCTTCAGGAAAAAAACATCTCCATAGACCAAAAAAAGAAAAAGGAGATTTTTGTGTACTCACCGTAAAATCCTTTTCTCCGAGACGCTCATTGGGGGACACACAGACCGTGGGTGTTATGCTGCTGCCACTAGGAGGACACTAAGCAATACAAGCACAAAAGATTAACTCCTCCTCCTGCAGTATACACCCTCTGTTGGCTCAATCCTGAACCAGTTCGGTGCCAAAGCAGTAGGAGCTCATAACAGAGTGCAATATGCCAACAATTCAAATGAACAACAAGGCTACAAGTTAAAACAGGGTGGGAGCTGTGTCCCCCAATGAGCGTCTCGGAGAAAAGGATTTTACGGTGAGTACACAAAAATCTCCTTTTCTCCTTCGCCTCATTGGGGGACACACAGACCGTGGGACGTCCCAAAGCAGTCCCTGGGTGGGAACTCATCAACAGATGAAGCCTCGTGAACCTCATGCATATAACGCTTAACTAGTCAACAGACAACTTACAGATGCGCAACAGCTGATTGCAGAATCTGTCTGCCAAGAGCCGCATCTGAAGAAACTTGAGCATGAATTTGGTAATGCTTGACGAAAGTATGAAGACTGGACCAAGTCGCAGCCTTGCACACTTGCTGTGCCGAAGCCTGGTGCCGAATGGCCCAGGAGGCCCCCACAGAACGAGTGGAGTGTGCCTTAATCCCAGCCGGGATAGGCTGACCTTTAACACGGTACGCCTCTTGGATCGCAGAGCGAATCCATCTGGCTAACGTGGCCTTGGAAGCAGGAAGACCCTGTCTGCGTCCTTCCGGAAGCACAAACAGAGCGTCCGATTTCCGGAAAGGTGCCGTTCTCGAAATGTACCTTCGGAGAGCCCTCACCAAGTCTAAAGTGTGAAGGGCTTTTTCAGTACGGTGAATTGGCGTCGGACAGAATGAAGGCAAAACTATCTCCTCATTGATATGAAAAGCCGAAACGACTTTTGGCGTGAAAGACGGAGAAGTCCTAAGGACTACCTTGTCCTGGTGAAAAATGAGGAAAGGAGGTTTACAAGATAAGGCTGCCAATTCCGATACTCGTCTGATAGAGGTAATCGCCACTAGGAAGACCACCTTCCAGGAAAGAAGCGATAAGGACACTTCCGGCAAAGGTTCGAAGGGGGAGTTCTGTAAGGCACTGAGGACCAAATTAAGATCCCAAGGCTCCAAAGGCCTCTTGTAAGGTGGAACAAGATGAGACACTCCCTGAATAAAAGTCTTGACCTGAGACTTAGATGCGATCCGTCGTTGGAAAAGGACGGACAAGGCAGAAATCTGGCCCTTGAGGGAAGAAAGGGCTAATCCCGAATCCATTCCTGCTTGAAGAAACTCCAGAATGGAAGGGATAGAGAAAACCAAAGGGGAACGACCTCTGTTCTCACACCAGGAAAGGAATGTCTTCCAGACACGATGATAAATGCGGGCGGAAGCCGGCTTCCTGGCATTGACCATTGTAGAGATGACTTTGTGAGAAAACCCAGCCTGACCTAAGATCCAGGCTTCAATGGCCATACCGTCAAATTCAGCGCTTTTGAATTGTGATGGTAAATCGGACCCTGTGAGAGGAGGTCCGGCCGATCTGGCAATCTCCAGGGAACGTCTGCGACCAGACGCACTAGTTCCGCATACCACGGATGGCGAGGCCAGTCCGGAGCGACCAGAATGAGAGGAACGCCTTCTGCCTTATCTTCCGAATCACCCTGGGGATTAACGGAAGAGGAGGAAAAATGTAAGGAAGGCGAAATTGACTCCAAGGGAGGACTAGCGCATCCGAGCCTACGGCTAGTGGACTTATGAAAGTCTGAACCTTGGCATTCAGTCTGAATGCCATGAGGTCTATGTCCGGCATGCCCCATCGCTGGCAAATAAGATGGAACACATCCGGGTGCAGGGACCATTCCCCTGAGTCTAAGCCCTGGCGACTTAGGAAGTCGGCTTCCCAATTGTCCACACCTGGAATGTGAACCGCAGAGATGAGTGAGCGGTTTTTCTCGGCCCAGTGGAGAATGTGCGATACCTCGAGCATCGCTATTCTGCTCCGAGTGCCCCCCTGACGGTTGATGTACGCCACGGCCGTGGCGTTGTCTGACTGAATCCTGATGGGACGACTGGCCAGGAGATGATGGAAGTGCACGAGAGCTAACTTGATAGCTCTGATCTCTAAGATGTTGATTGGGAGACGGGACTCTGGTAGAGACCAGCGGCCCTGAGCCGTGTGATGAAGAAACACAGCTCCCCATCCGAGGAGACTGGCATCGGTGGTCACCACCAGCCAATGGACAGGCAGGAAAGATTTTCCGTGATTCAGTGATGAGGCATTCATCCACCATCTTAAGGAGCTTCTGACTGTGGGAGACAGACGGAAGCGGCGACCTAGAGACGTTGGGTTCCTGTCCCAGACTGATATCAACTCCTGTTGAAGAGGGCGGAGATGAAACTGGGCGAAAGGTACTGCTTCGATGGAAGCTACCATTTTCCCGAGGACCTGCATGGCGCTCCGCAGAGAATGAGGGGGGTTTAGCGACAGCAGGAGCACTCCCCGCTTCAGAGAGATAATCTTTTCTGGAGGGAGAGATACCAATCCTTGGTAGGTATCCAAAATCATTCCCAGAAAAGGAATCTTCTGAGAGGGAATGGGAAGAGACTTGTCCAAATTGACTAGCCAACCGAGGCGGGAGAGGGTGTCGATAGTGATTTCGACGCTTTCTTCGCAGGCTCGAAAAGTCGGACCTTTTATGAGTAGGTCGTCCAGGTACGGGAGGACTACCACACGCCAAGAGTGTAAAATTGACATGGCGGCCGCCATGACTTTTGTGAACACTCTGGGGGCGGTTGCGAGACCGAAAGGCAGAGCGGCAAACTGAAAATGATCCTTTCCGACAGCAAAACGCAGAAACCTTTGATGTCCGCTGAAAATTGGAATGTGCAGATACGCATCCTTGATGTCGATAGACGCCAAGTATTCTTTTCTTTCTAGAGATGCGACAACAGAACGGAGAGATTCCATCCTGAAATGACGAACTCTGATGAATTTGTTTAGCAATTTTAGGTCCAGAATAGGACGCAAAGAGCCATCCTTCTTGGGAACCACAAAGAGGTTTGAGTAAAACCCTTTGAATTTTTCTTTGTGAGGAACTGGGACGATGACTCCGCTGGAAAGAAGCGTGTTCAGAGCCTGAAGAAAAGGCATCGCAAGATCCTTTGACTTGGGGAAGCGAGACTGAAAGAAACGTCTTGGGGGAAGGGACAAGAATTCGATCTTGTAACCTGAGTGTACTAGGTCAGGACCCACTGGTCCTGAACGACCGACCCCCAGACTTTGTGAAACAAGAGTAGGCGGCCACCTACCTTGTTTGGGTCCCCCATCCCCAGCAAGGAGTCATTGCGATGACAATTTGCGAGAGGAGGAGCTCCTGTTTCCTGCCTGAGAAAACCTGTTTCTCCAGGGCTGAGAGGATCTGGACGATGGTTGCGAGCCCCTATCTCTACGAGATGACCGGGGTGCTCGAGCGGAGGACGAAGCATGGGACCAATTAAAGGAGCTACGAAAAAGCCGGGAACGACCTTGGTATTGAGACCGAAAAGGCCTATTGATTCTGCGCTGTGGGAGAAATTTGCTTTTGCCCCCAGTAGCGTCAGAAATAATCTGATCAAGGCGATCTCCAAAAAGACGCCCTGAATGATAAGGCAATGAAGTCAAAGTCTTCTTTGAAGCAGCGTCTGCACGCCACTCACGGAGCCATAGGGACCTCCGAATAGCGATAGCATTGGCGGCCGAGAGAGCAGCACAATTAGCTGCATCCAGGGACGCATGAACCATGTAGTCACCTGCCCGAGTAATCTGATAGGCCAGATTACGTGCCTCGGGAGAAAGAGGGATATCACTAGTCATCTTGACTAGGCTCTCAACCCAAGCCACCATAGCCCTTGCCACCCAGGTGGCTGCAAAGGAGGGAGATAGAGATGCTCCAGCCGCCTCAAAAATTGATTTGGCGAGGTTGTCAATCTGTTTATCTGAAGGGTTCCTAATGGATGAACTATCAGAAACAGAGAGTAGGGTTTTTGAAGCTAGACGACATACTGGAGGATCTACAACAGGAGATTCAGTCCACTCTTTCGCCACAGTTGCTGAAAAAGGGTATCGTGCTTTCAGAGACTTCAGTCCTGAGAAACGTCTATCCGGACGCTCCCTATGTCCCTGAACAATATCAGTAAATTCAGGGTGGTTACCAAACACCTTGTGAACACGCTTTGCTCTCTTGAAAGAGATAGGATGATTCGGCTGAGACCCAGGTTCTTCATCTAGTTTGAGGATTGTGTTAATTGCCTCAATTAGAGAATCTAAGGACTCCTGAAAATCTGGCGAGTTGGGATCATCACCAATGTCCGACTCGTATTCCGAATCATGGTCACTTATATCTCTAGGAGAGGGGGAGCGAGAACCTGAGCTCGCAGATGCTGAGCCGCTAGATGGATTGGGGGAAGCATTATGGCGGCGGTTTTTGGACGACCGCTTTGCGGACGCCATGAGGCGGCCCCTGTCAGATGAGGCCTCTCTGAAGGCTAACGGACCCCTCTCAGGAAAAGGGGCGCTCTGGCTAGAAGCAGATCCCCGAAAGGTATCCAAGGCCCTAGTCAGAGAGTTTATGGAGTGCGCCAGATATTCGGGCCACCCTGAAGGACCTGGCTCAATGGGATCAAGAATAGGTAGGGACCCCTGCTCGGTAGTAGGGGGCTCCTGAGCAGAAGGAGCCATGGGCTCCTGGGCACATGATGCACAGAATTGAGAACTATGCATTGACGGCAGGGGAGCGTTACATGAAGCGCAGGCGGCATATACTACAGAGTAGTTCTTGTCAGCCTTTTTAATTCCCTTGGATTGCGACATATTTCTGCACCCGAAAGCCTGCTGCAGGAGAAGGGTCAAACGCTGTGTAGACCTAGTCGCAACGTGCACTTACCCAGGGCCTGTGAGTGTGCACCAGGGAAGTCAAAGGATGGCGTGTGCAGCGCTGTCCCAGGGAATATGGCGCCCGAGATTATAGAAGCGCTTCTCGTGTGAGACGAGAAGCGCCAGAAGCAGTGGGAGGAGAGGGGGAGGAAACAGGGGAAGTCCCCTGTTAACTGACGACGGCCAATAGCCTGCAATGTGGGCGGAGCCACACGGACCGCCCCCTCCCCTTGAGGCCTATCCCGGCCCGAAGCCGGGGAGTAAATTTTAAAGTTGCGGCCTACCCTGGGCCGAAGCCGGGGACTAAATTTGAGTCCGTGGCCGCGGTGCGATCAGGAAACGCCAGCGGCGCGATTCTGTGCTGCGGCGGCGCAACGCCATGCGGGCGCAGTGCGCATAAGCGGTCGCGGTGACCGGTATTACAGTGCCCCTCATATACTCACTGCGGGGAAAGCCCGAAGATGGAGGAGGGAGAACTCCACAGCACTACAGCGACTATGGCTGTACATCCTCTATCCACCAACCCCTTTCAATAGGGGGGTGGAGAGGGCTCTTACATGCCTCCAGACCGCCACCGCTTTCAGGAGAGGTGGTGGGGGTAACCATCCAAGGTGCCACACAAAATCATCATCATCCTCAAGTAAGGGTATCTCATGGGGAGAGCGGCCTGTTATAAGGATCTGTCGCCCCATGGTAGCGTGGCAGGAGGGGTACATGGAGGCGACACTCGCACGATGCCGCCTGTTGTTGGTTTTTGGGAGATCGTGACTTTTCGTACAAGTCCCGTCGCCCATCCGTGCGTGAAGAAAGTAAAATAATAAAAAGTTTAAAAATCAGAAAAAAAATCAGAAAAAAGTGGGGTCTGAGAGCAGACCCTAGTGCCTCCTACAGACACTAAGCAAGAACTGGTTCAGGATTGAGCCAACAGAGGGTGTATACTGCAGGAGGAGGAGTTAATCTTTTGTGCTTGTATTGCTTAGTGTCCTCCTAGTGGCAGCAGCATAACACCCACGGTCTGTGTGTCCCCCAATGAGGCGAAGGAGAAAAGTTTCTGGTAGTGGATTCTTCTTGAAAAACTTTTTTCCACCTGAAAAGAAAAAGTTGCTGTGATTGTATGGACATAACTTTTTAAAATGAAAAGAATTTCTGGACACTGATTTTGCAGATTGAGGGAAAGGAAAGACTGTGATACGTTTATGGCTTTTGGGGGGTTCACGCTTTTAGTTTTTTTTTTATTTTTGAGATGACGGACCCGAAAGGTGCAGCAGAACACAAACCCCCGTCTGGAGCTCATTCTACATCAGGGGCATATTTGCCGGGGCCATGAAAATGGATGGTTTTAGACGGCCGACTTATACTTAACTCCGATTCTACCCAATACTGTAGAAATTAATATATATAAGATAAATAAATAATACTGTATACTGTATATACATACCTGCCCATTCTGTCATCTCTCGCCTCATCATCAATGCTCCCATTAATCAGCAATGCTGCCCATCAATCTCTGACCATCATCAATGCTGCCATATAATAAAATGCCTGCCATTATCATCATCTTTCCCATATCATCAATGCCTCCATATCAGCAATGCTCCATCATCATCTTCTCCCATCACTGCTCCCATTATCCTACAATAACCTGCCATCATACTTCTCCCCAATCATCATGCTGCCATACATCAATACCTGCCCATTATCATCTTCGGCCCATCATCATCAATGCTCCATTATCAGCAATGACTGCCATCAAATCTTCCCATCATCATCAATGCCTCCCAATTATCAGCAAGCCTGCCATCACATCTTCTCCCCATCATCATCAATGCCTCCCCATTATCAGCAATGCCTGCCCATCATCATCTTCTCCCCATCATCAATGCCTGACCATTATCATCAATACCTGCCCATTATCATCATCTTCTCCCCATCATCAATGCCTGCCCATTATCATCAATACCTGACCATTATCATCATCTTCTCCCATCATCATCAATGCCTGCCCATCATCATCATCATCTTCTCCCCATTATCAATGCCTGCCCATTATCATCAATACCTGCCCATTATCATCATCTTCTCCCCATCATCATCAATGCCTCCCCATTATCAGCAATGCCTGCCCATCATCATCTTCTCCCATCATCATCAATGCCTCCCCATTAGCAGCAATGCTTGCCCATCATCATGTTCTCCCCATCATCATCAATGCCTCCCCATTATCAGCAATGCCTGCCCATCATCATCTTCTCCCCATCATCAATGCCTGCCCATTATCATCAATACCTGCCCATTATCATCATCTTCTCCCTCATCACATGCCTGCCCATTATCATCAATACCTGACCATTATCATCTTCTCCCCATCATCATCAATGCCTGCCCATCATCATCATCATCTTCTCCCCATCATCAATGCCTGCCCATTATCATCATCTTCTCCCCATCATCATCAATGCCTCCCCATTATCAGCAATGCCTGCCCATCATCATCTTCTCCCCATCATCATCAATGCCTCCCCATTATCACTCTGCCCATCCACACCAGACATGCACAAAAGCAACATCTCACATACAACATTAACAAATCAACAACACACACAAAAACACAGGCAGCGACATACACACAGAACACAAGAGACACGTATACCTGTCCAGGTTCCCCGGCTGATCTGCACGGGGACGGCGGCGGCTTGATGAGAGTCATCACGGCGGGCTGAGGGAAGGGAAAGCGGTAGTGGATGCCTGAGCTCCGCAAGCGGGAGGCACTGTAGAGGAAAGTATTCTGCCACTGATGCCGGGGGCTGAAGACTGCCGTAGCGCTCGCGGGCGGTCACGGACAGCGGGGAGATGCGGGCTGCCCTGCCCCCGGTCTGTTCTACATGGTGCCAAAACAAAGCTGTGGTTTGAGAACGGAGACGCTAACGTCAGTGCTGAGACTTGTACGACTCTGCAAACAAAGAGGAAAGTTAAACAGTGAAGAGGAAAATCAAACATAACTGCACATGAGACGCTGTGCCATTCATTATCTGAGGCTGGTGACTTGTATATACCCAAAAGGCAGAGGAAAATGGACATGAAATACAGAAAATGCACAAAAAATAAAAATTCAGCAAAATTTCAGAATCTTTTATTTTCTCTGAGGATATCAGCAATGTCATCTCTCCTTCTCCTCACTGTCCTGTTTGTACCTGGAAGATAAAAACCTGCAGCAGGAGCCTCTCCCCATCTGCCCTGTCTGCCTACTATGCCCCACCCATTTGACTTAGGGGCAGGGCTTTAGCAAAGATCAAACTAATGAGCATGAAATTAACCTTTTTGCTCATGTCCAATTGTTTCAGGAAAGTGGTTCAGAATGATAAACAGGGAGGACAATATATTAATTTACAAGTTTAGTGTTCAATTAACCCTGTTGGTACATCCTATGTCTGGTGCAGGTGTATAGAGCAGGCTCAAGAGCTGAGCCTGCTCCATAAATAACAGCGTGTGCCAGATGTGTTACACAGCCGGCATCTGCCACGATCTTGCTCCGATCGCTGCTGTTTAACCATTAAAATGCTGCTGTCAATCACTGACTTTGGCATGTAAGTGGCCAATAGGATCCCATGCCAACTGGGACTTGTGAAGCCCAACCTGTGGATCAGTCTGTGACTGGGCTCCAAAGGTGATTGTTAAATTTACTTTATGCAGTTTATGGCCAAAAGTGTTGGCATCCTTGAAATTGTACCAGAAAATGAAGTATTTCTCCCAGAAAGTATTGCAATTACACGTTTTGTTACACACAAAGGAAATAAACGTGTATATTGGAACAACACAAAAAACAACAGAAAGGCAAATTGGACATAATTTCACATAAAGTGCCCAAAATTGTGGGTTAAACAACTTTCTTTTAAGCATGTGATGCTCATTCAAACTCGCATGTGGCAAGTAACTGGTGTGGAATATGAAAATCACACCTGAAACAGATAACAAGGGGAGAAGTTGACTCCATCTTTGTGTGTCTGTGTGTGTGCCACACTAAGCATGGAGAACAGAAAGAGGAAAAGAGAACTGTCTGAGGACTTGAGAAACGAAATTGTTGAAAGATATCAGCAATCTAAGGCTACCAGTCCATCTCCAGAAATCTTGATGTTCATTTATCCATGACGCAAAAGCATAATGAAGAAGTTTACAACCCATGGCACTGTAGCTAATCTCCTTGGACATGTAAGGCAGAGAAAAACTGATGAAAGGTTGCAACACAGGATAGTCTGGATGGTGGATAAGCAGCCCCAATCAAGTTCCAGTCTCAGGGTGCATCAGTGTCAGCACAAACTATCCGTCGACATTTGAAGGAAATTAAACGCTATGACAGGAGACCCAGGAGGACCCCACTGCTGACAGAGAGACAAAAAAGCTAGAATGCAGTTTTCCAAAATGTACGTGAGTAAGCCGAAATCATTCTGGGAAAGTATCTTTTGGACAGATGAAACCAAGATAGATTTCTGGTAAAGCACATCAATCTACTATTTACTGAAAATGGAATGAGGCCTACAAAGAAAAGAACACGGTACCTACAGTCAAATATGGTGGAAGTTCAAAGATATTTGGGGGTTGTTTTGCTGCCTCTGCCACTGGGTTCCTTAAGGCATCATAAAATCTGAACATTACCAAAGGATTTTGGGTCGCAATGTAGTGCCCAGTGTCAGAAAGCTGGGTTTGCATCCTAGGTCAATGGGTCTTCCAACAGGACAATGACCCTAAACATACTTCAAGAAGCCCCTGAAATGGATGGAAACAAAGCACTGGAGAGTTCTGAAATGGCCAGCAATGAGTCCAGATCTAAATCCCATTGAACACCTGTGGAGAGATCTTAACATTTCTGTTTAATTTTTTTTACCACTTAGATAAAAAAAAATGTTTTTTTTCTGTACTGTTTTCATGCTGAAAAAACAATTGAGATTTCTAAAATTTCATTCATATGGGTTTTTTTTTCTCTCCATGCTTTTTTGAGCTGCATCAATTTTTTTTTTTTTTCAACATTTTTACTGTAACTTTTTCCCATTGAGATCAAAATGGCTTGATGCCAAAAAAAACGCATCAAAAACCTTTGCACTGCAGTATTCTAGCCATAGCCTGCATTTTTTTATGCGGAAAAAAAAAACGCATCAAATATGCTATGTGTGAACATATCCTTACAGCAGAAATTAACCATACTTGTCATGGTTTTTATGCTATCTGACAAATTCGTAATGTTTTCTATTTTTTTTCTTTTTTTATTAGAACGATGCCCATTGCAAGAAAAGATAAATGTCCGAGCTCTCTATACATGGCCTGGCTCGAGACCCTGTCACAAGACCTGAGACCCCCAGTTCTACTAGTTAGAGGAAACCAGAAGAATGTCCTAACGATGTACTGCCAGTAACGAGAGTTCCGGTACCAAACACTCCGGCAGAGGCAGCAGCCAGGCACTGACTACAGCATCTAATGACTTGTATTGTTTTTGGCCTGTACCCGTTCCTGTGCATCCATAACCACCTGCAAGGTTACATTGAGTGTCTATGATGGGGGGGGGAAATATACATAAAACTATATATAATGTATATTTATACTCCTAAAACTAATAGGTAATATATCATAAAGTAATAATATGTATATTAAATGAACACTAAATGTAAAAGCAAAGAAAATACTAGCAGTATATACCATAATATCCCTCTTTTATAAAAAAAAAAAATATAATAAACGGTAAATGTATACACACTGCTCAAAAATATAAAGGGAACACTAAACTACCACATCCTAGATATCACTGAATGAAGTATTCCAGTTGCAAATCTTTACTCATTACATAGTGGGATGCGTTGAGAACAATAAAACATAAAAATGATCAATGTAAATCACAATTAATATCCCATGGAGGTCTGGATTTTGAATGATACTCAAAATCAAAGTGGAAAATCAAATTACAGGCTGATTCAACTTCAGTGGAAATGCCTCAAGACAAGGAAAAGATGCTCAGTGGTGTGTGGGGCCTCCACGTGCCTGTATGACCTCCGTATAACGCCTGGGCATGCTCCTGATGAGGCGGCGAATGTTCTGAGGGATCTACTCCCAGACCTGGATTAAAACATCAGTCAACTCCTGGACAGTCTGTGGAACGTGGTGTTGGTAGATGGAATGAGACACGATGTCCAGATGTGCTCGATTGGATTCAGGTCTGGGGAACGGGCAGACCAGTCCATAGCTTCAATGCCTTCATCTTGCAGGAACTGCTGACACACTCCAGCCTGGCATTGTCATGCATCAGAAGGAACCCGGGGCCCACTGCCCCTGCATATGGTCTCACAATGGGTCTGAGGATCTCATTCCGGTACCTAATGGCAGTCAGGATACCTCTGGCGAGCACATGGAGGGCTGTGCGGCCCCCCAAAGAAATGCCTCCCCACACCATTACTGACCCACTGCCTAACCGGTCATGCTGAAGGATGTTGCAGGCAGCAGAACGTTCTCCACGGCGTCAGACTCTGTCACATGTGCTCAGTATAAACCAGCTCTCATCCGTGAAGAACACAGGGCCCCAATATCGAATCTGCCAATTATGGTGTTCTCTGGCAAATGCCAAATCGCTCTGTGAGCACAACACCCACTTGTTGATGTCGGCCCCTCATACCACCCTCATGGAGTCTGTTTCTGACAGTTTGAGCAGACACGTGGATGTTAGTGGCTGCTGGAGGTCATTTTGCAGGGCTCTGTCACTGCTCCTCCTGTCCCTCCTTGCACAAAGGAAGAGTTAGCGGTCCTGCTGCTAGGTTGTTGCCCTTCTACGGCTCCCTCCACATCTCCTGCTATACAGCCTGTCTCCTGGTATCTGCTCCATGCCGTGAACACTGTGCTGACAGACACAGCTACCCTTCTTGCCACAGCTCACATTGATGTGCCATCCTGGATGAGCTGCACTACCTGATCAACTTCTGTGGGTTGTAGACACAGCCTCATACTACTGTACAAAACCTCTAGAGGTGAGAGCAATGACAAAATGCAAAAGTGACCAAAACAACAACCAAAAAGGATGAGAACAGATAAATGGTCTGTGGTCACCCTCTGCAGAACCACTGCTTTATAGACGCCGTCTTGATAATTACCGATCATTTCTACCTGTTGTCTGTTCCATTTGCACAACAGCAGGAGAAATTGATTCACAATCCATGTTGCTTCATAACTGGACAGGTGGATTTCACAGAAGTGTGATTGACGTGGAGTTACATTGTGTTGTTTAAGTGTCCCCTTTACTTTTTGAGCAGTGTGTACCTACTGTATATATAAAATATATATAATGTATACATGCATATTTTTTTCTTCTTCCTCCCTAGAGTTGGTGCAAATTGATTCACAGAACCTCGTCCACCAACCACATCAGATGGGAGCCGTGAGAGCCACCTCCAGTCATCCGGCGTCCAGGGATGTTCTTCTGATTAGCTGGCCTAGCGTGATGTAACATATACATGACATCATCACACCAGGTCAGCTAATCAAAAGAGGAGCTGGGGATTCCAGGAGATAGCAGGTGGCTCTCAGGGTTCCCCTCTAGCGGCCGCAGATTGATTTGCACCAACTCTATCTTTTACTAATTTCTTATTGGTATTTATTAATTGTAAATTGTTTTTTTTTGTCTTTACATTTATATTTTTCTACTATCCTGACCATTTTTTTCTTTTAAAAAATGTTTCAATTGGAAAATCTGTTTAAAGGGAATATATCAGCAGGTGCTTGTTATGTAATCTGAGAGCAGCATGATGTAGGGACAGAGACCACGATTCCAACGATGCGTCACTTACTGGGCTGGATACAGATATTTTGATACAGTTCTCTGCTGCACATGTCAGTGCTCTGACTACTCAGCTGTGTATAACCCCATATATATATGCAATAAAATTATTGCCAGGGAAAAATATCAGCGTTACCCACAGATCCAGCCCCAGTCTTTGCCACCGCTGCAGCCAATCATTTGGCTTAGTAGCTCAGTTGTCCATATAGTCAACAGTTATAGTCCAAAAATATTACAAAAAGACCTGCAGCAGAAGCCTTTTACTTCTTGGGGCGAGTTATCTATTTCTTTTAGATTCTGTACAGTGTGGAGCCAAGTTACACTTCTTCTTATACACTATGGAGAGGTGAGTAGGGAAAGGCACTGACGTAGCCAGAGAAATAGATCCATCCTGCAGCTTCTCTATCAAGTATTTTTTCTAATCCAAGAGCTGGATTCACAGCTGCACTGCTCAGCATAATGCCCTCAGTACTGCTGCTTCTCTGGATCCCGGTATGTAGATCTTGCACAATTTGACGATTCACCTACTGTACATATTAGGCATTATCAGTTTTATTTGTCTTTCAGGGTTCTGATATACATATATACCACCTATAACCTATGAGAGGGACACTTTGTATTTTTCATTTGTCCAATATTCCTATGTAAATTTCATATACGGTAACTTTGTGTTTCTTCTCACATAGTCCTAAAAACTAATCAACACAAGATTTACAGCCATTGTTGGCCTAGTACTAAGATCAAAAGTAAATGTTTGGAATAGATATATAATAAAAAAATATTTATAACAGATTATTTGATGTTTTTTTTATCCTTTTCTTAAATATATCAAATTAATCAGATTTTTTGCCCTCAGATGGTAACTATACTTTGAGTAAACGTTGCAGAAATCCATAGTGTAAGCGAATATAAAAAAAAATTGTAATATATTTTCAGTGTAATCTTTTTTTTTTCTCCACTTATGAGCCACTTCTCCCACTGATTCTTGAACTTGGCAGATATATAGCCACTTTGAGGATACGCGTTTCAGTCCCCAACAGGTGGTTCCTTGATTTTTTTCATTTACACTCTACTGCATTCATTGTGGTTGCCATTGAGCATAACCGGCACAAAGAGGCGCAGCAGCAGCACCTTGTCCACATTTTACAAGCTTTTTAGACAGAGTATTGCCTGTTATAAGCACATCTCACCAAGGTGAGCAGCTCTGCTTCTTTCACCAGTACTTTGTCCACTCAAAACCTCTACACAATGGCGCAATTTTTTTCTTTTTTTTTAGATTCAGGGCAGTGAGACGTCAGGTTACCCTTATTATACTCTATGGAGAGGCTGAGGAACGGATTACATCTTCTCTGTCTAGTATTTTTTTTCCTCCCAAGTGCTGGATTCACAGCTGCACTGCTCAATGCTGCTTCTCTGTGTGTTACCAAAGAAAAAAAGAGCTGGAATCAATCTTTGTGTGCTGTGCATGGGAGACATAATAGCCGCTAGTCTTCCCCAACTAGCTCAGAAACAACGGAAAATTAGAAATGAAGTGCCATTTGTTTTTCTTGTTTCTAGATTCTGTTCAGTGAGGTGTCAGGTTACACTTCTTATTTTACTGTATGGAGAAGTGAGTAGGGAAAGGCACTGACACAGACAGAGAAATAGATTCATCATGCAGCTTCTCTATCAAGTATTTTTTATCCTCCAAGGGCTGGATTCACAGCTGCAGTGCTCAATATAAGGCCCTCAATATTGCTGCTGCTTCTTTCTGTGTGCCATCAAAGGAAAAATAGCCGAAATCCCTCTTTCTATGTGTGTGTAGGGGACATAATAGCAGCTAGTTTCCTCCACTATTTTTAGTTTCCTCCTATTTTTAAAGCAGGGTTATTTGAACTTTGTGTTGCTGTTTTTTTTTTATTCATACTTTTTACAACATTATTTTTTTTACTTTTTGCTGTTATTATAGTAGCCCACTTTTTTTAAATGGTCAGAATTACATAAAAAAATCACAGATCACGCCAGATTCCCAGTTTTCCTGCTGGTCTCTTTTTCCGGGTCCGTCTCTGCACATAGGAAGGAACGTCTCAGCGAGTCTCCTGCCTCATCGCTGGAGTAGGAAGTAGAGGCTGGGTAGTGTCGGAACGGACAATTTGGTAAAGTGAGTAATGTTTCCTTTTTTTGTACTATCCTGATAATTTTTTTTAATCCCTTAAAAGGAAAATGTCAGCAGGTTTTTACTATGGAATCTGAAAACAGCATGATATAGTGGCAGAGACCCTGATCCCAGCGATGTATCACTTACTGGGCTGCTTGGTGCAGTTTTTTATAGAATCCCAGTTTCCTCTGCTGTAGAATAGCAGTGATCAGAATGCTGGGCTGTGTATAACCCCGCCCACACCTCTGATTGGAAGCTTCCTGTGTGCACTGTTTAATCTGCCAATCAGTGGTGGGGGCGGGGTTACAGAGATTAGCTGGACTGCCTGGCACGTGAGACCTAATCCTGAATTGATCATCTAAAACACTAATTGTATTTAAACTAAAACACCCATCCTATTAAGTGACACATCGCTGCAGTCAGGCTCACTCGTCCTATATTATGCTGCTCTCAGATTAAATAGCAAAAACCTGCGATCAGATTCCCTTTAAATTGTCCAATGATTGAGCATATATGAGGCCCGGTAATTGCTTGCTCTAGATTAGTCACTCTTATTTCTGTAGTTATTATCTCCTGCTTAGTTTTAGGTATGAGAATTTCATCAGATCAGTGAGAGATTACACAATTCCGTGTACTGCGCTGGGTAATAACTTCATGATCCCCGTAGCATAAACCTGAATCTCTCAGCAACTAGAGGTATGGAACGGCAGCTGTAATGTGGTATACGGGGAATCCTATATACACCTTCATCTAGGCTGTTTTAGCTAGTCTGTACTCTGGTCTCCTCTGACTGATGCAAACAGCAGCAGCTGGAGTCTGGTTTAAACAGCAGCCTGTATTCTGCAAAGCATATACAAGTGAGCTGCATGATATTGGTGTAGTCCCATGGCTAAAAAAAAGGTTTTCTGATAATGCTGCATTAGGCAATTTTTTTTTTTTAAACATCAACCCAACACACATAGCGGTCTAAGATAACAAATGTGATTCCGCAAACTATATAGAGGCAAAGACATAGAAATATGGAACATTATAAAGCCCCGTTCATGCTATACTTTTGCTGTTTTGTAGATTTTTTTTAATATTTGGACAGGGACACAGGTTTTGGTATTTTAGCTGTTTACCAAAACATATTCAAGTTACAGTTCTATAATCAATATGGGTTTAATGTGCAGACTCTCAGTCGAGGGTATTCACCTCCTAATTGTAGTAAGGGTTTAGGAATTACAGCTCCATAATAATATGTAGCTGCCTCTTTTTAAATGAACCAAAAGACAATTATCTGAAAAGCTCTTTAATGGACTGCATGGGCTATTCCATTGTTAATCCATCAATTAAACAGGTAAAAGGTTGGGGCTGATTCCAGGTGTGGCATTTGAAAGCTGTTGCTGTGAACCCACAACATGCTCTCAATGAAAGAGAAACAGATCATCATTAGGCTGGAAAAAAGGAGCAATCCATCAGAGATAGCTGAAATATTAGGAGTGGCCAAATCAACAGTTTAGTATGAACTGTAAAAAATAAAGAGCACACTGGTGATGTTGGGAACTCAAAAAGGCCTAGACGTCCACGAAAGACAACAGTGGTGGATGATCGCATAATCCTTTCCATGGTGAAGAAAGTCCCTTCTCAACATCCCCCCAAGAAAAGGACACTCTCCAGGAAGTAGGTGTTTCAATATCTAAGTCTACCATAAAGAGAAGACTTCATCAGAGCAAATACAGAGAGATCACCAGAAGGAGCAAACTATTAATCACCCTAAAATACAGGCCAGATTAGCCCCCCCAAAAAACATCTAAAGTAAAGATGCCACCCAGTTCTGGAAAACCATTCTATGGACAGATGAAACTACGATGAACCTGTACCAGAATGATGGGAAGAAGAAAGTATGGAGAAGGCTTGTCACGGCTGATGATCCAAAGGACACCATATCCTCTGTGAAACATGGTGGAAGCCGGGTGATGGAGCGGGCAGGCATGGCTTCCAATGGCACTCGGTCACTAGTGTTTATTAATTATGTGACTGAAGACACCAGCAGCCGGATGAATTCTGAGGTGTACTGGATGATTACTTTCTTCTCTGATTCAACCAAATGCAGCAAGGTTGATTGGACGGCGAAGAACTGACCCAAAACATACTGTGAAAGCAAAGAAGTGGAATATTCCGCAATGGCCGAGTCATCACCAGATCTCAGCCCCACCGAGCAGCATTTCACAGGCTTAAGACGAAACTTAAAGCACAAGTTTCACACCTGGTAACGGCCGGCTGTGACAAAATGCCACATCTAAAAATTGCCAGTTGTGAAACTATGCGTCATGCAGCCAGAACATCCGCAGTCACATCTGAAGTCCCCGGTAACTGGTTAATGTGGCGACCAATGGGCTGAGCAGTGCAGTAGTCTTTACTATGGAACATCACTAAGCGCATGGTCACACTGATGTTTTCTTTTGGGAGGTTTTTTGGAGCAGTGATGCTGATGGTGGGCGTGTGCTATTGTTCTCTGTTATCAGCAATGTCCTTTTCCCTCTGTCGGCCTTTCCTGCACTTGTTCTGCTTGGTGTCACCTCTCTGCTGCCTGTTGCATGACACGAGCTCTAGGGCGACTCTCCGGAGACCGCGCTGCAATACTTTACATAACTGTCATCAGCACCTGCTGAAACCAGATCCCATATCCACGCAATGGGTGTCTAAGTCTAATTATAAAGAATGTGCAAAATAGTCTACACCTGTACCCTGTAAGCGTTATTACACACAGTGCAATAGCGAGGGGTGAATCGATTCACAGGACCCCAGTCCAGGTCAGTAGTCCGGGGCCACTAGACGGAAGTCCTGCAAACCGCCTCTTACCTGCCGGCATCTCTGACTCCTTTTTTGATTGGTGCAACATCATCATTGTAGTGTGATTAGAGGAGGCAGTTCACAGGGCTCCCATCCAGGGGCCACCAAATACTGACCTGGCTACCGGACCAAGGTACTGGGTATTGATTTGTAAATATCTGAGACATAACAATGGCGTAGCGATCATGGACGCAGAGAGTGGGTGTGGGGCCCCCCGACAACAGCGCCTATGTCAGCTGGACATTCAGTTGAAATGAATTGTGGCGCAGAGATCGGCTGGATCCCTGCACCTCAATATATGGTGACGCATAGCAGTGACGTCAGGCGTCGCCCACAGCAGGCATGACAAAGTCAGCTGCTGGCCACAGTGTCGACTGTAGAAGAGGAAGATGTGCGTCATGGGAGCGGGGAAGGCGAGGAGAATTGGGTTTTCCTTGTATGTATTAAAGAACAATGGCAGAATGGGGAGCATTATTACAGGATGGGCCCAGGATGAGGGACATTATACCAGGAAAGGGCCCAAGATGGGGGACATTATACCAGGAAGGGGGCCAAATGAGGGACATTATACCAGGAAGGGGGCCAAGATGAGAGACATTATCAGGAAGAGGGCCAAGATGAGAGACATTATATCAAGAAGGGGACCAAGATGAGAGACATATCAGGAAGAGGGCCAAGATGGGGAACATTATGCCAGGAAGGGGGCCAGGATGAGGGACATTATACCAGGAAGGGGCCAAGATGAGGGACATTATATCAGGAAGGGGGCCAAGATGAGGGACATTATACCAGGAAGGAGGCCAAGATGGGGGACATTATACCAGGAAGGGGGCCAAGATGAGGACATTATACCAGGAAGGGGGCCAGGATGAGGGACATTATACCAGGAAGGGGGCCAAGATGAGGGACATTATACCAGGAAGGAGGCCAAGATGGGGAACATTATGCCAGGAAGGGGGCCAGGATGAGGGACATTATACCAGGAAGGGGGCCAAGATGAGGGACATTATATCAGGAAGGGGGCCAAGATGAGGGACATTATACCAGGAAGGAGGCCAAGATGGGGGACATTATACCAGGAAGGGGCCAAGATGAGGTACATTATACCAGGAAGGGGGCCAGGATGAGGGACATTATACCAGGAAGGGGGCCAAGATGAGGGACATTATATCAGGAAGGGGGCCAAGATGAGGGACATTATACCAGGAAGGAGGCCAAGATGAGGGACATTATATCAGGAAGGGGGCCAACATCAGGGACATTATACCAGGAAGGGGGCCAAGATGAGGGACATTATATCAGGAAGGGGACCAAGATGAGAGACATTATATCAGGAAGGAGGCCAAGATGAGGGACATTATACCAGGAAGGGGGCCAAGATGAGGGACATTATACCAGGAAGGGGGCCAGGATGAGGGACATTATACCAGGAAGGGGGCCAAGATGAGGGACATTATCTCAGGAAGGGGGCCAAGATGAGGGACATTATACCAGGAAGGAGGCCAAGATGGGGGACATTATACCAGGAAGAGGACCAAGATGAGGGACATTATACCAGGAAGGGGTCAAGATGAGGGACATTATACCAGGAAGGGGGCCAAGATGAGGGACATTATATCAGGAAGGGGGCCAACATCAGGGACATTATACCAGGAAGGGGGCCAAGATGAGGGACATTATATCAGGAAGGGGACCAAGATGAGAGACATTATATCAGGAAGGAGGCCAAGATGAGGGACATTATACCAGGAAGGGGGCCAAGATGAGGGACATTATACCAGGAAGGGGGCCAGGATGAGGGACATTATACCAGGAAGGGGGCCAAGATGAGGGGCATTATATCAGGAAGGGGGCCAAGATGAGGGACATTATACCAGGAAGGAGGCCAAGATGAGGTACATTATACCAGGAAGGGGGCCAGGATGAGGGACATTATACCAGGAAGGGGGCCAAGATGAGGGACATTATATCAGGAAGGGGGCCAAGATGAGGGACATTATACCAGGAAGGAGGCCAAGATGAGGGACATTATATCAGGAAGGGGGCCAACATCAGGGACATTATACCAGGAAGGGGGCCAAGATGAGGGACATTATATCAGGAAGGGGACCAAGATGAGAGACATTATATCAGGAAGGAGGCCAAGATGAGGGACATTATACCAGGACGGGGACCAAGATGAGGGACATTATACCAGGAAGGGGGCCAAGATGAGGGACATTATACCAGGAAGGGGACCAAGATGAGGGACATTATACCAGGAAGGGGGCCAAGATGAGGGACATTATACCAGGAAGGGCCCATGATTACTGAAAGGAGCACAGGGTAGGGGGATATTATAGCAGGATGGGGACATTATACCAGGAAGGGGGCCAGAAGTTTGAACATTATTACTGGAAGGGGCCCAGGATGTGGTATATTAATTACTGGAAGGGGCCCAGAATGGGGGACATTATACAGGAAGGGGCTTAGGATGGAGGACAGTGCAGGATGGGGGGGCAACACGTATGTCATTTCAGGATTTACGACCCTATGAAGACTAATACGCCGTGTAGGTGGGGGCCCATCAGACACTAGTTACACACGGCTAACTAGGGGTGGAATATATTAGGCAGCAAGTGAAGAGTCAGCTCAGTGAAATTAATTTGTTGGAAGCAGATAGAAATGTAAAAATTGGCGAATGTAAGGATGTCGGTGATTTTAGACTGGGGTCAGATTGCGGTGGCTAGACGACAGGGCAGAAGGTCCTCAAACTGGCGGGTCTTGTGGGGGTCCCAGTACGTGATGGTTGGTGACGGGGTCCTGTATCCAGCTCTGAGTCTCTGCCGCTGTTCTCATTGATTGGCTGCAGCGCTGTCGACGAGCCATCAGCACTGCGACCAATCGCTAAGCTTTGTGCTGTCAACTCGGGACAGAACCGCTGAGCTCAGTGATCGACTGCAGCGTTGTTGCCGTGATGTCAGCCCTGCAGACAATAACAGCCCCGAAGCCTCGCCGCTGGGTGACTGTTTGAGGTTGGAATACCCCTTTTATTAACATTATTAGTGTTTTAGTTGCACCAGAACTTGCAGCGCACATATGTTTTCCACATTTTGGGGCAGAGTGCTTTCTGAGCTGTGTGTGATTCCGTACGTGCAGCAGCTCCGCATTCCTCACCGCTCTCCAGAGGGCAGAACACTGTAAATAACCAAATCCAACATGGCGGCGCCACACTCCCTCACTCCCACGGCGCATGCGTAAAGACTAGAGCAAGTACCTCAGGAATTTTCTTACAGATTGCATCAGACACGCCCCGCCTACTGTCAAATCTCCCCTCGCTGATTGGTACACGTCTGGCCACGAGACCAACGCGCGACCAATCCCCGCCGGACACACACTGTTATGGTTACCAGAACGTGGCTATATAAGTCAGGGCGCGCTCGCTCCGCGGTCACATACAGCTTGTCTGTGCGCAAGGCGGGTTCTGTTCAGTAAAGACTTGTTGGCCGGAAGTTGCGCGTCTCTGCTCCAGGATGGCGGACGGAGAAGTGACGTTGGTGATCCGCAGCCCCAGCTTAAAGCAGGAGGAGCGGGAGCTGACGGCCCCGCGCGGCTTCACCGTCCGGGATCTGAAGTCGCAGTTGAGACGGGAGCTGCCTGGACATCCGGTAGGAAGAACTGCCCTCCCCATCCCAGACCCCCAAGGGAGGGGTCTTGTGACTGCATCAGATATAGACCCTGGATCCCCAGACAGTGGGACTACAAGTCCCAGCAAAGCTTCTGTGCAAGTGAACTGCTGCTGAGGCCCTGACACTGAGCTGTCTGCTGCTCTCTGGTATCAGCCACTGCACTTACAGCTGATCACACTTCCTTTAACCCCTTTCTTTCTGGGTGATTTTTATTTTTGTACTATTTTGGCAGCAGAGTGAAGCTGTATATGTATTTTTAGACTTTTAATGGTTCCTTGTAGTATTGCAGTGTTACAAAGTGGACTGCTCCTAACATGGCGGATGCTGGGAGGGACAGATCATCACCGGACGGGGTCCCTTTAAATGCCGCTGTCCCTGTGTTCCATGGCATTTAGGGTGTTGTTTTGTTTTTTTAGGATCTGAGCTAGCTGGCTGGCACCCGTTACTCTGTGTAACACAGAAGCCACGTCGGTGCCCAATCATTAGTTTGTCCTGTTGGGTGACGGTGGAGAGAGACAATAATTGTCCCCGGTGTTGTGATCGTCCATACGTGGGTCACTAGGGTGACATGGCTGCTGGACAGCACTGGACTCTATTCCAGGAAAATCCCGAGAATCCACCTTTTCCCCGAGGCTGGAGTCTTCTGAACCTATAGATGACAGATCTCCGGTTGCTTCGTGTCTATGGATCTGACATTTAGCACCTGTGAATATTGCTGACCCTAGCGCCCCCCGAGTGCTGCAGCCAGTCAGTGGCCACCTTGGTCACATGCTGTACCGTTGGGGTCACTGATGGAGTCTACGTGACTGGGAGCGCCACAGGAGGGTCTGTGCTGGGTCCCTAGGAATATGTGAAACCTCCGCCTTATGAATTTTTGGATCGGAGCCCCTCTGAGTAGGGAATCTGCTGGCTTCGCTAGAGCTACACAGGGGTGGTCTTAAAGGGGTTTGTTTCCAAACTTGGTAAATCGCCTTACATATAAGATGGGAGAAAACTTCTAAACTTGGTACAACCCATCGCCTACCTTATACGTAAGGAGATAGCTTCCCGATCTCAGTACAGGGGGTGCCTGACTGCTGGGACCCCCCACGGATCCCGAAAACCGGGGCTCTTGGCCTCGTGTGAATGGAGCAGTGGTTGATAATGCACACGAACGCTGCATTCATTCTTAGGGTAGTCCCGAAGACCACCCGAGCTCAGCAGTCCCATGGAGAATCAATACAGCAGCAGTGCACACGTGCGCCAATTCTCCGGATCGGTTGCAATTCCAACAAGCTGCCGAAAAATGCTCCCCTCCTTTCCCAGCGCTGACTTGTGGGCTTTTAGCCGCGGCGTACAGCTTCACAGTTGGCATTAGTGTCCCCACTCCCCACCGTTCTGTTAGCCACATCCAGGTATAGGTGGACTAGAGAGTTAGAGAGGGTCATGTAAGCCCCATGTGGGCAATCAGTAGTCAGGGGGTCCTAGAGATTAGTGTCCCACCTGTGCTGTAAGTTACACTACTTCGCTGGTATAATACTGACATCTGTTTTTTTTTTTCTATCTTCAGATGGAACAAGAACAGCGGCTGATCTATTCGGGAAAGCTCCTTCCTGACCATCTGAAACTTGATGAGGTCCTGTCCAAGGTACAGATCTGCTGCCCGGGCATCGGTGTCGGCACAGCGTCAATTAATCGGGCACTGATCATGTCGTCCTGTTCTTGCTTTGCAGGAAGTTCGGCATGTATTGCATCTTGTCTGCTCCATTAGAAGTGCTGTGCACAACCAGGTAGTTTTATTTTTTTTTTTCTTAAATCCTTCTTTCTGTAAAAAGACACCCAGCTGCCTTGACAACCCAATGGCACAGTGTAATCATAGTACCCTGAGGATGGAGTGATAGTGGTGGTCAACTGAACTATACGGAGGGACGGAAGACTGCGCAGCAAATTCTACCAAGTGTCTTCTTCAGTGCTGGATTCACAGCTGCACAGTGCAGGGACTCGCAGCTACACTGTTCAGTCCTTGTGTATAATGCGATCTATACTGTGCTAGATAAAGACAGGAGAGGGGATGTCTATGTGCTGTGTATAGAAGACATTTTAGCAGCTATCTTCCGCTCTCTAGCCCCGGAGAATCTGCAGGATACAAGTCCTGTAATAGCCTGAATGATTGTTGCAGCTTATTCTGAAATGACGGCCACACTGATACTCTGTTTAGTGCCGTACCACTTTGCTTGGGACAAAGATCCAAATTTGCCTAAATGCTTGCACGAGTTCTTGGTGTAAAATCCCTAATGTCACTGAGCCTTTTCTCTAATTAACTTAATTGTTTTCAGACTCAGGAAAGCAAACCGCAGCCTACTGCTGGCCCGTCTGGCACACCCAGCCCCTCCGCTCCTCCGGCGGATGGCATCAGACAGCGGATCGTCCCACAGAGTTCTCCTGCGGCACAAATAGACACACCCAGGTACTTGCGTCACATTCCGGTGACGCAGATTTAACAGATTACTGCTACATCTTATTAGAGATTCACATCCTCTTCTCTTTTCTTTAAAGGTCCGAAGATGGAAATCCTTCTTCTTTCTCCCCGTTCTCGGTGTACAGCCCGCAGCAGATCATATGGCTGCAGCAGATGTATGCCCGACAGTACTATATGCAGTAGTGAGTATCTGTAGATCTGATGGTGGTAGTTTGCTTATATTCCCTAGGTCTTATTTCTACTTTTTTGTTCTTGCCCTTTAGCTATGCTGCCGCCGCTGCTACGGCCTCCAGTCCTCCTTCCCAGAGAAGACCAGAGATACCAGTTGTACCACCCGCGGCTCCGGACCCTTTGCCCCATCATTTCCCTGCTGCCAACCAGGCTCCCAATCCAGAAGCTCCCGCTGCAGTCAATCCAGTAGCTAATCCAAACCTGCGGATGAATGCTCAAGGAGGTCTGGTGGAAGAAGAAGACGACTTCAACAGAGACTGGTTGGACTGGGTGTACACAGCCGCACGCTTTTCCATATTCCTCAGTATCCTCTACTTCTACTCCAGCCTGAGCCGATTCATGATGGTCCTGGGCGCCATGATCCTGATGTACCTGTGAGTATCCTATATGGAAAGCCGATACCCTGCTATTGTCAACTTCTGTTTCGGGGAGTCTTCCATGTGCAAAAACGCTACTTAATCTGCATATCCTATGGATATCTTGCTCTATAGACACTCTGATAGAAGAGACAAGAAATGGTCTCCAGCTACAGGGAGGGAAGGCTTTTTCTTAGGAGTCTTAGTGAGCAAAAGGTAGTAGACCGGTGAGATCCACAGGTAGCCAGCGCTCTGCAAAGGGCCACAACCCTGGCTGCATAAAACTAAACCAGTAGATTGGAAGAGTATAGGCTTGGGCTGTGTTCACACCAATAGGTATGAGTTTTTCTAAGAATCAGCTGCAGACTGAAGCTTTCATTTTAGCAGCAGATCACACTTGGATTAGCCTGAATGGAAAGCTGTGTCCAATCCATGGTAGTAAGAGTCCAAACCTCCGCTGACATTCACATCAGAACTACTACTGTGCATCGGGAGCTTAATTTCATGGGTTTCCACAGCCCAGAAACTGCATGCAGCCTTACACCACCAAGCACAATGCTGAAAATTGGATGGAGTGATGTAAAGCTGCCAGCACTAGTCTCTGCGGAGGAACAGATCACACTTCTCTATCTGGTGTCTAATTGTCAAGTCAGGGTTTATGGTGAATACCTGGACAAAGTTACCCGCCTGACTGTATTTTGGTAGAAGAGGGATTTTTCTATGGGGTTGTTTTGGGAGGATGGCCGCGGTCCCTTAGTTCCAGTGAATGGAAATCTTAATGTTTCTGCACAAAACGTTATGGGAATAGTTTGGTGAAGGTCCTTTTCTGTTTGCCATATATGTGCCTAGGAGCACAAGGTACATAAACACAGGATTTGGGGAGTTTGGTGGGAAGAACGTGAGCAGCCACACAAAGCCCGGACCTCGGTCCCATCCACCATGTTTGGTGATGAGCTAGAACGGTGATTGTGACCCCAGCCTCCCCAATATCCATGTCTGACCTCACAAATCCTCTTCTGGATGAAGGGGTAAGAATTAATCTATTAATGGGACCTACAGAGCTCAGGTTAAAGCGGATTTCTTTATTTTATTTTAGACACACAGCAGGATTGTTTCCCTTCAGACAAAGACCCCCACAGGCGGTTGCGGCCCCTGTCCAACAACCTGTCCCAAACCACCAAGATCCAAACAACAACTTGCAGGTAAGCTCCTTAGGTGTAGGCTTGTCTAGTGGTTTTTACATTTTTAAGTCACTTTCCCTGCTTACATCTCCCAACCCATTGGGATAAGGCAAGAGTAGAATACTTGCTTTCTATTCTTAAAAAGATTTCTTAAAAATGACAGCTGGAAACTTGTTGCTCCTCCAATTTTTATTTTTGCTTGCATAATATTTTTCCCCATAACATTTAAACCTAAGATAAAAACAAAATGAGCATGTACCCTATAGTAAGTGATTAGTAATAGCACATGTAAATAATAGGGTTCTTAGTTAACACTATGTTGATAATAAAAAAAACGCAAAAGGCCATCCCACCGTGACAATGTGTACCCAGTCGGTCCCATTCTCTTGTATTAAAACCTTACCTTGTGTCAGCCAACCTCAATGTAGATGGGGCCGAGCAGGACCGGGGCCTGACTGCTCAGACACCTGTCCTTGGGAAGCTATATAGATGAAATGCCTAACTTAAAAAGGGGGATCCACACCCCTGTCTGTACAAAGTGCAAGAAACTACAGCAAAACCAAACAAATGAGCCGGAGCATAAGTTATTGTAAATGCAGTGTGTAAGAGCACGTTCACACTGTGGCCATTTAAAAGACAAAACCGAAGATAAAAGCAAAATGAGCATGATCCCTATAGTAAGTGAATAGTAATAGTATATGTTTGTAGCTTGGGGTGCTTGGTTAAACCTTTTTATTAGCAAAAGAAGCAAATCGGCTATCCCACCATGTACCCCAACATGACCCTACTGTAAAAGGGGTCATCCAGCCTTAAAAAAAAAAAAAAAAATTATACTTGCCGATCCAGCTGGTGGCTCCCCTGATTTGGCCACAGCTGTCACTTGCGGTGATGCCAGTAGTACGTCATGAGTCCACGAACTGGTTGCAGCAGTCATGGGACTACTTTAAATTAACTCCTTGCTGTGCCCTGTCCAGTTCTGATTAACCAGTTTTGTTACACAAGCAGATGATTACCATAGCCTTCTTTCTCTGCAGGAAAACGACCCCACCAGAGAAGATGTGGTCAACGAGCCTGCGGCCGCTCCGTTCCTCCAAATTCATTTGTATTTACTGCCTGGTTGTTTTTCAAAACTTTTTTTGCCTCTTTGATTCCTGAAGGCCCTCCAGCGGCGGTTCAGTGATGTCAGAGTAATAAGGGACGTTCGGACTTCGAGCCGCATGCTTCCAGTCTTCCATCGTCTACGTGGCCGAGCGTTGGCCTGATCAAGGGACCGATGCTTCGTAGTGTTCTGGGGAAGACGATCTGAGATGGATTTCCTACTTACTATTTTATACCAGTCCAAAGAGGTGTATGCAATTATAAATCTGAGCAGACCCCCTCTCCCCCTCTGCTCATGTCATTTGATTCCTTGTGGAATGTCTGGATAATTTACACTAATTGTAGTGTTAAGGTTTACAAAGCGTAACCCGTCTAGCATACCGGCCAGCCTTGCCATGAGCTCAGTCGGCTGCGGAGCAGACTTTGCTGTTATTGGTATGCTACTTTCGCATTTCAAATTTTTATTTTTTTTTTCTTTGTGCTCATATTTTATGCACAAGCCTGCACTTTAGGGAATACTTTCAATAAATTGAAATGCTTTGTATGGTATTTAATTGCTCTTTTTATTGACGTGGCAGTAGGGTCTCCTGGAGCTATGATGCTTGGCATTACGCTAATATGTGGTCACTATATTAAAAGGAATCTGTCATCAGATTCGTGTTGCTATAATGAGACTGTATGAAGCGGACACACATGTTTTACTCTGATACGTTGCAAGGTTGGCCACTCTGTGCGCTGTCCGACTGCGCCCTTATACTGTGTTCCTCCAACTCCAGTCCTCAAGGGCCACCAGCAGATCCTGTCTTCAGGATTTCCTTAATATCACAAAAGTAATGAAATGATCACCTGTGCAATACTAAGTTGATCCTGAAAACAAGATCTGGATTTGGGGAACACTCAGGGACATGTGAACAAAGAACCAAGAGGAGATCTACTCACCCGGGAGAATAAAGATCAAAATTACATACAAGTCTTGTAGTATAGCAAGTCCTGGATACAGAAAATATGGAAATTCCAGCAAGGTGGATCCTTAAAAATCCAAGTCTAACACTGTTAAAAAAAAAAAAAAAAAGCACACACTTTTCAGACAGTCTTACTCATTGCTTAAGGAGTAACGTCTGAAACGTGTCTGCTTTTTTTTTTTTTTGTTTGTTTGTTTGTTTTTTCTTATGTTGGATTTGGAATTGTTTCTGGCTTTTTCTATGAATAATAAATTACCATCTTGCTGTAATTTCCATGTTTTTTTTATAACAGGGAAACACCTGTCTCTCTCCCTGATGGGGTAGAAGGATCTTGCCTGTTGTATTTCCAATAGCCAGTCATTTTATTCTCCAGGCGATAAGGAGACGTCAGAGGGTTTGACATCGACTCTTCTCTCTTCTAGCTCCTGCTCCTCTGAATAGCTGAGATAGTTGTCCTCTGATCCTAATTAAAGTTTGGTGGTTTTTGCAACTCACTTAATTGTACTCATAGGTAGAACATGGTTTTTATGTTTTTTTTTTTTTTTTATTGATCGACAGCCCTCCCACACACACTAAATCTCCATCAATGAGATCTGCTGAACATTGAACAAAGGTTTCCTTCCTGGCACTCACTCAATATTGACTCCCATAGTTTCTTGTACAAATAAATATGTGCACGTGCTGAATGATTCATGTAGATCAAACTATAATTTATCTACGTGGACATAACTGCCTAGAACAATTAGCAGACTGGTTCTCCAAGTTCAGGTGAATTAAAGAGAACCTGTCAGCACGATTTTAGAAAAACATGCCTGTAATACTGAATACATTGATACCTTTGGTGAAGAAATCCGCTTTGTTGTTCTTTAATCACCATTTTAATGTTCCTGCTAATTGGATTTCGGCGCACACGTGCCAGACTGTACACTGGATCTTCTCCCTGTCTGTGATTCCCCAGCCCCTCCGCCTGCCTCCGTTCTGTGATTCCTCAGCCCCCTCCGCCTGCCTCCTTTCTAATTTTCCAACCCCTCTGCCTGCTCCTGTCTGTGATTACCTGGCTCCCTTCGCCTGCTCCTGTCTGTGATTCCTGGCTCCCTCCGCCTGCTCCTGTCTGTGATTCCCCGGCTCCCTCCGCCTGCTGCTGTCTGTGATTCCCTGGCCCCCTCCGCCTGCTCCTGTCTGTGATTCCCCGGCTCCCTCCGCCTGCTCCTGTCTGTGATTCCCCGGCTCCCTCCGCCTGCTCTTGTCTGTGATTCTCCGGCTCCCTCCGCCTGCTCCTGTCTGTGATACTTCGGCTGCTCCTGTCTGTGATTCCCCGGCTCCCTCCGCCTGCTCCTGTCTGTGATTCCCCGGCTCCCTCCGCCTGCTCCTGTCTGTGATTCCCCGGCTCCCTCCGCCTGCTCCTGTCTGTGATTCCCCGGCTCCCTCCGCCTGCTCCTGTCTGATTCCCCGGCTCCCTCCGCCTGCTCCTGTCTGTGATTCCCCGGCTCCCTCCACCTGCTCCTGTCTGTGATTCCCTGCTCCTGTCTGTGATTCCCCGGCTCCCTTCGGCTGCTCCTGTCTGTGATACTCTGGCTCCCTTCGCCTGCTCCTGTCTGTGATTCCCCGGCCCCCTCCGCCTGCTCCTGTCTGTGATTCTCCGGCTCCCTTCGGCTGCTCCTGTCTGTGATACTCCGGCTCCCTCCGCCTGCTCCTGTCTGTGATTCCCCGGCTCCCTCCGCCTGCTCCTGTCTGTGATTCCCCGGCTCCCTCCGCCTGCTCCTGTCTGTGATTCCCCGGCTCCCTCCGCCTGCTCCTGTCTGTGATTCCCCGGCTCCCTTCGGCTGCTCCTGTCTGTGATACTCTGGCTCCCTTCGCCTGCTCCTGTCTGTGATTCCCCGGCCCCCTCCGCCTGCTCCTGTCTGTGATTCCCCGGCTCCCTTCGGCTGCTCCTGTCTGTGATACTCTGGCTCCGCCTGCTCCTGTCTGTGATTCCTCGGCTCCCTTCGGCTGCTCCTGTCTGTGATACTCTGGCTCCGCCTGCTCCTGTCTGTGATTCCCTGGCTCCCTCCGCCTGCTCCTGTCTGTGATTCCCAACCTCGTCCGCCTGCCTCCGTTCTGTGATTCTTGGCCCCCTCCACCTGCTCCTGTCTGTGATTCCCCAACTTCTCCACCTGTTCTCGTTTGATTCCCCAGTCCTGCACTGCATAATATATAGGCTGAGCTGTCATATGCATGTAGGCCAACATTAAAGTTACATTTTAGTAGTCCTGGATCTCCAAGGATGCCATGACTAAGGAACCTTTGCATTCCAACACATACTTGTAGCTGTGGCCTCGAAAGTGAAACTGCATCCTCTTATTAAATGGATCTAACCTTTACAATACCTGGTCATGTGCATACTCGTACAAACATGATCATAAAATCTCTAGTGAGACAGTCGCCCTACTATAAATGGGCCTTTAATAAACCCTTTCTTGTGTTTTTGGTCATAGTAACTTTTGGGAGCGTTTTTGTTTTTTTTTGCTGACTTTTGCAATAACTCTAGGAAACCCTTTCAATGAACTTAATTGGAAATTAAAAAAAAAATGACCGTAAGTGCACTATGGCCATAATCGCATTTCGTTTTTGCTGCTTTTGTAAACTTTAGTATTCTTTAACTTTGTGTGGCCCATTTCCAGCAATTGTAATAACTGGCTATAACCCTGTTCCCCTTCCTAACACAAAGGAAATGTGTAGTTTCCTGTGCTTTTTTTTTATGTGACTTTTTGGAGCACTAGAAGCAGATCTCACTAGCCGCCTCCGTGCAGAACCATCACCATGTGGCCACTGATCCTCTTCACGATCTACTTTCTGGGAATTTCATCAGCCTGCGAGTTTACTCCATCATCCACCCAAGAGACCGGCATGTCTGCAGGGTGACAAAGCCAGCAGCATTAGTGTGTAAGTTATTACGTCACCTTCGGCAACCTTTTCATGCTCCACTCCATCACATTATGTATAGCTGATTATCCTTTCAATATATTTTTTGTTTAGATGTTTTACACAACTAAATGTGCTGCCAACTGGTGTGGATTCGGCTCCTGAGACCACCACCAATAGCTCAAAATATTGCACTGATACTCTTCTGCATGCAGCAGCACTCAGTTCTTGGATGAGTGTGCACGCGCCACTGTACAGATTCATCACATTTTCATAGCTGATTATTAATATGTGTGTATATAATATATATATATATATATATATATATATATTATATATAAATATTTAGATGTTTTACATAGCTAAATGTGCTGCCAATTGGTGCTCAGCTTCTGAGACCACCACCTATAGCTCATGTGGATTTGGCTCCTGAGACTCAAAATATTGCACTGATGCTCTCTTCTGCATGCAGCAGCACTCAGTTCTCGGATGAGCATACACTTGCCACTGTACAGATTCAATGTGTGTGTGTGTGTTAAAATTTGTATATATATATATATATATATATATATATATATACATATATATAACATACACATATATATATATACACATATATATATACATATATATATGTATATATATATGTTATATATATATATATATATATTTATATATTGTTATATATATATATATATATATATGATCCAATACTCCAATCTGTGTACAGGCTCATCGAACATAGAGCATGCTGTCTATGCATAAGACCTGTCAATATCAAACAGCAATCAACACCGGTAGCACCTATCTTCTCTCTATTCAGAAATGGATTTCCCCTTTAAGAAAGTTGCGGTTTAAGGGAATCTGTCACGATGACTGCACCCCCAAACAATATATATTCATATATAGCTCTTTCAACGACAATTTCAGAAGTACCTTTACATAACTAGTTTGTTTCTCTATTACTGAGAAATCAGCACTTAAATAGATATGCAAATGAGGCTGAAGAGCTATTTGTAGATCTGAATCCTCTGTCACTCCAGCTCTATTCTCCCTTCTGCTTGACCAACAGCTCCTTTGCCTGCTGTCACACGGCATAGAGGCAAAGTGGTTCTGGGTAGAGAATAGAGCTGGAGTGACAGAGGCTTCAGATTTGCATTTCTCAGTAAGGGCTCATACTCGCAAAGCAAGAAACTCGGACAAGTCTCGCATGTCAATACTCAGCACTGCCGCCGGCACTTGGGACCGGAGCGTTCAGCTGCATGTATTCCTATGCAGCTGAACTCTCCGATCCGAGTGCCGGCGGCAGTGCTGAGTATTGACATGCGAGACTCGTCCGAGTTTCTCACATGTGAATATTATGAGCCCTAATGGGGGAACTAATTGGCCATGTAAAAGTATTGCTGGACTTGTCTTTGAAAGGGTGACACGCACATATAAATAGTTTGGGGTGTAAAATCCTGCTGATGGATTCCCTTTAAGGCTATGTTCCCACAATGAGCTTTTGATGTTGCAGATTTTCTGCACCTATTACGTAAAATAGGTTACTTGCATTTTATCAAAAATACACACCCGTTGTTTATTGTTCAATAAAAACGTTTTTTTTTTTTGTTTTTTTTTTAAAAATACACAGTAAAAAAAACGCATTGTGGGAGACAGAGTTTGTTGCTGAAATTTCTGTTGCTGAATTTGATGTCTGGAAAAAAAAAAGTGAAATTTCTCCTTATTTTTTTCCACAACATTAGGCCTCATCTGACAGAACAGGCCTCGTTGCCCATAGCAACCAAGCACAGTGCAGCTTTCATTTTACCTCACCTGTGTATAAGCTGGGCTTTGGCTGCTCAGGACAATAATAAGGCATTAATGTGCCCAAAATATGATACTATTTCCTCGTACATTTACCTCTCAGAAACGTAGTCCTGATATACAGAACCGTTCTGTAATAATGATGTAATGTATAGGCATTAATGTACACAAACATTAACCCCTTAGTGACAGAGACAATTTTTACAATTCTGACCACTGTCACTTTGAGGTTATAACTCTCGAACGCTTCAACGGATCCTGCCATTTTTTTTTCATGACATATTGTACTTTACGTTAGTGGTAAAAAAAATTTTTATATGACTTGCGTTTATTTGTGAAAAAATTGGAAATATAGCTAAAATTTTGAAAATTTAGCAATTTTCAAACTTTACATTTTAATGCCCTTAAATCAGAGAGATATGTCACACAAATTTCTTAATAAATAACATTTCCCACATGTCTGCTTTACATCAGCACAATTTTGGGAACAACATTTTTTTTTTGTTACGAAGTTATAAGGGTTAAAAGTTGACCAGCGATTTCTCATTTTTACAACACCATTTTTTTTAGGGACCACATCACATTTGAAGTCACTTTGAGGGGTCTACATGATAGAAAATACCCAAAAGTGACACCATTCTATGCATGGGAGAGCTTGGAAAGGATTGAGCGCCATTTTGTAATGCAGACTTTGATGGAATGTTCTGCGGGCGTCATGTTGTGTTTGCAGAGCTCTTGATGTGCCTAAACAGTAGAAACCCCCACAAGTGACACCATTTTGGAAACTAGACCCCCAAGGAGCTTATCTAGATGTGTGGTGAGCACTTTGAACCCCCTAGTGCTTCACAGAAATTTATAAACGCAGAGCCGTGAAAATAAAAAAATCATTTTTTTTCCTCAAAAATGATTTTTTTAGCCAGCTATTTTTTATTTTCCCAAGGGTTAGAGGAGAAATTAGAACCCCAAAATTGGTGTGCAATTTGTCCTGAGTGCGCTGATACCCCATATGTTGGGGTAAACCACTGTTTGGGCTCAAGGCAGGGCTCGGAAGGGAGGGAGCGCCATTTGACTTTTTGAACGCCACGTCATGTTTGGAGACCCCCTGATGTGCCTAAATAGTGGAAACCCCTCAATTCTAGCTCCAACCCTAACCCCAACACACCCCTAATCCCAACCCTATCCCTAATCCCAACCCTAATTCCAACCCTAATTGTAACCCTAACCCTAATTGTAACCCTAACCGTAATTCTAACCCTAAAACCCTAATTCCAACCCTAACCTTAATTATAACCCTAACCCTAAGGCTAGGTTCATTTTGCGTTTTACCAGCCTGTTCAACAAATAGCGTTGACGGGCTGGTAACGGTATAGCATAACGCGATCGCGTTATGCTATACCCGCTAGCGCAGAGGAATCAGCAGATGATTCATCTGCGCTAGTGGTGACCGAGCACAGACGCTGCAGACCGCGTCCGAGGCTCTGTCACTGAATGACGTCACGTCGCGAACGCATGCCGCTTTACGGCATGTCGCGATGCGCCCTCAAATGGGGGTGAATGGCAGCGTTAACGGACTGCGTTACACCATGTTATACCGCGGTGTAACGCAGTCCGTCTAACGCAGTATGAACCCAGCCTAACCCTAACCCTAATTCCAAAACTAACCCTAATTATAACCCTAACCCTAATGGAAAAATGAAAATAAATAAAATTTCTTTATTTTATTATATGTCCCTAACTAAGGGGGTGACAAAGGGGGGGTTTATGTTCTGTTTTTTTTATTTTGATCACTGTGATAGTTTATCGCAGTGATCAAAATGTACTTTCATTCATTTTTTTTAATCTGCCGCCAGGCAGATACGGCGGGCACACTGCGCATGCTCCCGCCATTTTCTCGCCATTAAAGATGGCGGCGCCCACCGGAGAAGGCAGGAGGGCCCTAGGACCACCGGGGGGCCACAAGGGGTATCGGGGGCCACAAGGGGGGGATCGGGGGACCCTTTTCTCTCTCCTCTGATGTCCGATCACATCAGAGGAGAGAGAAATTAAATGCCACATCAGATTTTTTTTTTTTTGTTGCGATCACCGTTATAGGGTTAATAACGGCGATCGCAACATCGGGGTTGGTAAAAACCGACCCAATTCATGTTCTCTGGGGTCTCGGCTGAGACCCCGGAGAAAATGTGACTGTGGGGGGCGCTATACGCTTTTTCCACAGCGCCGTTAACGCTGTGGTTTAAGTACCCTTAACTACCGCCGTTAAAAGGCGTATCGGCGGTCGTTAAGGGGTTAAAGTCACTGCTATAATACTATTTTCAGGTTGTATTTGCTTGAACACAGCCTGGTTAGTCCTGTATATTCTCAGGAGGTTTCCACTGAGCTGCAGATAAGATTGTGTTTAATGCTTATCCAAATACGTCTCACTGCATCAACCCTGCTGGCTACGACACTCCCTGCGCCATAATCCTCCGTGAGAAAGTGTGCTCCATTTTATTTATACGTATTTACGTCAGGGGAACAAGGCCCGAGAGACAACACACTATAGAAAGCCCTTTATCACCAATAATACCACTATACTAAGCAAAAATAATGCCGCCATACTATGACCACAACCATATCCACTACTTAGTAAAAATAATATTACCAATACTTCTAGAGAACAAATAGACACAGTACAAAAAACAATAATACTGCCATATTGTGACCACAGCTATTCCCACTACATAGCGAATTATTTTTACCAATACTTCTACACAATAAAACCGTTTAATGACCAATAATACCGCCATATTGTGACCAATATCATATCCACTAGTTAGTGAAATTATAATATTACCAATACTTCTAGAGAACAAACACATACAATGCAAAAAAACAGTATTCCCAATAGTATTGCCACACTGTGACCATAACTATTCCCACTACATAGCGAATTAATATTACCAATACTTGTACAGAACAAAACACGGTTTAATGACCAATAATACCCTATACTAGGCCAAACTAATACCACCAAACCATAACCAAAACCGTGTCCACTGCATGTAAAATGAATAATATTACCATACTTCTTCAAAACATTGCAAGCAGTAAAAAGACTAATATTACCAATAATACCTCTATACTAGGATGAAATAATACCACCACACCATAATCACAGCCATATCCACTACATAGACAACGAATATTATTACCGTACTTTTACGGAGCAACACACACACACTGTGCAAAGACTAATATTACAATAATACTTCTACACTCGATTTAAATGATGCTGCCACACCATAACCGCAACAATTTCTACTCCATAATGGATAGTATTAAAATACTTATACGGAACAAAACACACTGTGCAAAGCCAATTATTGCCAATAGTACTACTATACTTGGCTGAAGTAATACCATTACACGATGGTAACAACCATTTCCCCTCCTAAATGAATGAGTACTATTAACATACTACTACAAAACAAAACACATTGTATAAAGCCCATCATTATCAATAATACCACTATACTAATCCAAAATAAAACCGCTAAACCTAAACCATTTCCACTACATAATTAATCAATAACATTCAGCAGCCGTCTAATCCTTCTAAGGTGCAAGAAGGAGAAATTCAGGAAATCGTTTGTACCTACTGCTATGGGGATGTATAATAATTTCCTAAGGGTGATAGAAAATAATGACTGATGGCTGGTGTACAGTCATGGCCAAAAGTTTTGAGAATGACACAAATATTACATTTTCACATGATCTGCTGCCCTCTGGTTTTTATGTGTGTTTGACAGATGTTTTTATCACAGACAGAAATATAATAATTGCAATCATATGAGTAACAAAAGCTTATATTGACAGTTAGAATGAGTTAATGCAGCAAGTCAATATTTGCAGTGTTGACCCTTCTTCTTCAGGACCTCTGCAATTCTCCCTGGCATGCTTTCAATCAACTTCTGGACCAAATCCTGACTGATAGCAGTCCATTCTTGCACAATCAATGCTTTCATTTTGTCAGAATTTTTAGGATTTTGTTTGTCCACCCGTCTCTTGATGATTGACCACAAGTTCTCAATGGGATTAAGATCTGGGGAGTTTCCAGGCCATGGACACAAAATCTCTATGTTTTTTTTCCCTGAGCCATTTAGTTATCACCTTTGCTTTATGGCAAGGTGCTCCATCATGCTGGAAAAGGCATTGTTGATCGCCAAACTGCTCTTGGAGGGTTGGGAGAAGTTGCTTTTGGAGGACATTCTGGTACCATTCTTTATTCATGGCTGTGTTTTTAGGCAAGACTGTGAGAGAGCCGATTCCCTTGGCTGAGAAGCAACCCCACACATGAATGGTTTCAGGATGCTTAACAGTTGGCATGAGACAAGACTGGTGGTAGCGCTCACCTTGTCTTCTCCAAATAAAGCGTTTTCCTGATGTCCCAAACAATCGAAAAGGGGATTCATCAGAGAAAATAACTTTACCCCAGTCCTCAGCAGTCCACTGCCTGTATCTTTTGCAGAAAATCAGTCTGTCCATGATGTTTTTCTGGAGAGAAGTGGCTTCTTTGCTGCCCTCCTTGAGACCAGGCCTTGCTCCAAGAGTCTACGCCTCACAGTTCGTGCAGATGCACTCACACCTGCCTGCTGCCATTCCTGAGCAAGCTCTGCACTGCTGGTAGCCCGATCCCGCAGCTGAAACACTTTTAAGAGATGGTCCTGGCGCTTGCTGGTCTTTCTTGGGCGCCCTGAAGCCTTTTTGGCAACAATGGAACCTCTCTCCTTGAAGTTCTTGATGATGCGATAGATTGTTGACTGAGGTGCAATCTTTCTAGCTGCGATACTCTTCCCTGTTAGGCCATTTTTGTGCATTGCAATGATGACTGCACATGTTTCTTTAGAGATAACCATGGTTAACAGAAGAGAAACAATGATGCCAAGCACCAGCCTCCTTTTAAAGTGTCCAGTGGTGTCATTCTTACTTAATCATGACAGATTGATCTCCAGCCATGTCCTCATCAACACCCACACCTGTGTTAATGGTGCAATCACTGAAAATAGGTTAGCTGGTCCTTTTAAGGCAGGGCTGCAATGATGTTGAAATGTGTTTTGGGGGATAAAGTTCATTTTCTAGCCAAATAGTGACTTTGCAAGTAATTGCTTTTAAGCTGATCACTCTTTATAACATTCTGGAGTATATGCAAATTGCCATTAGAAAAAGTGAAGCAGTAGACTTTGTAAAAATTAATATTTGTGTCATTCTCAAAACTTTTGGCCATGACTGTACTAATGTCAATTAACATTGTCTTATATACACCTGAACTACACACTTTTATTTATTATGTAATGTTGGTACACCTGTGCAAGATTTGTGTCCTAATATTTTAAGTACTGCTGTTTGTATTGCTGCTGTAATACTGTAATTTCCCCCCGGGATCAATAAAGTGTATCGTATCGTATTACCACACTTCTATGGAATAGAACACACTTTTTTCAAAGCCAAATAATACCAATAATACTACAATACACCTACTAACTGTTCCTACACGCTCACCATCATGCCTCTACATCTATCTATCTATCCATCCATTTTTTTTCTTAAAGTGTTAAAACTTTTCTGTGTGCCATTATAATTGGTTTGACTTCTTCATGTGCTTTTCCAGTGAATGAGAAGACTTCCGAAGTTATCCAGGCTGCTTTCAGACATGCCTCTTTTCCTAACATCACGGGTGAAAAAGCTGTCACATTTCTGGGGAAAGTGACATATGGTTTAACAAAGTAAGACTGACAGCATTCTTGAATTTTATGAACCGCGTACAACACACTAAGGGCTCTTTCACATGTCCTGGATAAAACAGTACCGGTGCTATGTGTCCGTGTGTAATGTCCGTGTGGCATCTTTGTGCACCATCAATGTGACACATGTCGGCGTCTAGGAAAAAGCATTACAGTTAACACGATTCCCAGGCGTCGGGTGCTGAATCCAAATCTCACCATCGTCACATGTTTTCTCTGCGATCATTGAGACCAGGTGATGCTGATGACAGTTGTAGCCAGTACACGCCGTTTGGGAATAACGCTAACTACAACTCTCATCATCATTGCCTGGTCTCCTTGCGTTGACAGCATTCAAAGTCTGTGTATCGCGCATATAAAATATATCTTTTTAAAAACAGCATGAGGTCACCCTTAGTTTTCCTAACCAGCTGGGGGAAAGCAAACAGCTCGGGACTGATGTTATTCTGGGAAGAGGCCAATAACCATAAAGGTTTCCAGCATATTAGTAACAGCTCACAGCTGTCTGCTTAGCCTTTACTGATTAGTAAAAAAGGGGGTCCCCCCTATTCTTACTAACCAGCAAAGGCTAAACAGACAGCTATGGGCTGATATTAATAGGCTGGGAAGGGGCCATGGATATTGGCCCCTCTCCCAGTCCCAGGCTAAGAACACCAGCCCTCAGTCGCCCCAGAAATGATGCATCCATAAAATGCACCAATTCTAGCTCTTAGTCTCAGCTCTTCCCACTTGTCATGGTGTGTTGGCAAGTGGGTTAATAGTTTTGGGGTTGATGTCAGTCATTTTATGTCTGCTGACATCAAGCCCAGGGGGTAGTGATGGAGAGGCGTCTATCAGACACACCCATTACTAACCTTGTAGTCAAAATGAATAAAGACACAAACAGAGAAAAGTCCTTTAATTATACAAAACACACCCCAACAATTACCCTCTTTTACTCATTCATTAACCTAAAAATAAAAAAATCAAAGTAATCCTCACCTGTCCACGGTTAATCCATAATGATGAGGTCCCACAACGATTCCCAGCTCTGCTATATACCGGATGGTGTGGTGAGCTGTGACATCAGGAATTTGACCACTCACCACACTAGCCAACAGTGACTAGCGGTGACGAAATTAAGGTTACCGCAAGTTACAGGCAACAGTTCTCACGGTAAGCTCTGTGTGAGCCGGCCTATGAGCTGCGGTAACCTTTCTGCAGCAGCTTGAGACCAGGGTTGCAGGAGACCAGGAGACGATGATGAGAGCTGTAGTTAGCGCCATTCCCAGGCAGCGTGTGCTGACTACAACTGTCATCAGCGTCGCCTGGTCTTGCTGATCGCAGGGAGACCAGGCGACGCTGATGAGAGTTGACTTCAACACCCGGCGCCTGGTATTAAAATTAGCATTTTCTGAGTCCGGCTAAAGAGTAAGTGAAGTCCAAGTGTATTCGGTCACCACCTGACAGCTGCAGAGTGTACTGAGACCTCAGCAGCAGGGAGGAGGGACACCGAGAAGCTTCTCTGAAGAAGCAACAAAGCGAAACGCTCGTTATGGGGTTCAAGTCCTGGTAAATATGATGTATTTATTCATGATCTGAACTGTTTATGGTGTTCCCCCACTCTTGAATACCTGGAGATGTCTCCCTTCTTTAAAGGTTGAATGTAATGCACTTTATATTTATTCCTCTGGGGTTGCTATTGCATTCCCATATGCCTCCATTAGATAGACATTGTGCAATGGCCTGTTGATTTATATGGACCTTTAATATACATGTAAAAAAAAATGTTGTGAACATTAAGCACAATTTCTTCTTATAGATCCATATTCTATTTAGTGTTCTAAATACCATCCAACGATTACTTAATAAAATAATGCAGTTTATTATTTTACATTTACCAGGAGATTCCCTTTTTAATTGTGTTTTTATGGTTTTTGTCTGATTTATATGTTTATAAAATTTATAATTTCATTCAATACCGCAGTATCTCTTTTGGTTATACGATTTATTCATACTCCCATGAACTTGTAGGCCCTTCTTAGGCTATATGTATATATACGTTAAGAATCGATCTACCCTCCTTTTTCCAGATTATAAATAAAATAAAAAAAAAAATAACATATTTTGTATCGGAGCATGCGTTACTGTCCGCCCGAATAACACTTCATACTATTCAGTAAATTTTTTTTTAACCTGAAGACAGTGAAAAAGTATCTGAAATGGTAGAATCATTGATTTTTGGCTATTTAAATCCCCCACCCCCTGCAAAAAAAAGATAAAAAAGTCATATGGACCTCAAAATGTGGTAGTAATAAAAACTCAGCCATATTGACACAACCTAAAAAAAAAAAAAAAAAAAAAAAGGAAAGAGTTATAGCTCTAGAAAAGTGAGGAGGAAAAATCGACAGTGAAAAGGGAATCACTGGGAATATGTTGCCCAGGGGCCTGCATAATAATAATAATACAAATATTAATAATAAAAAGAATAATGCAAATAATAATAACAACGACAATAATGATAATAATACAAATAATAATAATAATAAAAATAATAATACAAATATTAATACGAAGAATAATAAAAATAATAATAACAACAATAATAATACAAATAATAATACAAATATTAATATGAAGAAGAATAATAAAAGTAATAACAACAACAATAATAATAATAATACAAATAATAAGAATAATAAAAATAATAATAATACTAATATTAATACGAAGAATAATACAAATAATAACAACAATAATAATACAAATAATAATAAGAATTATAAAAATAATAATACTAATATTAATACGAAGAAGAATAATAAAAATATAATAATAACAATAATAATAATAGAAATAATAATAATAAATAATACAAATATTAATACGAAGAAGAATACAAATAATAACAACAATAATAATAATACAAATAATAATAAGAATAATAAATAATAATACTAATATTAATACGAAGAAGAATAATACAAATAATAACAACAATAATAAGAATAATAAAAATAATAATACAAATATTAATACGAAGAATAATACAATTAATAATAACAACAATAATAATAACAATAATAATACAAATAATAATATAATACAAATATTAATAACAAATAAGAATAATAAAAATAATAATTATAAAAATAATAGTAAATATAGGGCACAGTCCATAAAGATTTATAGTCACAAAAATCCACCAGTAACAAATCACAAATCCTAGTGCTAGCATTAAAGCGGACCTGCCTTATATATGGAGATAGGTCTGGTTTCTTAGTGATAAGCCTGATATATTCATGATGGGCAACGCTCACCCCCACTCTGCGGTGACTGACTCCTTGCTTCTCTGCATCAAGAGTAGCCAGTGAGTAGTTGTGAGGAGCGCTCTCTTCATGAATGACTATACTCCTAACCATGTGCCATATATTTGATTGCCCCTTTGCACAAATTTGCTGCCCTTTGCATAGGGCGACACAGCCTGCTGACCGGTGTAGCCGCTCATTTAGGAGAAATAGTACAGATACTGATTAAGGTGCATCTGCTTCAGTATTCAGATCAGTAATCTATCGATAGAAAGCAGTGAAGTGGATCTGAAGGAGGATGACGCAGTGGAGATCATGATCAAAAACGTCAGCGCATCTTTCAAAGGAACTCTGAACTACGGATATGGGACCTGGTTGTAAGTGGATATGACAATTATAAAATATACTCTATAAATATATGCATAGAAATGATATAGAGAGTATGTTTAATACATAAAATATTATATTATGGGGTGCAAAACCTGACACCATCACTGGCCAACTGATGCCTGGTGCCGTGGTCACAAAAAGTGCACAATGTATGGAGCCAAAATATCGCAGCTCTGTACATTGCATAGTGGTCGTTCTCGGTACTGCAGCTCAGATCCCATTCATCTCAATGGGAGCTGATCTTGACCACCACATTGGTGTTTCAGCCCTGTATACTGTAGATTATAAATAACCTGTAAAATAGTGTTAGAAGGTGAACATATCTCCGTGATCTAAGATGTCATAATATATATTGGATTTGGCATTATTTTCAAAATATAAATGTAAGTAATGTTTTGTCTTATATTTCATTTTTAGTGTTCAGGTTGAACATTCTATTGACTTTGAAATCTTTTCCTCCATTGATTTACAAGTGAACACTAAACTCAGTAAGTAAATATCACTCTATGTAAATGTTTTTTATTCTATATTAAGTTTTTTGATATATACTATTTTTATTCAGTGGGGAAAATAAGGATTTGATACACTGCTGATTTTGCAAGTTTTCCCACCTACAAAGAATGGAGAGGTCTGAAATTTTTATTGTAGGTGCACTTCACCTGTGAGAGATAGAATCTAAAAATGAAAAACAGAAATTCACATTGTATGAATCTTACATAATTAATCTTCTTTTTATTGCATGAAATAAGTATTTGATCACCGACCAACCAGCAAGAATTCTGGCTCTCACAGACATGTTAAGTTTTTTTTCCTTTAAGAATGCCTCATACTCTGCACTCATTACCTGTATAAAAGACACCTGTCCACACACTCAATCACACTCCAACCTCCCCACCATGGCCAAGACCAAAGAGCTGTCTAAGGACACCAGGGACAAAATTGTAGACCTGCACAAGGCTGGGATGGGCTACAAGACAATAGACAAGCAGCTTGGTGAGAAGGCAACAACTGTTGGAGCAATTATTAGAAAAAGGTAGAAACACAAGATGACTGTCAATCTTCCTCGGTCTGGGGCTCCATTCAAGATCTCACCACATGGGATAATGATGATTCTGAGAAAGGTCAGGAATCCGTTCAGAACTACACGGTAGGACCAGGTCAATGACCTGAAGAGAGCTGGGACCACAGTTTCAAACATTACCGTTAGTAACACACTACGCCATCATGGTCCCCCTACTCACCCAGCACATGTCCAGGCCCGTTTGAAGTACGACAGTGACCATCTGTATGATCCAGAGGAGCCATGGGAGAAGGTCATGTTTACAGATGAGACCAAAATAGAACTTTTTGGTATCAACTCCACTCACCATATTTGGAGGAAGAAGAAGGATGAGTACAACCCCAAGAACACCATCCCAACAGTGAAGCATGGTGGGGGAAACATCATACTTTGGGGGTGCTTTTCTGCAAATAGGACAGAACGACTGCACCGTATTGAAGTAAGGATGGATTGGGGTCATGTATCGCGAGATTTTGGCCAACAACCTCCTTCCCTCGGTAAGAGAATTGAAGATAAGTCGTGGCTGAGTCTTCCAGGATCACAATTAACCGAAACACACAGCCAGAGCTACTAAGGAGTGGGCTCTGTAAGAAGCATTTCAAGGTCCTGGAGCGTCCTAGCCAGTCTATAGACCTGAACCCAACAGAAAATTTTTGGAAGAAGCTAAAACTTAATGTTGCCCAGCGACAGCTCCGAAACCTGAAAGATCTGGAGAAGATCTGTATGGAGGAGTGGGCCAAAATCCCTGCTGCAGTGTGTGCAAACTTGGTCAAAAACTACAGGAAACGTCTGACCTCTGTAATTACAAACAAAGGTTTCTGTACCAAATATTAAGGTTTTTTTTACTCTTGTATCAAATACTTATTTCATGCAAAAAAATGCAATTTAATTACGTAAAAATCATACAATGTGATTTTCTGTTTTTTATTTTTAGATTCTGTCTCTCACAGGTGAAGTGCACCTACTATAAAAATGACAGACCTCTCCATTCTTTGTAGGTGGGAAAACTTGCAAACACTCTTCAGAGAGGAAGAGAGCTAGAACTCTAGCGCCACCTGTTTGAAGCAGCGATCCTAAAAGTCAATATCGACTCTTTAACAAGCCTTGCAATATGACTTGGGATAAAAACCAAACCGGAATAATAATAATCTTTATTTATATAGCGCCAACATATTCCGCAGCGCTTTACAATTTCTCAGTTTGCAGACACGGTGACGAATGTGGCAGTCTTGTGTAAATTAATCTATGCTTTGCAGTTTTGTATAGTGGCTGTTATTATTATTATTATTATTATTATTATTATATTCTCCAATTTTTGGCTGTTGCATTACTATACTTTGCACTACAGTTCAGACCTTGTATTTTACAGCTTGTGGAAATAACCGCGTTGCTGCTGATACTTCTGACTGCTACCTGTCTTTTCATAAACTGATTTTACACCTTCATGGAGACAAGCAGTAAGAGATACAGATGTTATCACATTTATATTAAAAAAATAAATAAAATATTTTTTTATTCTTAGAAATATTTTTTTTTCTTATTTTGCAGGCCTGGATGGTTTAAGCAGCTATTCACAGATTTTATTTCATTCACCTTAAAGCTCGTGCTGAAAGGTCAGGTGAGGACTGCATTTCTTGCTGTTATCCCTTTTTTTACTGTTCTACAGTCATGGCCAAAAGTTTTGAGAATGACACAAATATTATATTTTCACATGATCTGCTGCCCTCTGGTTTTTATGTGTGTTTGACAGATGTTTTTATCACAGACAGAAATATAATAATTGAGTAACAAAAGCTGTAATGTAAGTAGTACAGTTCATATAGTGTCTTGTGCTTGGGTGCGATGAAAACACAGGAGTCACAGGTTTGATATAGAAGGTCTTGTATTACTTCATACAAGTGGCAATAATAGTCACACAGTTTGCAGATACAAAAGCAGGAGACACAGCAGGCCAGAGTAACTTAAGCTCAGCAATCACTCTCCACAACAGGTTCAGGATCTCTTCTCTGTTACCGTAAGTCCATGCAAACGTGGATTTATCAAAATAGCAAGGTTCCAAAGTCCACGAGTGTTCCAAAGTTCCACAATAGGAAATAACTGGAGTACAAGTCCAAGGCTTTCAGGAGTCAGGTCACAAGTTCACTGCAGGCTTGATTCTGAAGCACTGATTGCTCAGCTGTGGCTGCTTAAGAAGCAAGAGGAGAGAATCAGGGCGGGAACATGCAAGCTGGAAACTCCATATTGACTGAGGGCAGATAGCTGCAGCAAGACAGAAAGTAAAATGGCTGACGAACAAACTGAGTTTCAGGAACATGTACACAGAACCTTACATTACTCCCCCCTTAGGGACAACCTCCGGATGACCTCAGACCAGGCTTGTGTGGGTACCTCTGATGAAACTGACGGAGCAAGCGAGGAGCATTAACGTTATTGACCGGTTCCCATGAGTTGTCCTCCACTGGGTAGCCCTGCCATTTAATCAGATATTGTAACTGATTTCTATACAACCTGGAATCTAAAATCCTTTCCACCACAAATTCTTCCTGACCATCGACTAGCACTGGTCAGGGCAAGGAGAAGAACGTCCAGGAAACGTATTGGGTGTCGCAGCCTTTAGTAGGGATACATGAAAGACAGGGTGGATTCTCATAGTTCTGGGCAGTTGAAGACGACAAGCAACGGCACTTATAATTTTACTGATTTTATAGGGTCCAATGTACTTATGTCCCAACTTAGACGATGGAATCCTTAACTTAAGATTTCTGGTTGACAGCCAGACCAGGTCTCCTACCTTGAAAGCTGGTGCAGGTTTACAAAATTTATCTGCTGCTTTCTTGTACCTTTCCTGAGCCGATTCCAGATTCTCCTTTAGAAGATCCATATTCTTCTGTAAAGACGTGATTCTTTCAGCCACTGCTGGTAAAGGCGTTTCTATGGGAAATCGTGGTAGAATGTTAGGATGATAACCTAGATTAGAGTAAAAAGGAGACTGCTTAGTGGAGGCGCTCTGAGAGTTGTTATAAGAGAACTCAGCTAATGGAAGTAGATCCACCCAATCATCCTGTAGGTGGCAGATAAAGCAGCGGAGATACTGCTCCAGGGTTTGATTGGTTCGTTCGGTCTGTCCATTAGTCTGGGGATGAAAAGCAGAAGAAAGGTTTACTTTAATGTCCAATGCTGCACAGAAATTTTGCCAAAACCTAGAAGTGAATTGCACCCCTCGATCCGAAATAACCTCATCCGGTACTCCATGTAAGCGAAACACATCTTTAATCATCAAATCTGATGTCTGTTTTGCAGTGGGTAAGCCGACACAAGGGATAAAATGAGCTGCCTTTGTTAGACGGTCAACCACCACTAGAATGGTGTTCTTCCCTTGAGAGGTTGGTAACTCCACAATGAAGTCCATAGAAATGGATCCCCACGGGCGGGACGGGGTGGGAAGAGGCTGTAACAGACCAGTTGGTGAGGAGCGAGGTGTTTTGCATCTTGCACAGACTTCACATGAAGTGACATAGTTTAAAACATCCTTCCTGCAAGTGGGCCACCAAAAGAAACGAGAAAGAAATTCCTGTGTCTTTAGAATTCCTCTATGCCCAGCTATCTTGGAATCGTGAATGAGTTGCAATACTCTCAATCTGACTGTTTCAGGAATATACAGGCGTTGTCCCTGAATCCACACACCATTCTTAAAGACAAGACTTACGTCCTTTGGGGGTTGTGCCAAAAAGGAATCCGCATGGTATGCTTACTTGATGTCCTTAAGTAGGTCTTGATTATGAATCACTCCCAGGAATCTAGAGTCAGGAAGAATAGTCTTAGGAGGAGTAATTGGACGTGTCTCTGCTGAGTAAATCCTAGAGAGTGCATCAGCCTTTCCATTGCGCGATCCTGGTCTATAAGAAATGATAAAATTAAATTGGTTTAAGAAAAGATTCCAGCGAGCCTGGCGAGGAGTCAGGCACTTAGCCGACCTGATAAATTCAAGGTTACGATGGTCTGTCAGGACGACTATTTGCTGTGCAGCTCCCTGAAGAAGGTGTCTCCATTCTTTGAAGGCGGCAATAATGGCCAACAACTCTCTATTGCCCACATCGTAGTTCCTCTCAGCCGAAGACAACTGCTGGGAAAAGAAGGCACAGGGATGCAAGACATTCTTCTCACCTGTTCTCTGAGAGAGTATAGCTCCAACGGCACAGTCTGAAGCATCCACCTCTATTATGAAGGCAAGCTCGGGTTGGGATGTACTAGGATAGGTGCAGTGGTAAATTTATCTTTTAGACGGGAAAATGCTTCCTGGGCTTGGGGAGTCCAGGAGAACCTAGACTCTTTCCGGGTAAGTTGGGTGATAGGTGACACTACCTCAGAGAAATTCCTAATGAAACGTCTATAGAAGTTGGCAAACCCGATGAAGCGCTGTACCTCCTTCACATTTCTAGGACTTGGCCAATCCTTGATGGCTTGGGTTTTGCTTCCATCCATACTAATTCCTTGTGTAGACAGTACATACCCCAGAAATTGAATTTCGGTCCTATGGAATTCACACTTTTCAAGTTTGATATAAAGATGATTTTGTCTTAGACGTTCCAAGACCATTCTCACATGTCCATGATGTTCCTCTGTGGAGTTAGAAAAAATTAGAATATCATCCAAATAAATCACCACGAATGTATCTAGGAGATCCCTGAAGATGTCATTCACCAAGTGTTGGAAAGTGGCTGGGGCGGTACTCAGACCAAAAGGCATAACTAGATATTCAAAGTGTCCATAGCGTGACCTGAATGCAGTCTTCCATTCATCCCCAGGTCTAATACGGACTAAGTTATAGGCCCCACGAAGATCTAGTTTAGAGAAAATTTTGGCATGTCGCACTCTCTCCAATAATTCAGGGATTAAAGGCAATGGATAACGGTTTCTAATAGTAACCTTATTGAGTTCCCTATAGTCTACGCAGGGTCTCAGAGATCCATCTTTCTTCTTTACAAAGAAGATGGGTGCACCTGCAGGAGATGAAGAGGGGCGTATGAAGCCCTTGGCTAGATTTTCGTCTATGTAATCCTTTAAAGCCTTTAGCTCGGGCCCCGCCAGGGGTAGATCTTACCAAAAGGTATCTCCGCTCCATGCAATAATTCAATTGGACAATCATATGGACGGTGAGGAGGAAGCTGGTCAGCGTTCTTCTTGTCACATAAATCCACATAGTCCTGGTATACAGCTGGTAGTTCAGGAACTGACATGGTTCCTTTAGGAACAGAGCAAGCTGAAACTTTTGGACTCATCTGTTTCTCTGGAAAGTGTAATTCCTTGGTCTCCCAGTTAATGGTAGGATTCTGAGCCTGCAGCCATGGTAGCCCTAGAATAATGGGAAAGTGGGGAGAAGAGATAAGCATAAAGGACAGTTTCTCTTGATGATCTTTACCCATAAGACCCCTCAAAGGCTCTGTTTCCTGATCCACTGGTCCAGAGGTCAGCAGGGAGCCATCCACAGTTTCCATCTGTACTGGAGTAGCCTTCTTCACTGAACGTATCCCCTGTTTCAGAGCAAAGGAGACATCCATAAAATTTCCACTTGCCCCTGAGTCGATCATAGCAGAGCTAGACACCCAAGCTGAGTCAACCCAGAGTTTGATGGAAAGAAAGCAATGAGAATTATTTTTCTTACAACTCAGCTGGGACACCGCTGAGGAAACTTGAAAAATGGCAGCGTTTACACAGTCAACGTCCTCAGAGGTAACGGAGTTTAAGTCCGAGAAATCAAGATCTGTTGCTGCAGATCTCTCTGGAGCCTGAGGCTCGGACCTGACAGATCCCCTCTCGCAACACTCACAGTGAATGAGTGCTGCAGTAGTCTTACGAGAACGGCTGGGGCAGTTTATAATGAAGTGCCCTGACTTACCACAATAGAAACATAGATTCTCCTTAAAACGATGTTCCTTGCGTGCATCACTAACCCGTCGTTGTAAAGAGTCTACCTGCATGGGTTCAGGTTCAGGTTCCCGTGTAATCCTACTCAAAGGTTCCTTAGCTGGAGAGGAAGGTAGGAAAAGGTTAGTGCGATTGCTTTCGAACCATCTCTCTTGCCTGCGTTCAGTCAGACGAGTATCAATACGGATGCAGTAGTTAATAAAGTTACCTAACGCAGTGGGAGGGTCGGCACGAGCAAGTTCATCCTTAATCAGTGGAGATAACCCTTTTCGAAAAATAGATTTTTTGGCGGAACTGTCCCAGGTGGTATCAAGGGCCCATCTCCTGAAATCCAAGGCATATTCAGCTACTGAGTGCTTACCTTGGCGCAAAGCTAACATGGCTGCTTCAGCTGTTGCACCTCGATTGGGGTCATCAAACACCTGCCCCATGGCTGAAATGAAAGCATCAAGATGATCCAAACATTCATCCTCAGTCTCAATCAGAGGGTTTGCCCACATCAAAGCCTTGTTGGTAAGCAACATAATTATAGTAAGCACCTTAGATCGTTCAGTGGGAAATTGTGAAGCATGTGCAGAAAAAAAAAGATTGCATTGATTAATAAATCCCCTGAATTTCTCACGTTCACCGCCAAAACGAAAAGGGGGCAACTTGGGAATCCCAGAACTCGGGGCTACGGCAGGAGCCTGGACTCGCTCCTCTAGAACCTCAATCCTGGCTCGCAAATCCTGGGCAGTCTGTCCAAACACTTGCAAATTGTGATTAGTGAGGTCCTGTAGGTTTGTAAAACGGGTCTTTATATTCTGCAAATCTGCAAGGATATTATCAGTCACTCCGCAAAGTTCCTTTATGCGGGCCTCCATTTTCCAGATCTTTTAAGACAGGAGTACTGGAAGGAGAGGAGAGGAAAAAAAAAAAAAAAAAAAAAAAAAAAAAAACAATAGTGTTTACCTGTGGTAACACTGCAGAGAAAAAAAAAATTAAGGGAACTGCTCACCTGGAATGGTTGTGAGAAGTCACAACCACTATCATCACAGAAAGTTCAACCGGACATCTGATATCCACAGTTACAGCAGACAAAAAAGAGAAAAGAAAAAAAAACAATAGTGTTTACCTGTGGTAACACTGCAGAAAAAAAACTTAAGGAATTGCTCACCTGGAATGGTTGTGAGAAGTCACAACCACTGTCATCACAGAAAGTACAACCAGACATCCGATATCCACAGTTACAGCAGACACAGCCTTTCCAGACCCAGCAGACACTAACGTTTGGCTTCAGAATCTTGTAATGTAAGTAGTACAGTTCATATAGTGTCTTGTGCTTGGGTGCGATGAAAACACAGGAGTCACAGGTTTGATATAGAAGGTCTTGTATTACTTCATACAAGTGGCAATAATAGTCACACAGTTTGCAGATACAAAAGCAGGAGACACAGCAGGCCAGAGTAACTTAAGCTCAGCAATCACTCTCCACAACAGGTTCAGGATCTCTTCTCTGTTACCGTAAGTCCATGCAAACGTGGATTTATCAAAATAGCAAGGTTCCAAAGTCCACGAGTGTTCCAAAGTTCCACAATAGGAAATAACTGGAGTACAAGTCCAAGGCTTTCAGGAGTCAGGTCACAAGTTCACTGCAGGCTTGATTCTGAAGCACTGATTGCTCAGCTGTGGCTGCTTAAGAAGCAAGAGGAGAGAATCAGGGCGGGAACATGCAAGCTGGAAACTCCATATTGACTGAGGGCAGATAGCTGCAGCAAGACAGAAAGTAAAATGGCTGACGAACAAACTGAGTTTCAGGAACATGTACACAGAACCTTACAAAAGCTTATATTGACAGTTAGAATGAGTTAATGCAGCAAGTCAATATTTGCAGTGTTGACCCTTCTTCTTTAGGACCTCTGCAATTCTCTCTGGCATGCTCTCAATCAACTTCTGGACCAAATCCTGACTGATAGCAGTCCATTCTTGCACAATCAATGCTTTCATTTTGTCAGAATTTTTAGGTTTTTGTTTGTCCACCCGTCTCTTGATGATTGACCACAAATTCTCAATGGGATTAAGATCTGGGGAGTTTCCAGGCCATGGACCCAAAATCTCTATGTTTTGTTCCCTGAGCCATTTAGTTATCACCTTTGCTTTATGGCAAGGTGCTCCATCATGCTGGAAAAGGCATTGTTAATCGCCAAACTGCTCTTGGAGGGTTGGGAGAAGTTGCTCTTGGAGGACATTCTGGTACCATTCTTTATTCATGGCTGTATTTTTAGGCAAGACTGTGAGAGAGCCGATTCCCTTGGCTGAGAAGCAACCCCACACATGAATGGTTTCAGGATGCTTAACAGTTGGCATAAGACAAGACTGGTGGTAGCGCTCACCTTGTCTTGTCCGAAAGAGGCGTTTTCCTGATGTCCCAAACAATCGAAAAGGGGATTCATCAGAGAAAATAACTTTACCCCAGTCCTCAGCAGTAGAGTTGAGCGATACTTTCCGATATGCTAAAGTATCGGAATCGGAATGGTATCGCCGATATCACTAAAATATCGGCGATACCCGATACCGATACCGGAAGTCCCATGTAAGTCTATGGGAACAAAATATCGCAACTAAAAAAACCCCATTCTTTCCTTGTAAACACTAAATATACACACATAGAATACATATATATATATATACATGTCATTGTGACATATATATATACATATATGTATAGTTTATACACTTCTACATAGTAAAATATCCTTTGATTCAATTGCCGGGTAAAGCCGGCTTCAGTGAAAAGACAGAAGCACCCGACATGAAATGACACTTGGTGTACATAGGGTTAAACATTTATTTTCATGTCCTTTGCTATCTAATTTGCACAAACAATTAAATCAGACTATGTGTGCAAAATTTCACACCTGTAGGGGTTAATTAAAGGTGTAAATTCGTTGTAAAAAAAACGGACTTTTTTGCTACGAATTTACACCTTTAATTAACCCCTAGAGGTGTGAAATTTTGCACACATAGTCTGATTTAATTGTTTGTGCAAATTAGATAGCAAAGGACATGAAAAGACATGGTTAACCCTATGTACACCAAGTGTCATTTCATGTCGGGTTCTGCATTTTCACAAAAGCCGGCAATTGAATTAGCGGCTATTATACTATGTAGAAGTGTATGAACTACAAATATAAATATATATATATATGTGTCACAAATTCAATGACATGTATATATATATATGAGGTGTAAAATTGCTGAAAAAAAATGCGTGGGCTCCCGCCCTATTTTCGCAACCAGACAGACAAAGCCAGTGAGTGGGGGCAGATAATAATAGCCCAGAGAGGGACCATTATTTTTGCCCCCCCCGGCTACTAACATCTGCCCCCAGACACCCCAGGAAAGACAAATCTATAATTAGATTCGCCCTTTCTGGCACTTTGCCCGTCTATTCCCATTGCCCTGTAGCGGTGGCGAATGGGTTAATATGGGGTTAAAGCCACCTTGCTATTGAAAGGTGACCTTAAGCCAGGTTAATAATTGAGAGCTGTCAATTAGACAACTATCAATTATTAATCCTATTGCATGAAATAAAAATAAAACACACACACTTTAATTAAAAATCATTTTAATGAAATAAAGACATGTTTTTGACCATCTTTTATTTTACTGCAAAAACCATTTCCTGTAATAAAAATAAAATAAAAAAGCAAAATTATTCTTACCTATCCCATGCACAGTCAGGTCCCACGGTGTAATCCTTCAGAAAGGGTTAATGTTTACTGCAGGGACCGCAGCTAATGCTGCAGCCTCACAGTAAACCCCAAATGAATGAGTTCCTCTCCTGCCTGACAGGAGAGTAAAGGCTGGGTGTCACATAACGATACACCAGCGATCCCGACAACGATATGCACTTGTCAGGATCGCTGGTGTATCGCTACATGATCGCTGCTGAGCTGCCAAACAGGCAGCTCAGGCAGCGATCTGGGACAGCGACACTGCGGGTAACATCGCTTAAGGGCCCGTCTCACATAGCGATATCGCTACCGAGATCGCTGCTGAGTCACTAGTTTTGTGACGCAGCAGCGAGCTCACCAGCGATATCGCTGTGTGTGACATTCAGCGACGATCAGCCCCCCTGCCGGGTATCGCTGATCGTCGCAGAAATGTCAGGACCTTTTTTTGATCGCTGGTTTCCCTCTGACAGGCACGCATCGCTGCGTGTGACAGGCGGGAAACCAGCGATCAAAGGTCCTGACATTTCAGCGACGATCAGCGATACCCGGCAGGGGGGCTGATCGTCGCTGAATGTCACACACAGCGATATCGCTGGTGAGCTCGCTGCTGCGTCACAAAACTAGTGACTCAGCAGCGATCTCGGTAGCGATATCGCTATGTGAGACGGGCCCTTAAGTGGAAAGCTTAATTGATTGCTTTCCACTTTCACTTCAGGTCAGCCAGGGACACAATCAGTGACGTCAGAGGGAACTGATTAACAAAAATAGGGGTTCCCTTCGAAAAAAAAATGGCGTGGGGTCCCCCTATTTTTGTTAACCAGCCAGATGAAGCAGACCGCTGAGGCCTGGATTTTCAGGCTGTTAAGGAGCCAAGATCCATGGACCTTGCCAGCCTGATAATACCAGGCCACAGCAGTCTGCATATCTTGGCTGATTAACAAAAATAGGGGATCCCCTCGAAAAAAATTGGCGTGGGGTCCCCCCTATTTTTGTTAACCAGCCAGATGAAGCAGACCGCTGAGGCCTGGATTTTCAGGCTGTTAAGGAGCCAAGATCCATGGACCTTGCCAGCCTGATAATGCCAGGCCACAGCAGTCTGCATATCTTGGCTGATTAACAAAAATAGGGGATCCCCTCGAAAAAAATTGGCGTGGGGTCCCCCCTATTTTTGTTAACCAGCCAGATGAAGCAGACCGCTGAGGCCTGGATTTTCAGGCTGTTAAGGAGCCAAGATCCATGGACCTTGCCAGCCTGATAATACCAGGCCACAGCAGTCTGCATATCTTGGCTGATTAACAAAAATAGGGGATCCCCTCGAAAAAAATTAGCGTGGGGTCCCCCCTATTTTTGTTAACCAGCCAGATGAAGCAGACCGCTGAGGCCTGGTTTTTCAGGCTGGTAAGGATCCAATATCCATGGACCTTGCAAGCCTGATAATACCAGGCCACAGCAGTCTGCTTAGCTTGGCTGGTTAACAAAAATAGGGGATCCCCTCGAAAAAAAAACGGCGTGGGGATCCCCCCTATTTTTGTTAACCAGCCAAGTAAAATGCAGACTGCTGCGGCCTGGTATTAAAAGACTGTCAAGGCCCATGGATTTTGGCCCTCAACAGCCTGATAATACCAGGCTACAGCAGCCCCACATTTGGCGCATCAAAAGATGTGCCAATTGTGGCACTTTACCCGGCTCTTCCCACTTGCCCTGTAGCGGTGGCAAGCGGGGTAATAAGGGGTTATTGTCACCGTTGATTGCACGGTGACAATAAGCCCGGTTAATAATGGAGAGGCGTCAATAAGACACCGATCCATTATTAATCCCAAAGTTATTAAATGTGTAAAAAAAAGACAAAGCAAGAAAAAAGTCTTTTAATGAAATAAAAGAGACAACACAGTTTTCATTTCTTTTATTATACTCTCATTCCTGCGACGCCATCGATCTCCTGTAAAAAAAGAAAAAAAACAAACCAACAGTATACCACCTGTCCGACGCAGTCCATAACGATAGTCCCACGACGATCCAGCTCTGCTACATCGCAATGACAGGCAGAGCCTGTCATTGCAACGCAGCACAGCTGATTACCTGCTTCCCCGGCGGTGACGTCATCGGACTGACTGCTTTACGGCCGGGATTACCCAGCAGTCACTGCAGTTATCGCGAGAAACTGCATGTGACCGCCGGGGAGAAGAGGATGGCGGCCATGAAGCAGTCCAGGACGTGACCGCCGGAGATCTTCTGCCGGGTAAGTGCCGCTGACTCCTGACAGACCCGACAGACGGACACTGACAGTGACAGTGACATCCCGATTCCGGTATCCGATAAGACGAAAATATCGGAACTCGGAATCGGAATTCCGATACAGCTAATATCGGCCGATACCCGATATTTGCAGTATCGGAATGCTCAACACTACTCAGCAGTCCACTGCCTGTACCTTTTGCAGAATATCAGTCTGTCCATGATGTTTTTTCTGGAGAGAAGTGGCTTCTTTGCTGTCCTCCTTGAGACCAGGCCTTGCTCCAAGAGTCTCCGCCTCACAGTGCGTGCAGATGCACTCACACCTACCTGCTGCCATTCCTGAGCAAGCTCTGCACTGCTGGTAGCCCGATCCCGCAGCTGAAACACTTTTTAGAGACGGTCCTGGCGCTTGCTGGTCTTTCTTGGGCGCCCTGAAGCCTTTTTGGCAACAATGGAACCTCTCTCCTTGAAGTTCTTGATGATGCGATAGATTGTTGACTGAGGTGCAATCTTTCTAGCTGCGATACTCTTCCCTGTTAGGCCATTTTTGTGCATTGCAATGATGACTGCACGTGTTTCTTTAGAGATAACCATGGTTAACAGAAGAGAAACAATAATGCCAAGCACCAGCCTCCTTTTAAAGTGTCCAGTGGTGTCATTCTTACTTAATCATGACAGATTGATCTCCAGCCATGTCCTCATCAACACCCACACCTGTGTTAATGGAGCAATCACTGAAAAGAGGTTAGCTGGTCCTTTTAAGGCAGGGCTGCAATGATGTTGAAATGTGTTTTGGGGGATAAAGTTCATTTTCTAGCCAAATATTGACTTTGCAAGTAATTGCTGTTAAGCTGATCACTCTTTATAACATTCTGGAGTATATGCAAATTGCCATTAGAAAAAGTGAAGCAGTAGACCTTGTAAAAATTAATATTTGTGTCATTCTCAAAACTTTTGGCCATGACTGTATGTGGTCTGATTTTTCTCAGTTTGAATTTTTCCCGCTAAACAATATCTAATACCTATGGATCCACGAGCTGTCAGGATCCATAAGACTGCAGGGTATCAAGGGATAAAGTGGGTGAGGACTACTAGGGGGTTATATGCGGAAGATTTAATCCTGTTAATGGCCAGTCTAAGGCCGGGGTCACACTTGCAACAAACTCGCACGAGTCTCGCACCTCAATACCCGGCACTGCCACCGGACTGGAGTGTGCGGCTGCATATATTTCTATGCAGCTGAACGCTCCGGTCCGAGTGCCGGCGGCACTGCCGGGTATTGAGGTGCAAGTTTCTCGCAAGTGTGACCTCGGCCTAAGTGTTACTCTGCCTCTGGTAATGGATCTGATTGATGAATTTTGCATGGACCCCAGGGGTTGATCTCCTCGTTATACACCCAGTTACTAAGCAGGAGATGCTCCTCATCGCCATTGTTGGTTGAGGCCAAATTTAGGACAGTGACGCCCTCCCTATCAGAGGAGGATTGGAGCAAGGCCTTGACCTCCCCACAATATGTTCATTGGCAATTAATAACAGGCTAGTCCTAATGTATATAGTCCAGCAATGCTACCTGACTCCTAGCAGGTTATATACGATGCTGAAGTTTATTAAAACATACTAATTAGAGTGTTCGGTGCACTCCTGGTGTGGCCGAGAAGCTCAGTGCACCATTTTGCCCACTGTTTTTGCATGTCCCTACCTCCCTTACTTGTGATTGCTAGCCCTGGCGTGTCTAAAGCGAAAAGTATCTACAGAGAAAGTGCTGTTAATAGCCAATTAGGGAGGCAGGGGCAAGCAAAACCAGTGGTTGCCTCTTTGGCCACACCAAGGGTACACTGAACACCCTGCCCAAAACTGAGCAATCTAGGTTGGGTCAAAGCCATTCTTGGGATAGGGTTAGGGCTTTCCCAAGAGTCTGAGAGCAGTGGTGGTCCTACTTAATGAGTGGCAGATATGCATACAGGAAAGGCTGTCCTTCACTGAATGGGACCGCCCACTGGACTCCTTAGACTAGAATGAACAGGGATGTAAATGAATGAAATACAAGTCATACTGAATCTGTTCCAAAATTATATATTCATTTGCTCAGCTTCTCATTCCCGATAACACGCTGCCCATAGATTGCATAGCATTCCCAAGGAAACAAGTTGATTTTGCAATACGAACCCTTAAGGGCACCTGGAGACAAAGTTTAAAAAAAATAAAATTATATTTTGTAAGAATAAATGAAGTGACACATTGTACATATTTTTACTCTTCAGATTTGTAAAGAAATAAATTATGTGGCAAACCTTCTTGCTGATTTCATCCAAGACAGAGCAGGTATATTTTATTAGATTTCCTTTGATATATGTATATAAATTTTTATTTTTAGGTCACGATTTGCTGAGATTTAGCAAAGATTACCGCTAAGAAAATGCATAATGCTAAATGATGGGTGTGGTGTTTGGTTTCGAATAGGGTACCTGCCTACATACAATGTTTTTTTCTATTGGGTACCCACCTCCCCTCCAAAACCAACCTGAAAAAGTGCTCAGAAAACACTCAAAAGGAAAGCGCTCAGAAAACACTCAAAACAGCGTAGGGTCCCCCCCCATTTTTGTCAGCCAGCCAAGCAAAAGCTGACAGTTGGGGGCTGGTATTCTCAGGCTGGCAAGGGGCCATGGATATTGCCCCCCCAGCCTAAAAACAGCAGCCTGCAGAAGCTCAGAAATGGCACATCTATTAGATGCGTCATTTCTGGCACTTTGCCCGGCTCTTCCCACTTGCCCTGTGGTGGTGGCAAGAAGGGTTCATATTTGTGGGGTTGATGTCATCTTTGTATTGTTCGGTGACATCAAGCCCACGGCTTAATAATGGAGAGGTGTCTATTAGAATTTGAGATTGGCGAACGTTTTCCGAACAAGTTCGCTCATCTCTACATTGTGCTTTGAAGCTTTGCATTTAACCCCTTCACCCCCAAGGGTGGTTTGCACGTTAATGACCGGGCCAATTTTTACAATTCTGACCACTGTCTCTTTATGAGGTTATAACTCTGGAACGCTTCAATGGATCTTCGCGATTCTGAGACTGTTTTCTCGTGACATATTGTACTTCATGTTAGTGGTAAAATTTCTTCAATATAACTTGCGTTTATTTTTGAAAAAAACGCAAATATGGCGAAAATTTTTAAAATTTTGCAATTTTCAAACTTTGAATTTTTATTCCCTTAAAACAGAGAAATATATCACACAAAATAGTTAAGAAATAACATTTCCCACATGTCTACTTTACATCAGCACAATTTTGGAACCAAAATTTTTTTTTGTTAGGAAGTTATAAGGGTTAAAAGTTGACCAGCGATTTCTCATTTTACAGCAAAATTTACAAAGCCATTTTTTTTAGGGACCACCTCACATTTGAAGTCACTTTGAGGGTCTATATGGCAGAAAATACCCAAAAGTGACACCATTCTAAAAACTGCACTCCTCAAGGTACTCAAAACCACATTCAAGAAGTTTATTAACCCTTCAGGTGCTTCACAGTAACTAAAGCAACGTGGAAGGAAAAAATGAATATTTTACTTTTAGCCACAAAAATTATCTTTTACAAACTTTTTTTTTATTTTCACAAGGGTAAAAGGAGAAAATGGACAGATAAGGTTGTTATGCAGTTTCTCCTGAGTACGCCAATACCCCATATGTGGGGGAAAACCACTGTTTGGGCACACGGCAGAGCTCGTAAGGGAAGGAGCGACGTTTGACTTTTTCAAACTAAAATTGGCTGGAATTTAGATTGGATGCCATGTTGCGTTTGGAGAGCCCCTGATGCGCCTAAACAGTGGAAACCCCCCACAAGTGACACCATTTTGGAAACTAGACCCCCTAAGGTACTTATCTAGATCTGTTTGAGCACTTTGAATCCTCAAGTGTTTCACAAAAGTTTATAAAGCCTGGGTGTGAAAAAAAAAAAAAATCAATTTTCCACAAAAATGATTTTTTAGTCCCAAATTTTTGAATTTTCCCAAGGAAATTGGACCCCAAAAGTTGTTGTCCAATTTGTCCTGAGTACGCTGATACCCCATATGTGGGGGGGGAAACTGTTTGGGCGCACGGCAGGGCTTGGAAAGGAAGTAGTAACGTTTTGGAATGCAGACGTTAATGGGGGTCATGTTCCGTTTGCAGTGCCCCAGATGAGCCTAAACAGTGGAAACCCCCCACAAGTGACCCCATTTTGGAAACTAGACCCCCTAAGGAACTTATCTAGATCTTTGGTGAGCACTTTGAACCCCCAAGTGCTTCACACAAGTTTATAATGCCCGGGCATGAAAATAAAAAATCCTATTTTTTTCCCACAAAAATTATCTTTTAGTCACTAATTTTTTATTTTCCTAAGGGTAACAGGAGAAATTGGACCACATAAGTTGTTGTACAATTTGTCCTGAGTATGCTGATACCCCATATGTGGGGGGGAACCACTGTTTGGGCGCACGGCAGAGCTCGGAATGGAAGGAGCACCATTTGACTTTTTCCAACCAAAATTGGCTGGAATTGAGTTTGGATGCCATGTTGCATTTGGAGAGCCCCTGATGTGCCTAAACAGTGGAAACCCCCCACAAATGACCCCATTTGGGAAACTAGACCCCCTAAGGAACTTATCTAGATTTTTGATGAGCAATTTGAACCCCCAAGTGCTTCACACAAGTTTATAACGTAGAGCCGTAAAATTTAAAAATCATATTTTTTTCCACAAAAATGATCTTTTCACCCCAATTTTTATTTTTCCAAGGGTAACAAGACTCCAAAAGTTATTGTGCAATTTGTCCTGAGTGCGCTGATACCCCATATGTGGGGGTAAACCACTGTTTGGGTGCATGGCAGAGTTTGGAAGGGAAGGAGCGCCGTCTGACTTTTTCAACGCAGAATTGGCTGGACGCCATGTCGTGTTTGGAGAGCTCCTGATCTGCCTAAACAGTGGAAACCCCCATAAATGACACCATTTTGGAAACTAGACCCCTCAAGGAACTTATCTAGATGTGTGGTGAGAACTTCGAACCCCCAGGTGTTTCACTAAAGTTTGTAACGTACAGCCGTAAAATAAAAAATCTTTTTTTTTTTTTTTTACAAAAATGATTTTTTCGCCCCCATTATTGTATTTTCACAAGGGTAACAGAAGAAATTGGACCCCAAAAGTTGTTGTCCAATTTGTCCTGAGTACACTGATACCCAATATGTGGGCGAAAACTACTGTATGGGCACACGTCGGGGCTCGGAAGGGAAGTAGTGACGTTTTGGATTGCAGACTTTGATGGAATGGTCTGGGGGCGTCATGTCACATTTGGAGAGCCCCTGATGCACCTAAACAGTGGAAACCCCCCACAAGTGACCCCATTTTGGCAAATAGACCCCACAAGGAACTTATCTAGATGTGTGGTGAGCACTTTGAACCCCGAAGTGCTTCACAGAAGTTTATAACGCACAGCCGTAAAAATAAAAAATCCTTTTTTTTTTACAAAAATGATTTTTTCGCCCCCAATATTTTATTTTCACAAGGGTAACAGGAGAAATTGGACCCCAAAAGTTGTTGTCCAATTTGTCCTGAGTACACTGATACACAATATGTGGGAGAAAACTACTGTATGGGCGCACGTCAGGGCTCGGAAGGGAAGTAGTGACGTTTTGGATTGCAGACTTTGATGGAATGGTCTGGGTGCGTCATGTCGCATTTGGAGAGCCCTTGATGCGCCTAAACAGTGGAAATCCCCAACAAGTGACCCCATTTTGGAAAATAGACCCCACAAGGAACTTATCTAGGTGTGTGGTGAGCGCTATGAAGCCCCAAGTGCTTCACAGAAGTTTATAATGTACAGCCGTAAAAACAAAAAAATATTTTTTTTGTACAAAAATGATATTTTCGCCCCCAGTTTTTTATTTTCCCAAGGGTAACAGAAGAAATAGGACAAATTGCACAATAACTCTTGGGGTCCAGAGTACGCTGATACCCCATATGTGGGGATAAACTACTGTTTGGACGCATGGCAGAGCTCAGAAGTGAAGGAGCACCGTTTGACTTTTTCAACGCAGAATTGGCTGGAATTGAGATCAGACGCCATGTCACATTTGGAAAGCCCCTGATGTGCCTAAACAGCGGAAACCCCCCAATTCTAACTCCAACCCTAACCCCAACACACCCCTAACCATAGTCCCAACCCTAACCACAAACCTAACCCTAACACACCCCTAATCCCAACCCTAACCCTAATCCTAACTTTAGTGCCAACCCTAACCCTAACTTTATCCGCAACCCTAACCCTAATGGGAAAATGGAAATAAATACATTTTTTTAATTTTATTATTTTTCCCTTACTAAGGGGGTGATAAAGGGGGGTTTGATTTACTATTTATAGCGGGTTTTTATGATTGGCAGCTGTCACGCTAAAAGACGCTTTTTATTGCAAAAATAGTTTTTTGCATCGCCACATTTTGAGAGCTATAATTTTTGCATATTTTGGCCCACAGAGTAATGTGAGGTCTTATTTTTTGCGGTACGAGTTGACGTTTTTATTTGTACCATTTTTGAGCAGGTGACATTTTTCGATCGCTTTTTATTTCGATTTTTGGGAGGTTAGAATGAACAAAAATCAGCAATTCATGAATTTCTTTTGGGGGAGGCGTTTTTATTGTTCCGCGTGTGGTAAAATTGATAAAGCAGTTTTATTCTTCGGGTCAGTATGATTATGGCGATACCTCATTTATATCATTTTTTTATGTTTTGGCGCTTTTATAGAATAAAAACAATTTTATATAAAAAATAATTATTTTTGCATCGCTTTATTCTGCGAGCTATAACTTTTTTATTTTTTCGCTGATGATGCTGTATGGTGGCTCGTTTTTTGCGGGACAAGATGACGTTTTCAGCGGTACCATGTTTATTTATATCGGTCTTTTTGATCGCGCGTTATTCCACTTTTTGTTCGGCGGTATGATGATAAAGCATTGATTTTTTGCTTCGTTTTTTTTTTTTTTAAGGGGTTCACTAAAGGGGTTAACTAGTGGGACTGTTTTATAGGGGGGGTCGTTACGGACGCGGCGATACCAAATATGTGTACTTTTATTGTTTTGTTTTTTTTATTTACAGGAAGAAATGAATTTATTGGGGAATATTTTTTTTTTTTTTATTTTGGATTTTTTTTTATAACATGTTTATTTTTATTTTTTTAACTTTTTTACTTTGTCCCAGGGTGGGACATCACTGTATTTTATCAAATCGCTGGTGTGACAGTGTGCACAGCACACTGTCACACCAGCGATCGCTCAGGCAGTGCAGCAGGCTTCTCCGTGCCTGCTCTCAGCAGGCACTGAGGAAGCCGCCTCCCTCCAGGACCCCGGCGCCATCTTGGATCCGGGTCCTGGGAGGGAGGAAGCCCTCAGAACAGCGCGATCACATCGCGCTGGTCTGAGGGTCTCAGGGGGGCGCGCAGGGAGCCCCCACCCTGCGCGATCCTCCCCTGTGCCCCCAGTACACCGCGATCATGTTTGATCGCGGTGTGCTAGGGGTTAATGTGCCGGGAGCGGTCCGTGACCGCTCCTGACACACAGTCACGGGTGTCAGCTGTGATAATCAGCTGACACCCGGCGGCGATTAGCTGCGCTCCCCTCAGGAGCGCAGCTGATCGCCTATGACGTACTATCCCGTCCATGGGCAGAATGGCACGGGTTTTATGGACGGGATAGTACTTCTAATGTCAGAGAGGGGTTAAAGGGAATCTGTCACCAGGTTTTTGCTACCCCTGAGAGCAACATCTGATTCTAGCGATGTGTCACTTACTTTACTGTGTGCTGCAGTTATGATTAAAACCTGTTTTCTCTGCTGCAGATCTAGCTGTTCTCTAAATGCTGAGTTCTGTAGAACTCTGCCCACACCACTGATAGGCTGCTTTCTGCCTGTGCATAGCGTACACAGAAAGCTGAAAATCAGTGGTGGGGGCGTGGTTTGGCTACCTGGCAGCAAATTAAGTAGTCCTGTAGTGATAATTTCCTACTGATAAAACAGTGATTTTATAAAAACTACATCAAGCAGCCCAGTAAGTGTTACATCGCTGGATTTGGGGTCCCTGCCCTTATATTTTGCTGTTATCAGATCAGGTATCAAACACCTGGTGACATATTCCCTTTAACTAGACCAATGGGTTTACAAAACACAGTGATGGATGGGCATTGTACAAATTATACGAATATACACAGCTATTGCAGAGTCATCTTCTCAAACCTTTTTATAGAAAACTTTCTGAGTTATGGAGATATTGGAGTGAATATAGATGTCACAGACTTCCCAGTCATTAAAGAAAACTACATGGAGTCCCATCACAAGGTGAGTGATAATAAGAGGGCTAGGAGGTTAAATGGGATTTTGCCACAAATATAATTTATTACCTATAAACTTTGGGGTTTTCTTTTATCTGATTTTTAGTACGCGTGCTATATCCACATTTTTGCTTTGAGTATTTATCTTGATTTGTCAATGGAAAATGTAATTCCGGAATTCCCCGCTCATTAGATGTGTTTTTTTCCTGTGTTGGTTCAATCAGTAATTAAAGCTCCCACTGGGTTTACTTTTAGCTTTCAGAAACTCCTGTAAGGCTAATCTGCCTTGTTACAGAAAGTCAAGAAAGAAGAAGATTAATCATTACATCACTGTGTAGATTTTTATTTCTAGAGCCTTGGAAAGTTAAATGACAGCCCTTGTGAAGCTGTAAAGTCAGATTTTTAAAGATGACCTCGCATTGGATTTTTCTTTATTATTTAAACTGAGTCCCTCCTCGAATCGGTGCTGCGCCACTGATTCTGGAACAGGTTAACTTTAACTTATGTGTCCCTCTGTTCCAAAATTATGCCCCATAAAAATAAAGATGCATATTTTCCCTTTAATAAACTTGGAGTAAACCACAAAACTTCTTGGTGGGTGTTTACTTTTTCTCCTCTGACACTGGTCAATCAAAACATGGCTACGCCCACGAAGATGCTTTCTTTCCTCTGACACTGGCCAATCAAAACATGGCTACGCCCACGAAGATGCTTTCTTTCCTCTAACACTGGCCAATCAAAACATGGCTACGCCCACGAAGATGCTTTCTTTCCTCTGACACTGGCCAATCAAAACATGGCTACGCCCACGAAGATGCTTTCTTTCCTCTGACACTGGCCAATCAAAACATGGCTACGCCCACGAAGATGCTTTCTTTCCTCTGACACTAACAAATCAAAACATGGCTACGCCCACGAAGATGCTTTCTTTCCTCTGACACTAACAAATCAAAACATGGCTACGCCCACAAAGAAGTTTTGTGACATACGCCCAATTAGTTAAAGGGAAATTTTGCACCTTTATTATTACTGAATGGAGGAACACAGAAAAAAAAGAAAAACTGTTCCAGAATCAGTGGAGAAGCGGTAATTTAAAAAAAATCCAGGGAACAGTCCACTGATTCTGGAACAGGTTAACTTTAACTTATGTGTCCCTCTGTTCCAAAATTATGCCCCATAAAAATAAAGATGCATATTTTCCCTTTAATAAACTTGGAGTAAACCACAAAACTTCTTGGTGGGTGTTTACTTTTTCTCCTCTGACACTGGTCAATCAAAACATGGCTACGCCCACGAAGATGCTTTCTTTCCTCTGACACTGGCCAATCAAAACATGGCTACGCCCACGAAGATGCTTTCTTTCCTCTAACACTGGCCAATCAAAACATGGCTACGCCCACGAAGATGCTTTCTTTCCTCTGACACTGGCCAATCAAAACATGGCTACGCCCACGAAGATGCTTTCTTTCCTCTGACACTGGCCAATCAAAACATGGCTACGCCCACGAAGATGCTTTCTTTCCTCTGACACTAACAAATCAAAACATGGCTACGCCCACGAAGATGCTTTCTTTCCTCTGACACTAACAAATCAAAACATGGCTACGCCCACAAAGAAGTTTTGTGACATACGCCCAATTAGTTAAAGGGAAATTTTGCACCTTTATTATTACTGAATGGAGGAACACAGAAAAAAAAGAAAAACTGTTCCAGAATCAGTGGAGAAGCGGTAATTTAAAAAAAATCCAGGGAACAGTCCTTTTTTAACAGGTAGACAATAACATAAGGAATATATAAAATACTTTGAGGAAAATTATTAACTGAGGTTTTAGAAAACATATTTCACAAGTCCTGGGAAAGGAAACGTTTGTTGAAAACGATATTTGAGGATCCTCATATCTCATGTGTGTCTTCCTTCTCTTCCGTAGGGTCTTCTGGCCTACAAGAATCTCACTGTTCCCTACAATGACTCCATCTTCTCCCCTTCGCTTCTAACACACAACAGGATGCTCTACTTCTGGTTTTCAGAGCAGGTCCTGGATTCTCTTGTGCTGGCATATTTTCTCGATCAGCATTTGGCACTGAATCTTACTGGAGAAGAGTTAAAGGTAAATTTGAAGAGTGTTTACTCCTAAAATAGAAATCTGTCTAGAAATACAGAAATGTTCATGAAACTCATAGAGCTATCGTTATAAGGTCTCATTCAGACTTCAGTGATTTTTCTGCTATTTTTCTGCTATTTTTCTGCTAAAGACCAATTTTTATCAACGTTCGGTCCATGTGTCAGTTTTTTATCATCAGTGTTTCATCAGAGATTTTCTTTTAAAAATTTAATAAGATTGCAAAATTATGGCTTCCATGTGTTGTCCATGACTTTCACAGACCCAAAGACTTGTATGGGTAATTTTTATAATAAAAAATACACATTTCCTTAATTGTTTCACTCATACATAGTCCATAAGTAACACAAACATGTGAATAGCCCCATAGACTACAATGGGTATGTGTTCTATACGTGAAAAACACGTACGTGATTCACAGTCGTCAGAATGAGCCTAGTTATGAAAACTTGCCTCTAGGAAAATTGGCTGACAACCCGTTTAGGAACTATACTGGCATCAGTATTGGTTGTCACCTCTCTTTCCCATATACATATATATCTTTTTATTACTTGTTAACAAAATGCTTGTTTGTCAGGTGAAATGATCTTTTGCTTTGCCCAAAAGATCATCGTCCTCTGCAGCGCATCCATCATCGTCCTGTGAAAAACAATGGAAAGACGCCACTAAATTAAAATTTACATCAAAATGAATCAAAACTATTTCTGCAGTTTTATGGCTTATTAAACAGAAACCTGTGACTTTTTTGTATTCAGGATATCCTTCAGAATGATAATGTGGCGTCCCATCAGGAAATCCTACGAGAGGTAACTACAAGTATGTGCAATAATCACAACTACAAGTATTTATCATATTCCACAGAACTGGACATTATATGTTCAAATATGAGCATAAAAGGGGATCTGGTCTTAGTATTTAACCAAATTTAGGCCTAAATTAATGTCTTGGTCATTAATGTGTAAACTTGCCTGATGAAGGAGCCACTGTATTCTGAAACCTTGAAAATATGCAAATAGACATAATTTTTTTGGTTAGTCAATACTTTTTGTTTGTGGGGGGGGGGCATGAAAGTATTTACATAGACCTAAAATGAAGAAAGAGAGCTAATTGAAGACCACCATTATTGCAAGGCAAGCATTACATGACAGCTATCCAATGTGTATGACCACCTAAAGAAGTGGATGTCTCTTCTTTACAGGCAGAGAAATGTCTTATTGTAGAGTCACGTTAAGGCCGGTTTCACATGTCCAAGATTCAAGGATCGCAATTTCTGTGACCGGCGGCCGCATATCTCCTGACCTAAAACCGTCCATCTTCATAAACATATATGAGCCTCATATGCTGTATGCCTACGAGGATCATGAGTTCAGGTCAGGAGACGTGCGGCCGGTTCGTGAAACTGTGGTTCAGCTTGTGAAACTAGTCTTAAAAATTTTACTCATAAGCCAAAAAGTGTGGAAAACAATGACAAGAAAAGGCTTATTCATTTATTTTTTTTTAACTTTCTGGTACCCAGCTACAGTACAGTCATGGCCAAAAGTTTTGAGAATGACACAAATATTATATTTTCACATGATCTGCTGCCCTCTCTGGTTTTTATGTGTGTTTGACAGATGTTTTTATCACAGACAGAAATATAATTGCAAACATATGAGTAACAAAAGCTTATATTGACAGTTAAGGCTGGGTCTCACATAGCGATACACCAGCGATCCCGACAACGATATGCACTTGTCAGGATCGCTGGTGTATCGCTACATGATCGCTGCTGAGCTGTCAAACAGGCAGCTCAGGGCAGCGATCAGCACAGCGACACTGCTGGGTAACATCGCTGTTACCCGCAGTGTACGTTGGATACCAGCGCCCTGATGCAGGGAGCTGGTAACCAAGGTACACGTCGGGTTTCCAAGCGCTGCGCGGTGCCTGGAAACCCGTTGTGTACCTTGGTTACCAGCTCCCTGCATCAGGGCGCTGGTATCCAAGGTACACAACGGGTTTCCAGGCACAGCCCCGCGCCTGGAAACCCGCTGTGTACCTTGGTTACCAGCGGATCGCTGATCTCCCGCCTGTCACACGCAGCGATGCGTGCCTGTCAGCGGGAGACCAGCGATCAAAAAAATGTCCTGACATTTCAGCGACGATCAGCGATACCCGGCAGGGGGGCTGATCGTCGCTGAATGTCACACACAGCGATATCGCTGGTGAGCTCGCTGCTGCGTCACAAAACTAGTGACTCAGCAGCGATCTCGGTAGCGATATCGCTATGTGAGACGGGCCCTTTAGAATGAGTTAATGCAGCAAGTCAATATTTGCAGTGTTGACCCTTCTTCTTCAGGACCTCTGCAATTCTCCCTGGCATGCTCTCAATCAACTTCTGGACCAAATCCTGACTGATAGCAGTCCATTCTTGCACAATCAATGCTTTCATTTTGTCAGAATTTTTAGGTTTTTGTTTGTCCACCCGTCTCTTGATGATTGACCACAAGTTCTCAATGGGATTAAGATCTGGGGAGTTTCCAGGCCATGGACCCAAAATCTCTATGTTTTGTTCCCTGAGCCATTTAGTTATCACCTTTGCTTTATGGCAAGGTGCTCCATCATGCTGGAAAAGGCATTGTTGATCGCCAAACTGCTCTTGGAGGGTTGGGAGAAGTTGCTCTTGGAGGACATTCTGGTACCATTCTTTATTCATGGCTGTGTTTTTACGCAAGACTGTGAGAGAGCCGATTCCCTTGGCTGAGAAGCAACCCCACACATGAATGGTTTCAGGATGCTTAACAGTTGGCATGAGACAAGACTGGTGGTAGCGCTCACCTTGTCTTCTCCGAATGAGGCGTTTTCCTGATGTCCCAAACAATCGAAAAGGGGATTCATCAGAGAAAATAACTTTACCCCAGTCCTCAGCAGTCCACTGCCTGTACCTTTTGCAGAATATCAGTCTGTCCATGATGTTTTTTCTGGAGAGAAGTGGCTTCTTTGCTGCCCTCCTTGAGACCAGGCCTTGCTCCAAGAGTCTCCGCCTCACAGTGCGTGCAGATGCACTCACACCTGCCTGCTGCCATTCCTGAGCAAGCTCTGCACTGCTGGTAGCCCGATCCCGCAGCTGAAACACTTTTAAGAGACGGTCCTGGCGCTTGCTGGTCTTTCTTGGGCGCCCTGGAGCCTTTTTGGCAACAATGGAACCTCTCTCCTTGAAGTTCTTGATGATGCGATAGATTGTTGACTGAGGTGCAATCTTTCTAGCTGCGATACTCTTCCCTGTTAGGCCATTTTTGTGCATTGCAATGATGACTGCACGTGTTTCTTTAGAGATAACCATGGTTAACAGAAGAGAAACAATGATGCCAAGCACCAGGCTCCTTTTAAAGTGTCCAGTGGTGTCATTCTTACTTAATCATGACAGATTGATCTCCAGCCATGTCCTCATCAACACCCACACCTGTGTTAATGGAGCAATCACTGAAAAGAGGTTAGCTGGTCCTTTTAAGGCAGGGCTGCAATGATGTTGAAATGTGTTTTGGGGGATAAGGTTCATTTTCTAGCCAAATATTGACTTTGCAAGTAATTGCTGTTAAGCTGATCACTCTTTATAACATTCTGGAGTATATGCAAATTTCCATTAGAAAAAGTGAAGCAGTAGACTTTGTAAAAATTAATATTTGTGTCATTCTCAAAACTTTTGTCCTTGACTGTATACTACACGGAGGGCGCAGTCAGACGGCCATATAAACTGGACTAAGATCGTAACGCAGCACACGGACTGACCAGCCGCTCTCCCGACCCGAGCATGACAGCCGCATAGACGTATATGAAGCTGCCACGTTCAAGTTGGGAGAGCCGCCGGCCAGTCCGAGCGCTGCGTTCTGATCTCGGTCCAATTTATACAGTCATATCACTGCGAAATAGAAATGGTCAGAACCGGATACTTCCAATTTCCTTCCTTTCTAGGAATAATATGGAATAAGTCACTGCTAGTGCACATATAGGGAGGTTTGCTCTGTACAGTTTCAAGTGGGTCATCAGATCTGCTGCCCCGCACCTCCATAAACTGGCAGGCTGCAGGGGTCCCCTGCTGAAACACACCCTGGGATGTCTTTTTTTGCTTAATATCCAGACTTATAACTCAGTAAATGTGTTTATTTTATCTCTTAGGTCCTCCACGAACATGCAGCTGGCGATATCTCTGCAAAAGTGTGGAGTCTCACAGCCCCGAGAATCAAAATTACACCAAAGGGCACGATGGTCACCTCTTCTGTCGCGGTCCGCATAAGCACCACGTCTTCATCCGATCTGTATTTTGAAACGGTGAGTACAAGGACTGAACCCCATAAGATATAAAAAAACTGACCGGCACATCCAAACTTAGATTCAGTGTGAACAGGTGCTAAACCTAGAGTCACCAACTCATATACATACAAGAAGAAAAGGTAGCACACTGTAGCGCTATAGCTTGCAAACACGAAATATGAAAAATATGAAAAATGAATTACATCATTACCTTAGAAATATGAAAAATTGAGAAGTCTTAGCGCATAAGATGGCCAAATTATGTGAGCCTGATAGCCACGTCAAGGCTCTTCTCGTATATCAGGTCCCTAACTAATGCCTGTCCTCGCTTTAGAAAAGTCTGTCTGCATGGGAACCTATGAATCCTCTTTTCAGACTAAAATCTACATCTCTGTGGAGGGGTGATGAACCTGCTGTAATTAAAAGGCCTGTGACCACCAGGTGGAGTGCTCAGGCAGAAGGTAAATTAATACATATCAAAAAACTGACCGGCACATCCAAACTTAGATTCAGTGTGAACAGGTGCTAAACCTAGAGTCACCAACTCATATACATACAAGAAGAAAAGGTAGCACACTGTAGCGCTATAGCTTGCAAACACGAAATATGAAAAATATGAAAAATGAATTACATCATTACCTTAGAAATATGAAAAATTGAGAAGTCTTAGCGCATAAGATGGCCAAATTATGTGAGCCTGATAGCCACGTCAAGGCTCTTCTCGTATATCAGGTCCCTAACTAATGCCTATCCTCGCTTTAGAAAAGTCTGTCTGCATGGGAACCTATGAATCCTCTTTTCAGACTAAAATCTACATCTCTGTGGAGGGGTGATGAACCTGCTGTAACCCCATAAGATGACACTCACGTCATCGGATGGAAAACAATTCCTTTCTCCAGTTGTAATGGGTAAAATATTTCATGTAAGGGTATGTGCACACGTCGTGTTTTTCTTTAAAAATCCATATTTTACTGTACCTAGAAAGTAAATGAGATGTTTCCTTATCCTTTCATGCACCGCTACGATTAAGTGAGACACCATCACTATGTTTTACAGTCCGATTGTGTTACTTTTTTACTCCAATGTGGACCCTCCAAGCGGAGTACTAGGAATCTCCCTGCTCTTTAGTGTTGACCCCCAGAAAAGTGTAACATCATTTTGGATAAGACTTTCAGTTTGCAGTCACCAATAAGTATATCAGAAAAATATCCGGGGACCATGAACGAATAAGCCAAAAAATGAAACAGAACCTTTTGCAGAGGAGTCAGGCCCCCCAAAAGGAAGAGATGTTATGATCTGCTACAAGCACTAAGGAAAGGTGGGAATTCTGTCCCTACAATAGGACTGAGCTGGATCCCTACGATGTAACGGGGAACCTGATCCTGCGACCAGACCCGCTAAAGTCCTCAGCGAGTCTGAACGAAGACCTATAGTTGCGAGGGAGGAATCCCTACAAGATCTAGGGACTGGGTGAAAAGGTGGACACCTCCTAACAGAAAGTGTAGCAGGGAATATAAAACAGAAAACAAATACTAAGAGATCCTAAGATCAAGCAAAACTGACAGAGTAAGGCACCTAAGCACCCGGCTAGCTTAAGAGTAGATAATTCAATGAAGTCCAGCAAAGCCAGAAGGGCGGAGCCAGACTAAATAGGGTAAAAAGGTCATGTGACCAGCAAACTGAAACAAAATCTAACAAGAGGGTTGTAACAGTACCCTCCCTTCAAAGAGGATCCTCCGGATCCCCTAGGACTTAGGCTTATCCGGAAACCTCTTGTGAAACGCTCTAACAAGTCTAGACGCAGAAACATCATCCGCCCTCACCCATGAGTTATCCTCGGGTCCATAACCCTTCCAAGCGACGAGGTACTGCAAACTCCCTCTATACCGTCTAGAATTTAGGATGCAGGAAATCTCATATTGCCCGTCCTCCACCACCAGGGGAACAGTGGCCGAGACATCTCCATCTGAGACCTCAGCTTTTTTCAAGAGAGAAACATGAAACACCGGATTAATCTTCCAGGAGGTAGGAAGCTCCAACTTAACAGCAGATTGGTTAATAACCTGAAGCACCTTAAAGGGCCCTACAAACTTGGGACCCAATTTCTTAGACGGAATCCTCAAGCGCAGATTCTTAGAGGACAACCAAACCTTGTCACCAATAGCAAACAAAACCTCTTGTCGTTTTCTATCAAAATACACTTTGGATCTTTTGTTAGCCTCCTGAAGATTACCACGCACATCAGTCCAAACTCTCTCCAAAACACCAGAAAAATTCTCCTCTTCAGGTACAGCCGATCCCAACTTGGAAAATGACCCAAAAGACGGATGTTCTCCCAGTACAACAAAAAAAAGGCAAACAACCAGCAGAAGCCGGATGTATGATTGTTAAGAGCAAACTCAGCAAGTGGCAAAAACTCAGACCACCCCTCCTGATTATCAGTCACAAAACAACGCAAGAACTGCTCAACATCCTGGTTTTTCCTTTCTGTCTGGCCATTAGACTCAGGATGATATCCGGATGAAAACGACAAATGAACTCCCAACCTGTCACAAAAAGCGCGCCAAAAACGAGCCACAAACTGAGGTCCCCTATCGGAAACAATGTCAGTAGGAACATCATGTAGTCTGACTATTTCCTTGACAAAGGCCTTAGCGAGAGTCTTAGCGCAGGGCAGTTTGATGAAAGGAACCAAGTGACACATCTTGCTAAAACGGTCCACGACCACCCAGATGACAGTGAAACCCTCAGAGAGGGGAAGGTCAGTAATAAAGTCCATAGCCAAATGTGTCCAAGGTGCACTAGGGACCTCCAGAGGGCAAAGCAACCCCGCAGCAGGAGTATGAGAAGACTTAGATCTAGCACACACAGTGCATTGACGCACCCACTTAATGACTTCCTTCTGCCATCCTGGCCACCAAAAACTGCGACCCACAAGTCTCTTGGTCTCAGAGATTCCAGGATGACCTGCCAACCGAGAGTCATGACATTCAACAAACAAATCTCTCCTCAGGGTACCAGGCACAAACAACCTCCCATGCGGCGTGTTAGATGGGGCATTCTCCTGTGCTTTAAGAATCTCATCTTCCAACACGGAGTCCAAAACAGCAATAACAACCCCCTCTTGCAAGATGTTTTCCTCCTCCTCAGTACCCACCATAGGAGAAAAGCTGCGAGACAAAGCATCAGCTTTAACATTTTTAGTACCTGGGATGTAAGTAACGGTAAAATTAAACCGCGAGAAAAACAGTGCCCACCTAGCCTGACGGGCATTCAAGCGTTTGGCAGCATCAAGGTAGATCAGATTTTTATGATCGGTGAAGACTTGAACGGGAAATTCCGCTTCCTCCAAAAAATGACGCCAGTGTTCAAATGCGAGTTTAATTGCCAACAATTCCCGATTACCGATATCATAATTTAGTTCAGACTCAGAAAATTTCTTTGAAAAAAAAGCACAGGGATGTACTCCATCCGTCTTTGTCTGAGACAACACCGCGCCGACCCCCACAGAAGAAGCATCAACCTCAACAAAAAATGGTTTAGTCACATCAGGCTGCGTAAAGATGGGAGCAGAGCTGAACCTCTCCTTTAGCAACACAAAAGCCTCAATGGCCTCAGTAGTCCACTGAACCGCATCAGCACCTTTCCTGGTGAGATCGGTCAGAGGTTTGGCAATCACAGAAAATTTTTTTATGAATTTTCTATAATAATTGGCGAACCCCAAAAACCTCTGTATTGATTTCACACCAATAGGTCTAGGCCAATCCTGCACAGCTTGCACTTTCACCGGGTCCATCTCAAAACCTTCACTGGAGACAATGTAGCCCAAAAAACTAAGTCTCTGTACAGCGAACTCACATTTTTCTAGTTTGGCAAAAAGTGAATTATCACTCAGTAACTGTAATACTTCACGCACACTCCTCCAATGAGACTCCAAATCCGGTGAATAAATCAAAATGTCATCCAAATACACAACCACACTTCTGCCGATCAAAGGTCTAAGGATGTCATTAATAAGATTCTGAAAAAATGCCGGAGCACTGGAAAGTCCAAAGGGCATGACCAGATTCTCAAAATGACCCAGTGGAGTGTTAAACGCAGTCTTCCATTCATCCCCCTCCTTCATGTGCAACAAATTGTATGCCCCTCGAAGATCAATTTTCGAGAACCACTTGGCCCCCACTAACTGATTAAACAAATCAGGAATCAATGGCAGTGGGTAAGGATTGCGTACAGTAATCTTATTAATCTCACGAAAGTCTAGACAAGGCCGTAAACCGCCGTCCTTTTTTTTAACAAAAAAAAATCCAACCGCCACAGGAGATTTGGAAGGCCTAATGTGACCGGCGGCCAAGCTTGTCTGTATGTATTCCTCCAAAGCCTTTCTCTCAGGAATAGTCAAATTAAATAAGCGACTTTTAGGAAGAGTCGCTCCAGGACAAATTCAATTGCACAATCATAATCTCTATGAGGAGGCAATACCTGCGATTCCTTATCAGAAAAAAACTTTCCAAAAATCCTGAATAGGTACAGGTAACTCCCCCTTAACTACAGCAGCAATACTCCCGTTACAACACTTGTCATAACAATTAGGACTCCAGGACTTAATTTCATTGGTAGACCAATCCAGTACCGGATTGTGCAATCTTAACCAGGGTAACCCCAAAATCACCGGTGAGGGCAAATTATTCAAAACTACCAAATCCAAATTCTCTTGATGAACACCATTAATAGTAAGAGGAAATTCACAGATATGGTGAGTAACATTTTTCAAGTGAGAACCATCCACAGACACCACATTAATAGGAGAAGATAGAAGTTTGGGTTTTAATTTTAGTTTTTCCAAAAATTTCCCATCAATCACATTGAGAGTTGAACCACAATCCACAAATACCCGAAACTCCATTAATTCCTCCTCACCAGCAGTGGTAGCAGAAAGAAAGACACCTTTATTGTTTAAACAAGCTATGCGGGCGACACTCACCTCATTTTTTTTTCTCTCTTTATTCATTCGAAGCGCACAGTTCTTAATAAAATGCTCAGATTTGCCACAATAGAAACACAAGCCCTTAGCAAATCTGCGTTCTTTTTCTCGAGAGTGAGGTGCCATTGCTCCAATTTCCATCGGCTCTGCAATGTCAGTACAGTCCTTCTCCAAACTTGGAGCTGACAAGGCAGATTTACTCTCATTAACCCTTGCACGCAGTCTCCTATCCACCCGTATGGCTAATTGCATAGCCTCTTGCAAGTTACCAGGTATGGGATAAGCAATCAGCAAATCTTTAACCCTCTCACTTAACCCTGCAAGAAATAAACTTTTCAAAGCTGAATCATTCCAGCCCACCTGAGCGGACCACCTTCGGAAGTGAGTACAATATTTTTCCACATTACCTGATCCCTGTCTCAAACGTCTCAATTCTGTCTCAGCTGATGAAACACGATCCGGATCGTCATACAATAACCCCAAAGCAGAAAAAAAAAATATCCACTGATCTAAAGCATGGATCACTAGGCTGCAGTGAAAAGGCCCAGTCCTGAGGTTCTTTGCGCAAAAGTGACATTATGAACCCTATGCGCTGTGATTCATCACCAGAGGATCTGGGTCTCAAACGGAAATACAACAAGCAAGCATTTTTAAAAGAAAAAAAATCTTGTTGTTCACCAAAAAATAAATCAGGCAAACGTACCTTTGGCTCCACGAAATGTGCTCCAGAACAACTACTCACGTGTTGCTTTATCTCAGCCACCTCCAGAGAAAGTCCCTGCAGGCGTTGAACCAAATCCTGAACCGAGACCATGATGGAAACAGAAAATCTTTCCTTAGAGATTTTTTTTTTTTCTTTGGGCTGGACTTACTGTTATGATCTGCTACAAGCACTAAGGAAAGGTGGGAATTCTGTCCCTACAATAGGACTGAGCTGGATCCCTACGATGTAACGGGGAACCTGATCCTGCGACCAGACCCGCTAAAGTCCTCAGCTAGTCTGAACGAAGACCTATAGTTGCGAGGGAGGAATCCCTACAAGATCTAGGGACTGGGTGAAAAGGTGGACACCTCCTAACAGAAAGTGTAGCAGGGAATATAAAACAGAAAACAAATACTAAGAGATCCTAAGATCAAGCAAAACTGACAGAGTAAGGCACCTAAGCACCCGGCTAGCTTAAGAGTAGATAATACAATGAAGTCCAGCAAAGCCAGAAGGGCGGAGCCAGACTAAATAGGGAAAAAAGGTCATGTGACCAGCAAACTGAAACAAAATCTAACAAGAGGGTTCTAACAAGAGAGGCGCGTTTGGCCTGTGTATGGGGGGGGGGTCGGGAGAGATATGTAAAATATTGTTTTCTGGCCAGGAAGTAATATTGCGGCGTAGGAAAATAAAACTTGTAACCAAGCAATTCCTATCAATGGATCAATGTTTCTTCTTACTGCAGGAAATGGTTACCGCCGTCCAGGCCTCGTATGCAGACAAAAACTGAAGTTGCACCCGTCTAATCCTCTGTGAGTTCAATTTCAAAGTACCGTCCCCAACTCGTAGACCACAAAATGACGGCGATACTTCCATACAAAGATGTATCTAACGTGTTCATTTACAAATTCTGCTATATGGACTGCTAAGTGACATTTTCCTGAGACTACAAAAGTCATAAGAGCCAGAGCTGCTGAGCTCGCCGATTAGCTGCAGCGCTGTAGCACTGCAGACAGTCACATGCACTGGGAGGGTAAACCCCATTTTTTTTTTGCTTTTTTATTAAATTAAACTGCAGCTGCGAGACAGAAGTTTTTCGAAAATTGGAAAATCACTATACGGAACCATGGGAATCGAGCTGTATATAAGGAAAACAAAGCGCTGACCCCATATAATGATATGTGGTGCAGCTTGTAATGCTTTGGTCACCCCTGATTAGCATTTACGTTTTCTGAGTATTGACATCAAGTATTTTATTAATTTTATTCATTTTTTAAAAATAGATGATTTAATGCAAACGTTAATATCCCTTTTTCTCTTTGTATCAGAGTTTCTATTAAAAATGTCAGAAGTTCCCTATCGGTTGCTATGGTGAGTACATACTATATAATATCTATAATTACTAAATTAAAGCAGGTTTATGATCTCTGAAAACCCCTATCTCGAGCTATACCGTAATTTGGCTGAAAATTAACTGAGCTTTAGGTCTCGTGTAGATCAGTCTGAGCACGGACCCCAACATACGGACTGGCCGCAGCTCACCCGATCTGGGCGTGACAGCTTCATATATGGCTATGAGACTGTGACGGTCATATTGGGAGACGGTGCATTTCGTTCCGTGTTTGGACCGATTTACACAGACGTCTACATGACCCCTAGTTCAGCCTCCTCAGGTCCAGCGTGTGTCTTCTGCTGCTCCCGATGTCTGCTATCGTCTGCAGTGCTACTGTTATGCCTGCAGCGCTGCAGCCAATCAGTGACCTCAACGTTTATACGTGACTCATGCTGTCAACTTTGTGGGGGGGTGAGGGGCATGAAAAGCGTATTTTATATTCAAGCTATCTTTAACTGGTATACAAAAACAAAAAAAAAACACTTTATCAGATCTGTTTTTGCCCGATAGAAAATAATAGTCATAAATCCAAATACTAATGCAAAAAAAATTGATGCGTCCTGTTCAATTCTACGTCCGTATTGCTGATCTATATTACCGACCTATAATAATACAGTCAGCTGAAAGTAGTCCAAGGCCTCCATAATATACGCCCATTTGATTACTGTGGATCCGTATCATAGATATATGAAATACATGGGTGTGAAAAAGGCCTGAGACATTATTCACGGGTCAATCGAGAATAAAATGTGCAGAGAAAAACTAAACATGCAAATTGTGTCTTCAGAGAGGAAGAAGACTTGAACTCTAGCGCCACCTATTGGAAGAAATTATCCTAAAAGTTAATATCGACTCTTTAACAAGCCTTGCATATGACTGTCACAAGGAGGTTTTTGCAACTGTGATGGCAGCATCAGGGTCTGGGGAATCTATAGGTTATGCCACTCTTTCTTGTAACTTCACTAATGGCTGGAACCAGTGAAGGGAGACTTTGTCGTCAAAGCAAAGACAGGTTATCAAGAGTTGAATTTCTGCTGGGTTAGGTTGTTAATACTCCTTGATCACATGCTATGGGAGAACAACTCATATATTCTCTTCCCCTATATATGTGTGCTGGACTATTCAGGTAGTGCCAGCTATAGCTTGTCTTACCCTGGTCTGGAGAGGTGGGCATATCCCATTTGTTGTTTCATGTAGTTTCTTTACCTCACAGCCTTCTCACTCTTGTATCTTAGTGTTTATTCCTGTGTGAGTTCTGTGTGACTGAGCTTCTGTTTTCCCCTGTCTGTTATTTCTGTGTTAACCCTTCACTGCTGCCGCCTATTCCCTGGGTGGTGGAGTGGATCAAATTAGTACGGTGCAGGAATTGTGACCCAGGTATCCCCACCATCAGGGGTAATCCTGGGGACAGGGAGAGCCTAGGGCCCCTTTAGTTTGAGGGACTAAATTAGAGGCTACAGTCTTAGCTACCCTATAGTCATATCTTGACAATGACTTAGGATAAAAGCCAAACTAATATCTCAATTTGCAGACAGTGTTTCAAGGTGTTGCCACTCGTCAATTGGCAAGGCTTATTAATGGGTTGCTAATTGCCTTCTAGGGTATTACCCTCTTATAGGTGGCATTGGAGAGCCAGCTTTCTACATTTTGGAAGCTTGTTTATGTGCATACAATTTTTCCCAATTTTGCATTCTCTAAGTCTCCATATGCCTGTTTGGTGAGTTATACAAGGACTCTATTATCCGCAGATCTGTTCTCAGGATTTTCATTATAGAATAGGGCTATACCTAGTACTATATGGATCAGCATGTAACCTAGAAATGTATATTTCTCCTACAGAATGAAGAACAGATTAAACAATTTCTCCAAACTGTGGTGTCTGAATTTGGGATTCAAGCTATAGTGGAACGTAAGTCTGGATTAGCAATTATTGGAAGACATACACAGGGCAAAACATATGACATATGTATAGGATATGAATCCACCTGTGAGGCTGAGTCGCTACTCATTATGAATCCACCTGTGAGGCTGAGTCGCTACTCATGGCCAAGCTGTGAGACAGGGTAGTCAGGAGGTCCGAGGTCTGATACCAGAAGGGCTCGTAGTACAGAGGGGTGATACAAAAGCGTGATCAGGTAACAGTCCGGGGTCAAATATCAGGAGGGCTCGTGATACAGAAGCATGGTCAGGTAACAGTCCGGAGTCAAATACCAAGAGGGATTGTAGTACAGAGGGGTGATACAGAAGCATGGTCAGGTAACAGTCCGGAGTTAAATACCAGGAGGGCTCGTAATACAGAGAGGTGATACAATAGCGTGGTCAGGTAACAGAACGGGATCAAATACCAGGAGGGATTGTAATACAGAGAGGTGATACAAAAGCGTGGTCAAGCAGCAGTCCAGTGTCAAATACCAGGAGAGCTCGTAGTGCAGAGGGGTGATACAAAAGCGTGGTCAGGTAGCAGTCCGGGGTCAAATACCAGGAGGGACTGTAGTACAGAGGGGTGATACAGAAGCATGGTCAGGTAACAGAACAGGATCAAATACCAGGAGGGCTCATAGTACAGAGGGGTGATACAAAAGCGTGGTCACGTAGCAGTCCGGGGTCAAATACCAGGAGGGCTTGTAGTGCAGAGGGGTGATACAAAAGCGTGGTCAGGTAACAGTTCGGGGTCAAATACCAGGAGAGCTCGTAGTTCAGAGGGGTGATACGAAAGTGTGGTCAGGTAACAGAACGGGATCAAATACCAGGAGGGCTCGTAGTACAGAGGGGTGATACGAAAGTGTGGTCAGGTAACAGAACGGGATCAAATACCAGGAGGGCTCGTAGTACAGAGGGGTGATACGAAAGTGTGGTCAGGTAACAGTCTGGAGTCAAATACTAGGAGGCTACTTCATAAGCAGAATGGGAATTCCAAAAGAGTAGTCACAAAAAACACCAGGGCCATCAGCAAGATCAGAGATAGAAACAGAGCAAGCAAACACCTACCTAAAGCAGGTCTACAACCAACACAAACTACTAGCAGCTGGCCAGCTAAATACCTTGCAAATGATTAGTAATGAGAGGCACCTGAGGAAATGCCCACAAACTAAACCAGATTGAGCAGCAGGGTTGTCAATCAAACTGTTGACAACCTAGTACGCCCCAGGATAAGATTGGATAACTGGACTGTCACTCACAAAACTTACAGTCCAGCACACTCCAGAACCCACAGGGTGGCTGAGCTGTCACTCACAGCATTCTTTGGCCACAGCCAATGTAGAAACCGTGACACACCTATGGATATGCTAGGGATTGTTTCACATTCAATGTTCAGGAGCCTGCAGCTCCCCTGACTCCCAGCTTGTCAGGAGCGGTGTGCTCCAGAAGATTGACAGTTTGGACCAGCAACATGGTGCCGATGTAATTTTCTCCTTCGTCTCATTGGGGGACACAGGACTGTGGGTGTATGCTACTGCCACTAGGAGGCTGACACTAAGTAAACATAAAAAAGGTTAGCTCCTCCTCCGCCGTATACACCTCAGCACTGGCCGCAGGCAAATCCAGTTATTGCTTAGTGTCTGATGGAGGCACACGTCTGGTTCTTTTTCCAGACCATTTTTTTTTTTTTTTTTCCCCACGAAGATGTGATAGGGGCGACGGATCCTATTGAAAGGGTCCGATCTCCCCAAACCATCAACGGGCGAGCACGTGGAGTAAAGCCTCCAACGTATCCTCTCCCGCAACGTGGGACATGAATGCCGGACTCAGCCCTGACCACCCTAAGGTATTGAAACCCTAGGCTGTACAGAGGCAGGAGTTAGTCCGTGCGGCCCCCACTGCACCACCAATGCCAGACTGCGGTGCTGCAAGGAGGCGGACGGTCCCTCTCCTCATCCCTGAAGGGGTGAAGGAGTTAGGGTTCCTGCACCGTCCTTTTTTCCTTTTTTACGAAGAGTCCCCCTTTAATGCGCTGCAAGAGGAATCTCACCTTCAAGATCAGGACGGCGCCAAGGATACAGCAGCGCTCCGGGCAAAAATTTAGTCCCCGGCTTTTACCTTGGACTAGGCCGCGGACTGGAATATGGTAGCCGGCGTCGGCCGGAGGGGGAGCCGCGGTCGTGAGTATGGGGACCGCTCCCTGGCGTTTCTTCCGGCGGGGCCGCTCTCCGACTTTGGGGTGGCCGCCGCCGGAAAATCTAGGCCGAGGCTTCAGATGGCGCTAGGCCGCGGCTTCAAATCTAGTCCCCGGCTTTTGCCGGGGATAGGCCGCGGTCGGAGGTATGCAACGCCGGCGTCAGCTAGAGGGGAGCGGTCGCGGGGGTGGGCTCCGCCCCCGGTGGCGTCTTCTTCCGGCGGACCCGCCCTCCGACTTTGGGACCGCCTCCGCTGGAAATTTAGACCGCGGCTTCTGTGGCCGCTAGGCCGCAGCTTCAAATTTAGTCCCCGGCTTTTGCCGGAGATAGGCCGCGGCCGGAAGTTGGTGGGACGGAAGCCCTGACGTCTAGGCCGCGCCTCTTGACCCTCCCTCCTGAGGCTCGGCTACATGAGCACTTCCTCTCTGACAAAGAAGCGCTCTTTTTTGAAAGATTGGAGCTCGGATTTCCTATTTTTTTCTGCTCGTTATACACGAAAGGGGATACAGGACTGGGGTAAGTGTTACTACCTCCAGCCTAATTATTGCGCACTTTTGCGCCCCTTCCGCTGACTGACACATACAGTTTATTGTGTACTGTGACGGATTCAGAATGTCCAAAAGAACCAAGACTCATACGATACTTTATACCGCATGCATTGCTTGTAGGTCTCCTTTTCCGCACGCCCAGACTTCTCGGGTCTGCGAAGCCTGTGACTCTGAACGGGCTCAGGAACCCGCTCCTATAGCCGAGCCTAGTGCGTCAAGCCCCCCTGAGTGGGCCCTTTCCCTGGCTCAATCTGTGGCGTCATTGACCAGAGCGGTCGAGTCCCTTCAAGCTCCCGATAGGAGCAGGGACAGTGGTTCACCTGTCTTGGCTACATATCAGGAACCTCAGGCCTGCAGGGGCCGCGCTCTCACCAGGCAGACACAGGGGAAACGAACCCACACTGTGTCGCCCATGCCGTCTGGAGCCTCGGCATCCGTTAGTTCCGTCTCCCGCTCTCCCTCTCCCTTGGCAAGTGATCAATATTCGGATTCCGATTTGGAAGAATCACTTAATCTAGAGGCACAGTTTAGTCAAGAAACAATTGACAGTTTGATCGAAGCTATCAATCAAACTCTGGGGATAGACGATGAGTCCACCTTGACCTCTGGTCACAAGGTGTCCTTTAAACGAGCCAGGCAAGCCCATAAGGTTTTTGGTGCTCATCCTGAGTTTGAGGAATTAGTGCAGCGCCACCGGGAGAAACCGGACAAGCGCTTTGCTGGACAAAAGGCTCTCAATACTAGATATCCTTTTGCTCCTGAGCTCCTTAAGAAGTGGACAGAATCTCCTTCGGTTGATCCTCCTGTTTCGCGTTTGGCATCTAAAACGCTCCTCTCCATTCCCAGCGGTTCCTCTATTAAGGAGCCAACGGATCGTCTAATTGAGAGTTTGGCCCGTTCGGTATTTGAGGCATCAGGTTCTGCTCTTTCTCCTTCTTTTGCAGCGACTTGGGTTGCCAAGGCCATAATATCCTGGTCGGAGTCTTTAAATAAAGCTCTTCACGGCATAGAGGTGCCGTCTGAGGTAACCCAAATTTCTAATCAAATAGCTCTTGCTGGAGACTTCTTAATTAATGCATCCATGGATGCGGCAAATTGCGCAGCATTAGCCGCTGCTAATGCAATTGCCATTAGAAGATCCTTGTGGCTAAGAACCTGGCGAGCAGATTCAACCTCAAAAAAGTCGCTTACATCTTTACCATACCAGAGTGGTCGGTTATTTGGCGAGAGACTGGATCAGCTCATATCTGATGCAACGGGAGGGAAGAGCAATTTCCTTCCTCAGCAAAGGATTAGACAACCTTTTCGTCGACAACCTCAGCCTCGTTTTAGGGCCTTTCGTAATCCAGGCTGGGCCATGCCAGCCACCTCCAGCGGCTCAGGTCGGCCTAATCAGGCCAGAGATCGCCAGGTCACCTACAGGACCAATCCTCTGGGAAGAGGGAGATCTTATCAGCCAAGATCCAGAGGGTCCAAACCCCAAAGATATTCGGACAAATGACTGGAGGCAGAATCCGGTCAATTTTTCCAGGGTAGGCGGCCGCTTACTCTGGTTTCGTCCCACTTGGCTATCAGTGACTCACGACGAGTGGGTCAGGGAGTTAGTCTCCACGGGGTACAAAATAGAATTTTCCAGCCTTCCCCCAAATCGCTTTTTTCCCTCGCGCCTTCCCAAGGAGGAGTCTCGGATTCGTGCCTTATTCAGGGCAGTCGAGTCTCTTCGGCACAGCGGGGTTGTCGTACCTGTACCGGAGGTCGAAAGAGGTCAGGGATTTTATTCCAACCTGTTCATTGTACCCAAGAAGGATGGTACCGTAAGGCCCATTCTAGATCTAAAGCGATTGAACCGGTTTGTCAAAATTCGGCATTTCCGAATGGAATCTCTCCGTTCGGTCATTGCAAGCATGGAAAAAAGGGGAATTTCTAGCATCAATAGACATTCAGGATGCCTATCTTCACATCCCCATATTTCCCCCTCATCAAAGGTTTCTTCGGTTTGCCATCGGCAAACTTCATCTTCAGTTCGCAGCCCTGCCATTCGGCCTAGCCACAGCCCCCAGGGTGTTCACAAAAGTCATGGCTGCTGTTGTGTCCATTCTGCACTCCAGGGGGATAGTCATCCTGCCTTACTTAGACGACCTCCTCATCAAGGGTCCGTCTTTTCAGACCTGCGAGGAAAGTGTCAACATTACGTTAGACACCCTTGCTCGTTTGGGGTGGCTGGTAAATATGAAGAAGTCATCTCCCGTGCCATCTCGGAAGATCACCTTTTTAGGGATGAATTTCGACACCGCTCAGGGGTTGATAATTCTTCCTCAGGACAAGGCCTTAGTTCTCCGCCAAGAGGTACGGATCCTTCGCCAACCAATTCCTCACACCATCCGGTTTTGCATGAGGGTCCTAGGAAGGATGGTGGCGGCAATCGAGGCTATTCCGTTTGCCCAGTTTCATCTTCGCCCCCTTCAGCATGCACTCTTGGCAGTGTGGGACGGGAGCCCTTACTCCCTCAATCTGCGGTGTCGTCTGTCCCTGCAGGTCAGACAAACTCTTATGTGGTGGTCGAGGGACACCACTCTTCGACAGGGTCGTTTGTTTCCTCCAAATTTTTGGTTGGTAGTCACAACGGACGCCAGCCTGCTCGGATGGGGAGCAGTGTTTCGTCACCACACAGCTCAGGGAATTTGGTCTCAGCAAGAATCGAGCCTTCCGATCAATGTTTTAGAGATCCGAGCGGTTTGGCTGGCTCTGAGGCATTTTCACCAGCATCTGGCGGGCCACCCAGTCAGAATACAATCGGACAATGCCACGGCGGTGGCATACATAAACCATCAGGGAGGTACCCGCAGCAGGGCAGCCATGCACGAGGTAAAACAGATTCTGACCTGGGCAGAGGTAAATCACTCTGTGATTTCAGCAGTCCACATACCAGGCGAGGAAAACTGGGCAGCAGATTTTCTCAGCCGTCACGGCATAGCGTCAGGGGAGTGGTCTCTACATCCCGAGATTTTTCAGCAGATATGCCGACGCTGGGGAACCCCAGATGTGGACCTGATGGCTTCCAGGATAAATGCCAAGGTGCCCAACTTTGTTTCCCGGTACCGGGATCCGCAGGCAATAGCAGTGGATGCCCTGGTTCTACCATGGAATCAGTTTCATCTTCCATACTTGTTTCCACCAATAGCTCTGCTCCCAAGGGTGATCAGGAAGATCAGGTTAGAAGGGGTCCCAGTGATATTAATCGCTCCAGATTGGCCACGTCGCTCATGGTATGCGGAGCTGGTACAATTGCTCGCCGACGCACCCTGGCGACTGCCAGAGCGCGCGGACCTTCTCTCTCAAGGCCCAGTTTACCACCAGAACTCAGCGGTCCTGTGTTTGACGGCTTGGCCGTTGAATCTTGGATCCTGACCAGGGCTGGATTCTTTAAAAAAGTTGCCGCAACGATGGCTAGCGCCCGAAAGCCTGTCTCGGCTCGCATCTACCATGGGACTTGGAAGGTCTTTTTTGCTTGGTGCAGGGAACATGGTTGTTCCCCGCTTCGGTTTTCAATTCCAAACATTCTGTCATTTCTCCAGGCAGGCCTAGATTCAGGTCTAGCGCCAAGTACGCTTAGACGGCAGATATCAGCCTTATCAGTGCTTTTTCAGCGAAGGATTGCGTCTAATTTTCAGGTTAGGACCTTTATTCAGGGGGTTGTACATTTAGTTCCCCCCTACAAGGCTCCCTTAGACGTTTGGGATCTCAATCTAGTCTTGGGAGTCCTGCAGGAGTCTCCTTTTGAACCTTTGCAGGAGGTTTCCCTGTCATTTCTTTCCTGGAAGGTGGTGTTTTTGGTAGCCATAACTTCCATAAGGCGGGTTTCGGAGCTGGCCGCACTGTCTTGTCGAGCTCCGTACTTGCTTTTCCATCAGGATAAGGTGGTGCTCAGACCAACACCTCCTTTTTTGCCTAAAGTCGTGTCCTCTTTTCATATTAATGAGGACATTGTCTTGCCCTCTTTTTGCCCAGCTCCGACGCACCGAGTGGAGAAGGCTCTCCATACGCTGGATCTGGTGAGAGCTCTCAGGAGATATGTATCTCGGACGGCGTCTTTTCGACAGACGGACACGCTGTTTGTCCTCCCTGAAGGTCGCAGGAAGGGACTCGCTGCCTCTAAATCTACCTTGGCTAGGTGGATTCGGTTAGTCATTCAGGAAGCTTACTGCATCAGAGGCGCGGTGGTTCCCGCAGGGATCAAGGCTCACTCCACCAGAGCGGTGGGTGCCTCCTGGGCCCTTCGGCATCAGGCTTCGGTGGAACAGGTTTGTAAGGCAGCAACCTGGTCCAGTCTGCATACCTTTTCTAAGCATTATAATATCCATACCCAGGTTTCTGCGGATGCCAGTCTGGGTAGAAGGATTCTTCAGGGTGCGGTTGCGCACCTATAAGTAATGCTTAATTTTAAATTACACTGTGGAGTCGTTTCCCACCCAAGGGACTGCTTTGGGACGTCCCACAGTCCTGTGTCCCCCAATGAGACGAAGGAGAAATACGGATTTTTGTGTTACTCACCGTAAAATCCTTTTCTCCGAGACGCTCATTGGGGGACACAGCACCCTCCCTAATAGCCGGATGGCTTTGTTTTGAGTTAACTATATTCTCTGATTAATCTGTATCAGCAGTTTTTTTCTTCTGGATATGCTGTATCTGTGTTAACTCTGATTTATTTTAGCCTCCTACTGCTTTTTGCACTAAACTGGATTTGCCTGCGGCCAGTGCTGAGGTGTATACGGCGGAGGAGGAGCTAACCTTTTTTATGTTTACTTAGTGTCAGCCTCCTAGTGGCAGTAGCATACACCCACAGTCCTGTGTCCCCCAATGAGCGTCTCGGAGAAAAGGATTTTACGGTGAGTAACACAAAAATCCGTATTTTTCGCACCTCTTCTGTGTTTTGGAACCACTATTAGTTTGGACTGACAACATTTGAGGCCAAATACTGCCATGTAAAAGCTGCCCTATTGTTGGAAGATAATAAGGCGGTCAGACAAATGTTTTGGCTGCCGTTATAAATTAATATTCAAAATATTTATTACAAGTAATTGTTATTAAATCAGTAAAATGAATGGGACTATTTCACAATAGTAGAAAAAAGATGGTGCTTGTCTCTATGTTACTGTAGGATAAGGTGTGTGGATTTTTTAACATCTTTTGAGTATTTTTGCAGGTTTGGAGTCGGCTTTGACATCCCTGATGAACAGTAAAGGCCTAAATTTGTTTGAAATCATAAATCCTGAAATAATCCCAGATGAGGTAAGTGCAAGATAATATAAAATGTTTTAAAGGAATTTTTTTGTTTGCCTATAAACAGCACCACTATTGTCCATGAGGCATTGTCTGGTATTGCGGTTTCAGTTAAAGGGTACCTATAATTTCCTGTCATTTTTAATACGTTATACAGTGTGAAATGTGTTATGATATGGTGGGGGTCAAGGTCCGGAGACCCCAAGGGTAACTCAAAACACCGCTGTGAAGTGCAGCTCCTGCATGAGCATGCGCACAGAGCAATGCATGGGCCCAATCAAAAGTTTATGGGCTCATACTCCACTGACTCAGATGGGTCTCTGTGTCTCCTGTGTGATACAGCTTCAGCATGTCCCATCTACTATATCCCTGGTTTCTTCCTGACTTCCTGTCTACACATTAGTACATGTACTGGACTGGTTGTCAGACTAGGGATCACATGACCTAACTTGCTATAATGAAGGGGGAAAATGTATAGATGTGACTGATGTGGGATGAAATAAATAAACAACAAAAATATGGATGGTGATTATATATGCAAACAAAAAAAAAAGCTAGAGATACTTTCACCATTTGTTTCATGTTCAACTGGACACACAGTGTAATAGAGTCTGCAGTGAGATCAGAGCAGGCTGTTATTACACCTTACACACTGAAAAACCTGCTCTGAGCTATTGTGGGGGCGTGTTCTTTCGCTCCTGTGTGTTGCTGCCTGCTTATGATTGGGCAATGTCATACAGGGAGAAGAAAGACACGCCCCCAATGAAAACTCTTTGATAACACCCACTTGAACTTAATAAAAGTTAACTAATTATGTGTCAAATACTTTGATTTCTAATATTTAAATGGTGGATTGGCAAAAATAAAACATATCTATTTTATTCTGCTCTTTTGTATGTTCATCTCAACGTGAAAAATTTGTTGAAAGGTAGAGAAAAAAATAAATACTCCTGTAAATGTGTTATGTTGGTCCGTACATCATATGCCATAAATCTGTTTCATATAAACTTTTATTTCCTTTTTTAAAGGGTTATGTAATAGTGGAGCTGGATTTTGGATTTCCTCATCATTTGTTGGTGGATTTCCTGAAAAAGACCCTGTAGAAGATGAACCCACGACCAATAATACCCCAGTGTTACAATGTTTGCTCGGTCAGTGCTGCCAAATATGAGAGCACGAATAAAAAATAGTAACATAAAAAGTCACAGTATTTGCTTGTTTCACATTTTATGGCTATTTCTGCATGTACCTGAAGAAGTCACAGCACTGAGAAAAAGTATTTTGGACACCTCCCCCACCCCACCCTTATTTTTACAATATGTGAAAATTATTTAGCTTTTAAGGTTTAACCCATTGTGAATCTTTGCAGCTTTATGCGCAGTGTACACAGAAAGCTGCCAATCAGGGGTGTGGGCGGGGCTATACAGAGCTCAGTATTCCGAGCTCTGCTAGATACGCTGCAGAAAAACTGTGATTCTATCCCACCTGCTGAACCCAGTAAACTAAGTGATATATCGCTGGAATCAGGGTCTCTGCCCCTACATTGTGCTGCTGTCAGATTACATAGCACAAATCTGCTGACAGATTCCCTTTAACAATGGATCAAATAAAAAAAATCACCAATTTGAATAGCGTAATCTCTGCATTGCTCGTAATGATTTTATCATAGGTAGCCATTTATTAAATATTAACATTCATTTTAATGTTTCATTATATTAATCAAAACTACACATGAAAATAAGCAACTCTGTAATGTTTCTCATTAGAGAAATCTGCTTTTTTTTTCTCCTCCTTGATTGATCTTTTACTCTCAATTCATGGGTAAAAATCTTTATTCACTGAAGACAGATTTTCTCATTAATGAGGTGGGAAATAGCAGTTGGTGCTTATAAGATTTTATGAAGAGGGGAGGAGGAGAGAGGAGTTAAAAGCAAAAACAGACATTCTGCTGCAAGATCTATAGAACATTATGAGCACTAACTGTCATCTCTTCTCTCAGGGATGGGGAAATCTGGAATTACTGAAGACAGATTTTATGTGTGAATTGAGAATAAATGATCAATCATTGCAGAGATAGAAGCAGATTTCTCTGATAAAATATATTCCAAAGTTTTATCTCTCTCTCTCCTCCCCCCCCCCTCGGTCCGGGCATTGATAACTGCATTTTCAACATAGAAATTTTATATTTCCAGGTTCAAAAGGTCAGAACGGATCCGGCAAAAAACCGGATCAGTTGCATCAGTTTTTTCAAATCAGCGCCGGATCCGTCCTGTCAGGCATAGGACGGATTATGCCTGATTCAAAAAACCTGATGTGTGAAAGTAGCCTTAGAGAATTTGGTGCATCTTCTGAGTGGCATGCTTCTCCATTCTGGGACTGGAGTAGGATTTCTGGAGTACAAAATTACAGCATTTTTAACAGAAATGACAAGCGGCTATAACTCTCCAGCTTCGCCCAAACTGGCATGAAAACGCCAAAAGTTGCAAAATCTTTCCACTAAAAATTGCGACTTTTTAAAGTTTTTGTTTTCCAAAGTTTTTTATTAACATTTTGTATATTTTAACAGTCAACAAATTAACTTTATCAAAGCATATTGATATTTTCGCCTTACATCTGTTCTCCAAGATGATTTGTGAAGAAGGGAAATGGGAAGGGTCTTTGGGAAAAGGGGTAATAGAAGGGTAAAGGGAATGGGTTGAGGGTAGAGAACTCAGAATAAATAACTTTACATATTCTAGGCAACACATATTAAACAAGTGAAGAGAAAAAAAAAAAAAAATTTAATAAGGTATCCTGAGGCACCTGATACCAGTAAAAAGGATTAGGGTTATGTTTAGGGTTTGGGAAATATTGAATTCCAGTGGTTCCATTTCTTCTCATATCTATTAATGCAGCCGTTGATCCTTGCGAATTTGAGGTCCAAAGAGTTATGGATGTCAAGTCTGTCGACAACGTCAGCAATTTGTGGGGTATCTGGTTGTTTCCAGTGGAAGGCTATCAGGTTTTTGACTATTAGTAGGATATGTACCAAAACATATCTCTTGGAAGGATGAATGTCTTCTAGTCCCAAAGATAGCAAGGCTGTTTGTGGAGTAAGAGGGTAGTCTTTTTTAAGGAAATTATTGATAAGTAGGGAAACCTGATTCCATAATAGTGCAATCTTTGGGCAAGTCCAGAAAATGTGGAGCAAGTCTCCTCTGGAACCACATCCCCTCCAACATAGGTGTGAGTGGTCGCTGTTGATGCGTGCTAATCTTACTGGGGTGAAGTACCATCTAGTTAGCATCTTATAAAAGGATTCATGAAGGGGTAGGGATATGTTAGAGGAGTATGTGTATTTTATAGCATCTTCCCACTGCTCTGGACTTGTTGAGATCTGTAGATCCGTTTCCCACCTGGACATATAGATATTTTTTTGGAACTTATTGTCCTTGTTGAAAAGAGTGTATAAGTATTTGGTGCTCCAGAAGACCCTATGCCCTATATTACTGAGTAATAAGTGTACAGCTTCTGCCTTTGTAGGCACTTTATGGATGAAGTTTTGAACATGTTCTTTCAGAATATAATAGTGCATAAAGTCCGATGGATGAATATTAAATTTTAGTTTAATGTCGCTAAAACTAACAAAGTTGTTATTCACATAAATATCACCGATTTTTTTTATGCCTATTTGGATCCATCGCTCTGGGATTTGGAATTTATAGATGGTTGCAATCAGGGAGAGTGGGAAGTTATTTAAGTTAGCTAGTTTATTATGTTTCTTAGGTGGTCTAGCAATTTTGTCCCATGCTTGGGTTGCGGCTAAAAAGATAGGATGAAGCAATTTATAACGATTTAGTTGGAAAATATGATTAAGTAAGCATTCTTTCAATGAGCGGTAATTGACATGAAATTTTTCTAGTTCAATCCAAGCTGGAAGCGTGTTCTCCTTTACCCAATATATGCTTTGTTTTATTAGATTTGACCAAAAGTATGCCTGAATGTTAGGTAATCCAAGTCCCCCATTGGATTTGCTCTTAAAAAGAACATCCCTGGCCACCCTTGCTTTTTTCCCGTTCCAAACGAAAGAGAACACAGAGGATTGAAATTTGTTTAAATAAGAGGTCGGGAAGTTTAAAGGTAGTGCTCTAAAGACGTAAAGGATTTTAGGGAGTACAATTGATTTGACTGCTAGTATTTTGCCTGTCCATGTGAGACCAATTTTGCTCCAGGATTGGAAATCTTTTGAAATAGTGTCTAAGATGGCATCGCAATTTGCTTTTATAGTAGATTGTGATTTTTTAGTGAAAAGAATTCCAAGGTAAGAAATCCCTTCATCCTCCCAGGTGAAGTCTGTTAATCTTTTCAAAATTTTGTTAATACGATCGCTTACGTTGAGTTGTAGCAGTTTTGATTTCTTTCTGTTTATTTTAAAAAAAGAAATTGAAGAGAACAAATCTATTATTTTTAGAAGAGAAGCGGTGGAATTAATGGGGTCTGATAGGGTTAGTATCATATCATCGGCAAACAAACTTATCTTGTATTGTCTTGTGGGTGTATCGATACCTGAGATTGATGTATCTTCTCGTATCATTTCTGCCAGAGGCTCGATGGCGAGGGCAAAGAGAAGTGGTGATAAGGGGCATCCCTGTCTGGTCCCGTTGCTAATGGGGAAGGATTTAGAAAGATTATTATTGATGTAGATCCTAGCGCTAGGGGAGGAGTAGAGTGCAAACACCGATGACAGCCAATCTTTGTTAAAGCCGAAATGGAATAAAACTGATTTTAGATATTCCCAGTTGATTCTGTCGAAGGCTTTTTCAGCGTCTAAAGATAAGATAATTGCTGAGCATTTGGTGGTGTTAATCCTGTTAATAGTATTTAGCAGTCTCCTGGTGCCATCTGATGTTTGCCTCCCCTCTATGAATCCCAACTGATCTCTATTTATTAGTTTAGGAAGGATTTTTTTCAGTCTGTTTGCTAGGATCTTGGAGTAGATTTTTAGATCAGAATTAATAAGTGATATGGGCCTATAATTTTGAACTTCTTCGGGATCACTTTGGGGTTTGGGAATCATTATAATAATAGCCTCCAACATTTCTTTGGGAAAGTGTCCGCTAAGGGAAGCCTGATTGAAAATCTGTTCTAAGTGTGGGGCTAAAATTTCTACATAAGTTTTATAATACTCGTTAACAAATCCGTCGGGACCTGGAGATTTTTGTGACTTAAGACTGTGTATAGTTTCAGATATTTCAGAAGAGGTAATGTGTGATGTTAAAGAACTCAGATCTGATGGACTTATTTTTGGAAGTTGTAGGTCTTTGAAAAAGTTTTGAATATTTTTGGTATCTGGTAGGGGAGACGATGGATCAAGATTGAGATTGTATAAGTTATAATAGTAGTCTGCAAACGTGTCTGCTATGTCTTTGGGATGTTGTTTGGTGATACCTAAGTTATTTTTAATTTTGTTGATTCTATTTCGAATCCTATCTCGTTTTAGTTTTTGCATCATGAATTTTGTGGGCTTGTTTAGTTCTGAGTAAACTTTAAATTTTGATGCTTTAATTACTACATCATAATCATCTAGAATGGCTTCTTTCAAATTTTGTCTTAGTTTTAGTAATTCTAAGTGGATTTCTGGGGATGGAAATGCTCGACTATTTTGGAGGTTTTCCTTTAGTTTAATTTGAGATTGGATATTCTTTATTTTATCTCTTTGTTTACGGATGTGTCTGGAAGAGATCTGTATCAGTTTACCTCTGATGACCGCTTTGTGCGCGCACCAAATGATAAAGGGGTCTATCTTATCTGATTTGTTCTCATCGAAATAAAGTTTTAGAGTTTCCTCAACCTCTTTTTTATATTCAGGGAATTTTAATAGTATGGAGTTACACCTCCAGAGGAAGGTATTTTTGGAAAAAGGGCCTAGAGTTAATTCTATTAGGACCGGAGAATGATCCGAAATTGATTTATTTAGGATAGATACTTTTCTAACTTTGGGGAGAGAAAAGATGTCTGTTAATAAAAGGTCAATTCTTGATGATGTTTTATGAACATTGGAGTAATGAGAATACTCCCTTGAGGAAGAATTTAAACATCTAAATGTGTCATATAGTTCGTTATTAATAAGCCATTTATTGAGTGAGGGTGCTAAATGACGTGTAGTTGAGGTGGAATCAATGTTCCCGTCGGGGACAATGTTGAAGTCACCCAGTAGATACAGTTCTCCCTTTCTGTGAATCTGGATTTTTTTTATTAATTTGTTAAGAAAATTCAACTGTTTTTTATTAGGTGCATAGATGTTTACTATGGTACAAGTTATGGAATTTAGTTGGCAAACCAAGATGTGAAATCTTCCCTTAGGGTCGTCTATCTCCTCAATCAATTGGAACGGGGTTGTATTTTTAATTATAGTCATAACACCGGCTTTCTTTTTCGGGCCAAGAGATGAAAAGATATGTGGGTAGTTTCTGTGAGAGAAAGAGGGATGTTTACCTTTGATGAGTTTTGTTTCCTGCAGACAAATGATATCCGCTTGGGAAAGTCTGATCTCCTTCCACAGGGCAAATCGCTTCCAGGGACTGTTGAGCCCTCTGACGTTGTACGACATTATTTTCATCTGCATAATGAGAATCAAAAGGCTGAAAACACACTCAGGATAATATTAATGAAACAGTAAAAAAAGATAGTAAGGTAAAAATAAATAAATAAAATAATCCAATTAAGAAAACTTAGCAGTAAAATACAATAATAGAACAATTGTAACAAAATCAAGTCCCAGTAGAGAGTTCTCTTAAAGGATCCACACTCTCGATGGGATCTCTTTTGAAGTGGGGAAAAGTTTGTGTGGTGATTGTTCACCAAGATTCCCCTAGTTGAAATGAGGCATTATAAGAGTTAAGTGGTCTTTCAATTACTCGTTTCTTTTAGAGTATAAATGAAGCTAATCAGTAACTTAACGTGGAATATACCCACTATTCAAGAAGAGATGTTCAGGTGGGAGATTTGAAGAACTCCATGCCTTCTTCTGGAGAATTTATTGCAACAGTCTTCCCCTTGTAGTGAAACAGCAGTTTGGTAGGGAAGCCCCATCTGTATTGTATATTTCTTTCTCTCAAAAGGTTGGTGATTTCTTTAAAGGACTTACGCATGTCCAATGTATGTTTAGACAAATCTGTGTAGATTTTTATTTGGTTATATGGATCGGGAAGAGAGCCATTATCTTTAATAAATTTTTGAATCCTCTCTTTTGTACCAAAAAAATGCATTCGAAGGATTGTGTCTCTTGGCTTTTCGTTAGGTATGTTATTAGGTCGTGGCAACCTATGTATTCTGTCAATGCATAGATCTAGATTTGAAAGAGACGGGATAGCTTTTTTGAATATCGTCTTTACGAAATCTGAGAGATCTTGCTGTTTAACTTCTTCAGGAATGCCGCGGAGTTTCAGGTTGTTCCTTCTGTTCCTGTCCTCCAAATCAGCCATTTTTATTTTTAGATTGTTAATTTCTTTTTTTAGTTCCATGTTTTGGTTTGTTAGAGTCTCCATTTTGTTTTCCACTTCAACAATTTTTTTCTCATTTTTTTCAAGCCTTTGGGTGATGCCTCGGCAGACACCGTCGAATGAGGTCTGGTATTTCTCAAAACCAAGTCTGAGTCTTTCATCTATAAGATTTGTGATCTTTTGGAAAAACTCTTCTTCATGACTCAGTTTGGATGTCTGTTGTTGAGGATTAGGGCGATCTTTCTTATTCCTGTGAAATACTGGTCCTTCATTTGGAGAGGCGTCCTCAGAGAATAAGTCCAAATCAGTGCCATCAAAGATGTCCATTTCCTCAGGGGCTCTTCTTTTTGCAGAAACAAAAGTATCCATGTTGTCTGTAGAAGTGGACTTAAAGGATGTTGGAAGTATTGGGTTCTTGTCTTTTGGGTCTGGTTGGGATAAATTAGTTTTGTTTTTGGGCAGTTGTGGTAGCATGCTTCTTTGTGAATTTGGTTTAATAAAGCTGCTATATTGATGTGCCGTTTTATTAGGTATGAAGTCATCCCCTTTTTGCGGAGATCTTGATTTTGTCGGACTTAGTGGTTTTGGGGAGTCTTCAGGTGGTCTGGCAAAAGAATGTGATGGGAGCAGTTTGTTTTTCTGAGATTTTTTAGATTCGCCCCTTTGTTCCATTGTTTTGGCAAGACGTAAGTCTCTCTTTTGGATTAATACTATAAATTTAGTTGATTTTTTTTATTATCCCTCAAAGTAGTCAGATAAAGGGGCAATAATAGCAGAGCAGTGAAATTTGTTTGGAAAGACGTCTTTCTTGATATTTGCTGTGAGTTTGGTTATGTTAGCAACAACCCCTTTAAATTGTCAATCAAAGGGGCAGTATATGTATATCTCAAAATGACGTCAAAATCCTCTATATGCTGGGAAATTACAGATTCAATGAATTATGTTGAGGACAAGACTTGCAAGAATTTGTAGCCTCATATAATTAATATTATACAGTTGTGTGAAACAAATTCTCCACCCCTTTAAATAAACTAGACTTCGTTGTGAGTGATAACGAGATTTCTATTTAATAGCACAGCAGAATCCTTTAAATATCCAGAAAGTCAGTAAGGGTTATGTAACAAGAATTCAATGGTAATCACACAACCAGATTTAGGTACTATTGTAAATTTAGAATATTGTAAATTAACCGCTTTAATTCTTATAGGGAACAATAAATAAGTAATTTTAGCACTGGGAGAGAATAAGCCGTGGTTTTGATTCTCTCTGATATCAGCTTTTATCACTCAGCTGATTCGCTGCCAGTACTGTGTTTTATGTTTATAGAGTTAAAACAAAACTCATATAATGACTCTATACCTTCAAGTTTGTGTAAAAATAGTAGATGGTATGTAATTAATAAACTATTCCTGTGAGCTGTTGCTCAGGCTGCCGCTGTTGTCTGCCTGTATAATTGCCAGTATAAGTAAAACAGACAGGATAGGATAGAGTTAAATCTCCATAGTAATTGTCCGAGTTAACTTTAGATTATGGTATGAAGAATAGTAAATTTGAGCTGTTGGTGGTTTTTTTTTGTGGGTTTGACTGTTTTCCTGCCACTCCAGAGCTCCTAGAACTCCGTATGTTTAATGGCCGGCTTCTTCTCCCCACACGCTCAGGTTTTCCCGCCCAAAGTCAGTGAGCTGTGAAACCTTATATGGCGCCTCTTGTCAGTGACTGGGAATTCCCACTGAGGTGATATTTAACTCACCGCTTTCCTGTGTAGAGACACCAGGACCGGCACGGAGGCAGCTGCGTGTAATTCTGTCTTTGTTCCTGGAAGGTGCAGTTACTTTTCTGTCACAAGCAGTAACAAGATGGCGGGTCCTGTGCTTAAGATAGTCCTATGTCTTTAGTAGTACTCTGTGACTTCTAAGGTCCCGTCTTCTTCTTGTAGAAATATTGCTGGCTCCGTGTTGTTGATTTTAGAGTCCTCTATTAAGGAGAATGAGCTCTATTTCTGGGGCCTCAGCAACAAGATGGTGAATCCAATATGGTGACTAAAGGCAGGCAGGGAAGACACCTTCTTTACAACTTGATATCTCCTGATTCCTGTCAGCTAGGGACTCAATCCTGGTCTTGTTTTAAAGCTTATAAGCTAAGTCTGCGATCTGAGTCCGCAAAACTTGTTCTTATACCTCAATTTAAGCTTTTTTGTTGCTTTAAGGGGAATCTTAGTCAGAGCTCCAAGCTCCTGCGACTTTACATGCCCAGAGCTAGGCCACGCCCCCCTTTTTAAAGTTTTTATGACAATTTTCTGACATAAAAATTTTGATGGATTGTTCCATTATCTCTTATCAGACAAATTTCGCTCTTTCTCCTCAGGATTGATCATTCCCAAACCAAGGGTAAAATTTCAGTGAATACAGATTTTTCCTATTACTGAGATAGGAAATGACAGTTGGTGCTCATGAAGTTCTACGGAGGACAGTATTCCACATTGACATGGTCAGTATTTCACATCAGTATTTGAAAGCCAAAACCAGGAGTGAGTGATAAATCCAGAAGTGGAGATGTGTTCCTATTATACTTTTTCTCTGATTGTTCCTCTCCTGGTGTAGACTAACAAATACTGATGTAAAATACTGACCAAATACTGAACATATGAACATTGCCCAACTTGCAGCTGAATGTCTGTCTCTAGCTCCTCCCCTCTCCATAGAATTTTAAAAGCACTAACTGTCATCTATCTCAGTAATGTAGTGTGTCAGTGAATACAGACTTTCTCATTACTGAGCTAGAAAATGACAGTTGGTGCTTATAAAATTCTATGGAGAACTGTAATTGTTGTTTCAGAAGAACTTGCAGCAGAATGTCTGTCTCCGTCTCTAGCTCCTCCACTCTCCATAGAATTTTAAAAGCACCAACTGTCATCTCCTATCGCAGTGATGTCATATTTCAGTGAATAACATGCATTGAGAATGAAAGATCAATCCAGGAGGTGAAAGAAGCAAAACTATCTGATAATACAGTATATTACAAATGACAAAGATAAAGCAGCATCCTTTATATCTGCGCCCACAGGGAATACACTGCCACCTGTCCCTCTGGCATATCCTGTTACCGTCCCTGCCACACGCTGCCGTGTATCCATACATAGCCACACAGGTGATCTGGTCGCACCCACAGCATCAGCACCGCCATCTCCTGCTGTGCACCGTGCACATGTCCTGTGCTCATGCCGTATATACAGCGCTGTGCAGAGGTGGAAACATGCCTGCATCTAAGGTAACGCATCTCATGTATGCTCCCTGTCTGTTGCCATTCAATTAATTACTATTTATTGGGTCACACAAATGATTTTCCTTTTTAGAAATGTATTTTATTATAATTTTTTATTATTTTGTGCGAAAAGAGGGTGATTTGAACGGACTACGGTGGAAACTTTTTGATGCACCTACCCAAAATTTTATTGAAAAGTGGCTTTCGAGGGGGTGGTCTTTCTCAAAGATTATGGGCCGTATACAGAATACATGGTGAATTAGAAAATCTGTTACAGGACATGGGGTCTGGATAAGGGGGTGGTCTTCTCAAGAGGTGGTCTTGAGGAGAGGTCTCACTATATTACTATATGATAGAGTTGGCAAGATGCAATGGGGTTAGGTTCCTAAGACTTGCTGCAGTTATTAGGACTGGTTGATATATGTACATGTCTTTATTTTCCTTTACCCAAGAACTTCTACAGGAAGATCTATGCAAGATCCTACTGCACTGTCCTCTGCCTTGATTGTAGGCTGCCTGGTACATGATCGTTCCCTTATGACCACTTTCTATTTGCATGCTTGTCGCCATGAGAAGTGCAGAGACGTTCAGTGTCCCTTGATGGTTTCCTACTCGTAGATGCTCCATGATATGACGTGACATTTTTCACATACACTAGAAGGGGAGTGGTAATGTAAAAACGTGCGTCCACTTACCGGAGGAAGAGGACGTAATCTCCAGGGCCTCCTATTGGAAGTAGAAACTCGAAAAGTCAATATCGACCCTTTTAACAAGCCTTGCCACATGAATTAGGATAAAAGCCAAACCAGAGACTATTTGCAGAGGTGTTGCGGGGTGTTTGCCCCTCTTCAGTGCAAAGAAAGAGATCTGAGTTTTGTACTAAGGAGGTGAAAACACCTCAGGATACAACCAAAACCAGACATTATTTGCAGACGTATTTTCACCGCCTTAGTACAAAACTCAGATCTCTTTCTTTGCACGTTAGTCTTCTTCAAGATCTTCTTGAAGAAGACTAACGTTGAAACGCGTTGATCTGCTCTATCTTTCTTATGTGGAGCTGTACTGCTTGGATATTGCTCTTATTTTTAATCATGATCATTAAAAGTTTTTTTTAAAACCATTTCATTCCACGCTGGACATCCCCATTTTTTTTTAACTTATTTGTGTTTTTTTTTTTTTTTTTTTTTTTTACAGTAAGAGGTAATTTGGAAACCATGTCCAGGATGAGGGTGATGGGCTGTTTAATTTCTGTAGTAATATTCCTACAAATAGTTTTCTTGGTTAATTTACACCAAAAATCATACATTCATTCCCCGACTACGGAAGAAGAACCGAGGAAGGTTCATCTTCTCATCCTTTCCACCTGGAGGTCTGGATCATCTCTCTTAGGTCAGATTTTTAGCCAGCACCCTGATGTCTTCTACTTGATGGAGCCGGGGCTTGGCACGTATGGAAGTCCCTACCGCGCTACAGTGCCCACGTTCTTCACATGGCCGTAAGGGACATGGTCCGATCGGTCTTTAAATGCGATATGTCTGTGTTCGATACATACATAGAAAATAAGAAGTTTCAAATCTATTCCAGTGGTATTCCAACAAGGCTCTCTGTTCACCCCCCGCTTGCGATTCCTTTTCTCGTTCCAACATCACGAATGGAACGGCTTGTAGGAAACTTTGCGGAAACTGTTCACTTAGCAAAGTGGAAGAGACGTGTGAAAAATATAGTCACATTGTTGTGAAAGAGCTTCGATTCTTGGACATCACGGTGCTCTATCCTCTTCTCAAAGACCCTTCCTTAAACATGAAAATTCTCCATTTGGTACGAGACCCTCAAGCGGTCGGGAAGTCTCGCGGACAGGCTCAGAGCTCTTGCGGGTGACAATGGCATCGTCCTCGACACCAACGGCACGAAGATAAATGACACAAACTATGAGGTCTTACAGAAAATCTGTGAGAGTCACGTTAATATGTACAAGACAGCCACCCACAAACCTCCTCTATTCCTGAAAGGGAAATACATGCTGGTCAGGTATGAAGATCTGGTGAGAAATCCATTAGAAAAAGTGAAGGAGATGTATACATTCGCAAATTTACAATTGATGGACCATCTTAGTCAATGGATCTATGATATAATTCATGGGGAAGGACCAGGCAATCGAAAGGAAGCCTTTGAAACCACCCCGAGAGATGCACGAAACGTATTGGAAGTTTGGAGGAACGTGCTACCCTTCTCGAAAGTCAGGCAAATTCAGGACATTTGCAAGGAAGCCTTGACTGCTTTTAGGTACCAGTTCATGAACTCAGAGGCAGAGCAGAAGGATAAGTCCCGAGATTTTATACTGCCACTGTAGATCACAATGCCTTAAAATAATGGTATAAGAATAAAGGGCGCCCTAAATTATCACTCATATATGATACAAAATGTTTTACTTCTATGTCCAAAAAACTTGCACTTATTTTATATTTCTATGTAGGAATTAGAGGTAGATACATTATGAACATTTTCATATTTCTATATTTTATGTATATATATTTCACTGTCTTTTTCAATAAACTTGCATTTTATACCAAAAACATTTACCTTAAGGTATTATGCAAAAGATATTACTGTTCTGTCCTAATCCCAAATTGTATAAAGGTGATATTCAGTTTGCAGCCAAGTTTTAGATTTTTCTCTTATGGGAGTGTCCCTCCATGTAATACATGCTGGATGTGAGCTTTGTGTATATCCAGAGTGCTGAGGTTTTCAGTAGCTAATAAATCACACAGATTTTATCTTACACTTTTTTCTATAAAGTGTAAGTATAAATCATGACTTTTTCAATGAACCTACATTTTATACATAAACATTTACCTTAAGGCCTTATATAAGAGGTCATATTACTGTTCTATCCTAATTCCAAATGGTATAAATCGGATATGAAGTTTGCAGCCTGATCCAAGTTTCAGAGTTTTGTGTGTGGGGGGAGTGTCCTCCCTGTAATACATGTTGGATGTGCCCTAGGTGTTTATTCAGGGTGTTGAGGTTTCCAGTAGCTAATAAATCACATCGCTTCTATCCTACACTTTTTTCTGTACTTTTTCAGTATAATTTATGACTTTTTCATTGGACCTGCATTCTACCTTAAAGTCTTCTGCAAGAGGTTATATTACCGTTCCATCTTAATTCCAAATAGTATAAAGCGGATACGCAGTTTGGAGCCTGATCCAAAATTTTTCTCTTGAGGGAGTGTCCCTCCCTGTAATACATGCTGTAAGTGCATCTAGGGTGTTGAAGCTTTCAGTAGCTAATAAATCATACAGCTTCTATCCTGCACTTATTTCCCCTTCAATTTTTTTTTCCTCTTCTTGAGATACTCTACCCCCTTTCCCAGGCTTTTCAGATCTGTGTGCAACCCTCCCTGCTGCTATCTTTAACACTGAGATAAGGGAAGGGAGAGCTATCAGAACCAGGAGCAGAGATCTGATGGATTTGTAACATTTTTGAAAAGTACTCAGCCAGATAAAAGGAGTTTCAGAAACTTTGTAGCAGCAAAATGTAAGAAAAGTTTTAAGGAAGACTATTTTGAAAGTTGTTTAACTTTGCATAAAAACTTTTTCAAGCATGCCAATATCCAGAATTATTGGAGGCAAAGGGAGTGTCTGGGGGGTTCTCTTCTGACACCATTTTTGTGTCCGTCTAACAATAGATGTATGCAGAAGTAGAGTTGGGTGTGTAGAAGTCTAGAAGTGCCGTCTGTGTTGGACTGCTCTATACAAATCATAAATAATATGGGCCTGAAATAAACTCATGACCACGAGGTCAAAGACTCGGGGTGCCAAACGCTATCCACTAAACAGATTTAGGGTGCATTTCCAACATTTGATTAGCTTTCCCAAGAATTTCAGTATCCCGCTAATCAGAAGGTGTAAACAGGCCGCATATCACCCTGACAAGCGAGTAAAACGCTTGTTCATCAGGTGAAATGCTATTTTAGCTTGGTAAAAAAAAAAGTTCTCGGCAGCATATTATTCTATATTAACAAGACCTGTGCTGCCGAGAATAATCACAGTTTAAGTGCACAGAACGATCTATTATTGATCGCTCTGTGGGCTACCTGTGAAAACAGGATATTAAATGACATGATTGGCAAGCATGTAGTGGGTCGGCAGTCATTCTAACGCCGCAGATCATTTAGTGTAAACCCACCTGAAAGTTTGTAAATTCCCCTGATCAGATCTGCAGGTAACAGAGAAGGACAAGTCAGCCACCTTGAATGTCGTTCAATGGAGAGATACTGGAGCCACGGTTGTTACTTGCGTGGAGAAATCCCTCTATAGCTCAGGTATACAGAGTCTTGAAAAAGAATTCATACCTTGCAAACTTTTCCACATTACACCCACAAACTTAAAATGTATTTTATGTGTTGTACCAACACAAAGTAGAAAGTGTTTGTGAAGTGTTAAGGAAATGATACAAAGTTTTCTAATTATTTTAAAAATCTAAAGATAGTCACGTGAATTTGTATTCACCCCCCCTGTAGTCGGACAACCCTCTATAAAACCTTGAGTGACCCATCGCCTCCAGAAGTCACACAATCAGTACATTGAGTCCACCTGAGTGTAATTCCTTCTCTGTATAATGACAGCTGTTTTGTGAAGGCCTCTGAGGTTTGTCTGAAAATATTAAGGATCAACCAGCATCATGAAAACAAAGAAGCACACTAGACAAGTCAAGGATAAAGTTGTGGAGAAGAGTAAAGCAGGGTTAGGTTATAAAAAAAAAAATACCCCGATCTCTGAACATCCCACAGAGCACTGTTCAATCAGTCATCTAAACATGCAAATAGTATGTCACAACTACAAAGGTACCAAGACATGGCCGTCCACCTAACCTGACATCCCAAGTAAGTACACGGGCAGCACAATGGCTCAGTGGTTAGCACTGCAGCATTGCAGCGCTGAAGTCCTGGGTTCGAATCCCACCAAGGACAACATCTGCAAGGAGTTTGTAGGTTCTCCCCGTGTTTGCGTGGGTTTCCTCCGGGTTCTCCGGTTTCCTCCCACACTCCAAAAACATATAGATAGGGAATCTAGATTGTGAGCCCCATCGGGGACAGCGACGATAATGTGTGTAAACTGTAAAGCGCTGCGGAATATGTTAGCGCTATATAAAAATAAAGATTATTATTAAGTACGAATTAGATAAGCAAACAAGAGGTCCATGGTCACTCTGGAGGAGCTGCAGAGATCCACAGCTCAGGTGGGAGAATCTGCCTCAAGACAACTATTAGTCTCTTACTCCACAAATCTGGCCCTTATGGGAGAGGGGCAAAAAGAAAGCCACAAGAAGTCTCGTTTGCAGTTTGCAAAAAGCCATTTAGTGGACACGTCGATCATGTGTAAGAAGGTGCTCTTGTCTGATGAGACTACTGTAGACCTTATAGGAGTAAATAGAGAACGCTATGCGTGGTGGAAAATGAACACTGCACAACACCCTTAAAGGGAATCTGTCACCCTAAATTGGTGGGATATTTAAATGATGGCAGTCAGGTCAGATGGGCGGTGTTTTGGGTACTTGCCTTAACATGTTGTTTGCCGCTGTCTCCATTATTTCTGGGAATTGTAGTCGTTGCCCTCCATATAACGCGCCTGCGCATTGCAATCTGCGGGCAAAGCATACTGCGCGTGCGCAATTCAAGATTGCAATGCGCAGGCGCGTTATATGGAGGGCAACGACTACAATTCCCAGAAATAATGGAGACAGCGGCGAACAACATGTTAAGGCAAGTACCCAAAACACCGCCCATCTGACCTGACTGCCATCATTTAAATATCCCGCCAATTTAGGGTGAGATTCCCTTTAAAACACCATCCCAACCATCACATATGGTGGTAGCATCATCATGCTGTTGGGGAAGCTGGTCAGAGCTGATGGGAAGATGGATGGAACTAAATAAAAGGGCAATCCTGGGGGAAAACCTGTTAAGTCTTTTGCAGCTTATGAGACTAGGTTCACCTTCATGCAGGACAAGGACCCAAGAGGCATGAATACCTGTTTAAGGCACTGGACACCACAGATATGTATAACACCATGGAGAAGAATCTCATCGTTATCAGATGTATATATCGAGTGAAGGAGCAGTTGCAGCACACATCTCCAAGTTTAATTGCTTTAATAAGCTCTTAAGCTTAAAAACGCAATGCACAAAAGAAAGATATTCTCATGGTGGTAAGTGGGCTCTCCGCAAGTTATATGCAGAGACTGTGTCCATGTTCTACATGTGAGCAGATGGCACCGCTGCTCAATTATTCCTGGACTACGGATGCACTTTAAGGTGCATCAAGGAACGTGCCTGAGCGAAATACGGAGGAGACAATCTTCCCCATGTTGTTTATCGTGGCTTCGCTGTCCGAGCTGGACTCGGAATCGCTGCTTCCTGAATAGGCGCCGAGACCGGGTAAGATTCCAATACAGATGGAGGCTGGAGGGCAATGGACTCGGGGAAAGCTGGTAGAGGAGCTGTCGGCAGGGCTGGAGTGACTCTCTGAAAACACAAAACACCGTGGTCTGTACGCAAGGTCTGAAAATACAGCCGGCACCTAATAAATAGGCAAGGAACCACTTATGTGTGGACTACTAAACCCTGGCGCCACTGGCCGGGCACACACCAGAAACTACCAGGTTCATAAGACGTACCTTTTAACTTTTCTTGTTCCGGCTCAACTTTTAATTTCTTTGCACTGGAACTTTCAGAATTACTAAAAATAATAGATATTACATGTAAATATGTGCAAATAAAAAAAAAAAAAATACCTAAAGGGTTTGGATAGGGGATACTATCCTGATTGTCGAGGATCCGTACCAACCCCCAAAAAAAGGGGCTCTTAATAGAGCGGATGTGGAGACTGCCCAAGCCCTGTTCTCAGGATCAGTGATTAGGAAGTTATCCCCCGATTTTATGGGTACGGCATAAACCCTTTATAAATAAATAATCACCGATTCATGCTAACCTTCTGTGTCGCACGGCTCCTGCCAGCAACTTGGACTGAGAAAATTTATTCTTGTTGTCGGGGGGTTTTGTCAGCGGCTTCTTCTCGGTCTCCCTCTTCTTATTTTCTGTGGATGTGCTGGCTATAGTCCGTGCATTGTGGGCCAAGACAATTAAGAAGTTAATAGTTTTTAAAAGAGTGGAGCCATTATTTAAGAAACAATGGAGGAAAGGTCGTAAGATGCTGAATTTAGAGATCAGCAAAAAAGCTGCTTGTGGTAGAATATAGATATATACATGGTGTTTTTCATTAGGCATTCAGACATGTTCATTTCTCATTCTCATCTCAACAGTCAGCTAAAATCCAGCCCCCCCTCTACAGTCAGCTAAAATCCACCCCCCCACCACAGTCAGCTAAAATCCACCCCCCCAGTCAGCTAAAATCCAGCCCCCCCTTACAGTCAGCTAAAATCCAGCCCCCCCCTTACAGTCAGCCAAAATCCAGCCCCCCCTCTACAGTCAGCTAAAATCCACCCCCCACCAGTCAGCTAAAATCCAGCCCCCCTTACAGTCAGCTAAAATCCAGCCCCCCCCCTTACAGTCAGCTAAAATCCAGCCCCCCGCCCACAGTCAGCTGAAATCCAGCCCCCCTTAGTCACCTAAAATCCAGCCCCTCCTTAGTCAGCTAAAATCCAGCCCCCCGCCCAGTCAGCTAAAATCCAGCCCCCCCTTAGTCAGCTAAAATCCAGCCCCCCGCCCACAGTCAGCTAAAATCCAGCCCCCCAGTCAGCTAAAATCCAGCCCCCACCAGTCAGCTAAAATCCAGTCCCCTCCCCAGTCAGCTAAAATCCAGCCCCCTCCACAGTCAGCTAAAATCCAGCCCCCTCCACACAGTCAGCTAAAATCCAGCCCCCTCCACACAATCAGCTCAATTCCAGCCCCCTCCCCACAATCAGCTCAAATCCACCCCTCACCAGTCAGCTAAAATCCACCCCACCCCCACAGTCAGCTAAAATCCAACCCTCCCCCACAGTCAGCTAAAATCCAACCCTCCCCCACAGTTCGCTAAAATCCAACCCTCCACCACACACACAGTCAGCTAAAATCCTCTAAGGCACTGGCAGGATATAAGCGATGTACAGGCCAGAATATAGTGGCCCCGTACATTGCTTAGTGGCCGCTGCCAAGTGCGGTTGTTTAACGTCACTTTCTCAACAGTTCGTTTCTGAAAGGATATTCTAAAATCCATTAATTCTTTTCGTTCTTCTTCTCTCCTTTGCTTTTCCAACAACTCTTGTTTCCTCGAAACTTCGGAAAGAAAGTTTGATTCATCTTCTTCCAAACCTCGGACCATATTTTCTACAAAAAAAAAAAACCAATACAAGGACAAAATAAGAATTGTTTTAAAGGGATTGTCCTTTATTTTAAAAGCTAAGAAAGGGGGAGGGTGAATATACTAATCTTCCAGATCAGAGCACTCAGTACTGGATCCCCCGTTGGTCTGCTAGTACCAAAATCTGGCAGGGGGCGTGAGTGGGGCAATTATATGACTGCTGCAGCCAATCAGCAGCCACGGATTGACTGCAGCCTTCACATTCCGGCTAAGCAGAAGTAGTCAGCTCGGATAGAATGTGAAGGCTGCAGCTGTCACGTATTTAACCCCTGCTGGATACTGAGTCCAGTACTGTGTGCTCCGGTGAAGCAGGCAAGTATACTTTATTCCCCCCTTAACTTTTAAAGTAGAGGACAATTTTTTATAATTTATTACCTCACCCATGGCCTATTACACTTAGAAAGTAGCGGACAATCCCGCTAATATTTACAGTATTGTCACTTGTCTCTCTCATCACTGGTTTTCAACTTTAACTTTTGACATGTTATAAGGTTTGGTCGGCGGAGGTCCCAGCTAAAACTAAAGGGGTCCACGGCCGAGCTGTCGCTCCATAACCGACGTGACAGTCATAGCGTAAAGCAGGACATGGAAAAGATTCTTACTGAATTTTAACTTTTCTTCAAATTCCTGTTGTTTCTTTTCTTTCTGTTCCTGAAGTTTTTCATATAAAGTCCGAGGGTCATAAACCTCCTCTGGGCACTCTGGTATCAATGATGATAATAATAAAAAAGTCAGTGTCATTCACATACAAAATTATACATTATAAACAGAGAGAATTGTAAAAATATAAGGTATATTAAATATTCCCCATAATTACAGTCAGCGTGATCTCATTTGATAAGGTACAAAGTTCATCTGCAAATCATGGTGTCTTTAACCCTGAAAATCCCCAAAATGATCTGTCCACTAGCTTTTTAACTTCTGCCTAACTTACTATTCACTGCCTGTTGAGGAGTTAATTCATCTCTAAGCAGAAAAGACTAAGAGACGGATTACAGGGAGTGGGGTTGGTTTTTGTCTCTCCTGCCCTCCTGTCTGTCAAGTTGCATACAAGCAAAACAAAGAGGCAGGCTCACGCAACTCATTGGACAATAGTGCGTGTATTGTATGCTATGAAATAAGGGGATGGAAGTTCCAGCACCTAAAGTGCTGGCAGAATTCTCATGCACAGATATCACCAGGATCAGCCCTTTTTACAGTGTCATCCAAGTGCAGCCTTAGGACAGAATACAGCAGAGCTGAACACAGAGGTTCTCTCATCAAGGTACATGGATGTCATGGCCAAACGAGGGAGGTTCTCTCTCCAAATTTTCTCATTATAAAAATGTACATTTATTTTCCCCCATATAAAGCAAGAATCAGTTACTCTTCCCATTCTACCTTCTGGGTCCTCCGGCTTCCGCACTTTTTCCCATTCTTCCTGCCTTTTTTTCCGTCTTTCCTCTATTTCTGATTCTGTCACAAACCGCTTGTTCATAACCAGATCCCTTTCATGTCCGTCCATTGTGAAGCCCTGCAGAAAGACAAGAACCGATGCAGGGGAAACATCACAGATTACAGGATTTACTGGTAGTGCCGGGACTGTACTATAGATCTATGGCAGAATTTTTTTCATTGCTCTTTCAGGACTTCTTGCTTTTTTTATGTTTAGTGATCTGCTCTGAATATTGCATCTTGATGGACCTTGCAGTCCACTTTTAGGCTATGTTCACACGTTGTGCTTTTGCTACTTTTTTTTTCCTGCAGGCAAAACCTGCTCTCTTGGCAGTAAAGAAGCTGCTTACAAAAAGCCGGTTTTACTGTCTTGTCCAGGCTGAAAAAGGTTTAGTGCCCTCCCCCCCCCAAAAAAAAAGTTGCAGATTGCAAAAATGCAGCAGGTTTCCAAATCAGCCAGGAAAAAAAATGTGTGTGCAGGAGATTTCTGAAATCTCATAGGTTTTATATTTTGCATTAATAATGTGTGAACATAGCCTTAAAGTGGACACTGTCACATCCGTAAAACACTATTTCCCTGCAGGATTGATGGTGATCTGAAGGTAAATAGTGTTAGATCATATCTGCCTGCCTTACTAGAGAGCAACAGCTACAGGGAGAAAATGAAGCTGTCGTCTACCTGGAGCTGCTCATTTCCAGTCATCAGGGCGGTACAGGGAGCTGCAACAGTCATTAGTCACTATACTGTGAGCGCGGTGCACACGCTGCACATAATATAGTGACCGGTGACTGTACCTGCAGCAGCTACAAGAAGGACAGAAGGGCATTTTCTCCCTGCAGCCGCTGCTCCAGTCAGGCAGGATTGTTTTGCTATTTACTTGTGATGAGCAAGCGTGCTGGGATAAGGTGTTATCTATACTAATGGTATGCACTGCATTCATTGAAAGCAAACAGCTGAATGATACAATCCCCACCTCTGCTATCTGTTTTGTATGCTGCAATATATACTAATGGTATGCACTGCAAACTTCTGCTTGCTGCCAACCACTGCTTTACCATCTTGCAACATAGTTTAATGTGCCTGGTAAAGCTTTGGTATAATTCATTTTTTGCACTGTATTTAATACTTACTGCTTTATATCCGTGTGACTGGGGCCTCTCTAGATCTTATCAGGTGGAAGGTGCTAAAGCATATAGATGTAGCCAGGTCTAGTGCCTTTGATGATCTAACCACCCCCTGGTGTGCTGGCCCCAGCTGCCAAATTATCCCAAACCAGTTCCCACAATCCCACGCTCCTGACCCTGTAGTGTGGACTATATATGTAGGAGTAGTCTAAAGGTACTGTCACACTAAGCGAGATCGCTAAAGAGTCACCGATTTTATGACGCAGTAGCGATCTCGTTAGCGACGCAGCTGTGTGTGACATGTAGCAGCGATGTGGCCCCTGCTGAGATGTCGTTGATCGTTCATGAATGTTCTGAGCCGTTTTTTGGTCGTTGGTGTCCCGCTGGTGAGCCTGAATCGCTGAGTGTGACACCCTTTATCAACGACTTTACCAGCGTCGCAGGTGGGACTAGGTTTTCCCAATGACCGCAGAGGTCATTATACAGATCGCTGATCTCTGATGAGATCTTTGTGTTTGGAAGCTAACTAGCGACCACATAGCGATCGCGCCATGTCGTGTCGTTGTCGTGATAGCTAATGCGATCGCTAAGTGTGACAGTGCATTAAGTGGAGCACAAAGTATGGGGTGCTAACGGCAGTTATCCATGCATCACAGAAGATAAGCATCGTGTAAACAGCAGTTATCCATGCAGGTAATCAGGGCAGGAATCAGGTAACCCACACTTTGCTTTCCCTTTTTACCATGTACTTTATTGCTATCCTTCTGTGTTCCCTTGCCATCCACATTTACCGCCCCATCCCCCCTCCATCACAACTCATACACATCAGCCCCTCTATACTTCCCTCTCCCATGTACAGTTCCCATGCACTCCTCACCTTCCTGAGAAACCTTAGCCCATCTTGCCCAAACAAATCACAGAAAAAACTTACAACTCCAACAACTACCTGCTCTTTATCTTCCTACTCCTACTGATTTTCAGGGGACATCTCCCCCAACCCTGGTCCACCATCCCCCAACCTCAATCCCTACCCTACCTCATATCGAAACCATAATAATCTTATTAATATTACTTGCACTCCCTCATCTCCTTCTTTTAATTGTGCCCTCTGGAATCCACGGTCTGCATGCAACAAGCTATCCTTCCTGCACAACTCTCTTCATCTGTTGGCCCTCACTGAAACCTGGATTCAGGATTCTGACACTGTCTCCCCTGCTGCCATTTCCTATGGTGGCTTACAGTTCTCCCATTCCCCAAGACCCGCAAACAGACATGGTGGTGGAGTTGGCATACTCCTGTCCCCACAATGCACTTTCCAGGTCATCCCCCCAATTCCATCACTCTCATTCCCTTCTTTTGAGGTCCACACCATCAGGCTCTTCCGTCCCCTCTCCCTCAGAGTAGCGGTCATATATCGGCCCCCAGGCTCGCCCACCCAGTTCCTTGACCACTTCTCAGCCTGGCTGCCGCACTTCATATCCTCAGAACTACCAACCCTTATCCTTGGAGACTTCAACATCCCCATTAACAGCCCTACTTCCACATCTGCATCTCAGCTTCTATCACTAACCACTTCTCTAGGCCTCTCACAGCTTTCAACCTCTGAGACACACAAGGATGGTAACACCCTTGACCTGGTCTTTGTCCGCCTCTGTTCAATCTCCCTGTTCAATCTCTTCAGCGATGCTCTAGGAGTGCTGAACGCCTTTGGAGAAAAACCCGCACACCAGAAGACTTCATCCACTTTAAATTCATGTTAAGAACTTATAATGCTGCCCTTCACCTTGCCAAACAGACCTACTTCACCACCCTGATCTCACTAGCCAACAACCCCAAGAAACTTTTTGACACTTTTCACTCCCTCCTCAGGCCAAAAGCACAAGCCCCTATCACAGACGTTTGTGCTGACGACCTGGCCTCCCACTTTATAGAAAAAATAGATACTATCCGTCAGGAAATCTGCTCTCAACCACCAAGTGCTGTGACTCCCATCCCTCCCTGCATTTCCCCTGGCTCACTTTCCACATTTGATCCCATCACAGAAGTCTCCAGACTCCTCTCTTCCTCTCGCCCGACTACATGCACCACCGACCCCATTCCCTCACATCTCCTCCAGTCTCTCTCTCCAGTTGTCACAACTCACCTAACTACAATCTTTAATCTCTCACTCTCCTCTGGCATTTTCCCATCCTCCTTCAAACACTCCATCATTACTCCATTACTAAAGAAACCCGCTCTCGACCCTTCCTGCACAAACAACTACAGACCAGTTTCCAATCTCCCCTTCATCTCTAAACTTTTGGAGCACCTAGTCTACTCCCGCCTTACCCGTTACCTCTCCACTCACTCCCTTCTAGACCCTTCACAGTCCGGCTTCCGCCCCCTACATTCAACTGAAACTGCACTCAAAGTGACCAATGACCTTCTGACAGCAAAACGTAACGGTGACCACTCTCTGCTCATTCTTCTCAACCTTTCTGCAGCTTTCGACACAGTTGACCACCGTCTCCTACTGTCTAGGCTCCAGTCACTAGGTATTAAGGACACTTCTCTCCTGGTTCTCTTCCTATCTTTCTGACCGCTCCTTCAGTGTTTTGTTCTCTGGCTCCACGTCATCTCCTCTTCCTCACACTGTCGGTGTACCCCAGGGCTCAGTCCTTGGCCCCCTTCTCTTCTCTCTCTACACGGCCCCAATCGGACAGACCATCAGCAGATTTGGCTTTCAGTACCATCTTTATGCTGATGACACACAACTATACACGTCATCCCCCGATCTTACCCCCGCTGTACTACAGAACGCCACCGACTGTCTGTCCGCAGTCTCCAATATCATGTCCGCTCTCTATCTGAAACTCAACCTCTCCAAAACTGAACTTCTTCTGCTCCCGCCGTCTACTAACCTCCCTAAATCTGACATATCCCTCTCCGTGAGCGGCACCATAATAACACCCCGGCAGCAGGCTCGCTGTCTGGGTGTTATGTTTGACACCAATCTCTCCTTCACCTCCCATATACAATCTCTTGCCCGCTCTTGCCGCCTACACCTAAAGAACATCTCTAGAATCCGCCCTTTTCTCACCATGGAAACAACAAAAACCCTCACTGTAGCATTGATCCACTCCCGCCTGGACTACTGCAACGCTCTATTACTTGGCCTCCCCATTACTCGACTATCCCCTCTCCAGTCCATCCTTAATGCAGCAGCCAGGGTCATCCATCTGGCTAATCGGTTCTCGGACGCGTCCGCTCTTCGCCAGTCCTTACACTGGCTGCCCATTCATTATAGGATCCAATTCAAAGTACTTGTTCTCACCCACAAAGCTCTCCACAGTGCAGCACCCCCTACATCTCCTCCCTCATTTCTATCTATCGGCCTAACCGACTGCTGCGCTCTGCAAACGACTTTCGACTAACCTCTGCACTAATCCGTACCTCCCACTCCCGACTCCAAGACTTCTCCCGTGCTGCGCCAATCCTCTGGAATGCTCTACCCCAAGAAATTAGGACTATCCACAATTTGCATGATTTCAGGCGCTCCCTCAAAACACATTTGTTCAGAGCGGCCTATCGCATTCACTAATCAAAGTCATTCTATGTGTAAGTGTGTGTGTGTGTAGCCCATTCACTATCTCCATCCATGCCTCACTCCCTCAAGATGGCTGGACCATCATTGTAAATGCACTATTGTATATACACACCTGTACTTTGTACTCCCCCACCTCATTGTAGATTGTAAGCTCTCACTAGCAGGGGCGGCTTATTTTGCTTTAATTATTGTATTGTTAACGTTGTCACTTATGACTTGTGTTTTGAAACTGTTAAACTGTAAAGCGCTGCGGAATATGTTGGCGCTATATAAAGATTATTATTATCTGAGCATGCTCGCAGGGCTGTGGAGTCGGTAAGCCACAGTTGCGACTCTGACTCCTGGATTTTATCAGGTTCCGACTCCGGCTCAGACTCCTTCATAAATGGCCAATTCGTAACAATAAATTTACTGTTGTAAAATATTAACATCCTGCTTATTCAGTTTCTCACCATCATATTATAAGTAATCAGACCACTTAGAGCAAAAACTATATTTATTAGAATACAATTAGAATATAGCAAATAACTTTTATAAACTTTTCTAAACTCTTGTAAGTAAATATGCAATAAACACTGTTATGCAGTTAATAAGAAATCTATGAATTTGTACTCAGAAAAAGTATTGCCTCTGTGAGATCCTCCTCCATGGATGCCCTCAAATCTGATCTAATTATTTTGAGCAGAGAACAATCTCTCTACACTAACTTGGGTTGGTGGCAAAGCAGTAACCACTCGGGCAACATCTCTGACAATGTCAGGATACAGAGGAATCGCTTTTTGCACTGTTATTTTTGATGAACGGTCAAATTTCTCAATTTCTTTTAGTGCACATGAAAAATTCTGCTGAAATGTACTGGCTGTGTTCTTTGATGTGGATGACTCTTCTATGTGGGTACGCTTTGCACGGTCCTTGTGATCCAAATATTTTTCGAAATTAAATTCTTCATCAGTTGATGAGGGTGAAGATGTGGCAGGACGACCAAATTCTTCTTGTTCCTCCTGACTGTTCTGCAACCCTTTCATCCTTACTGCTATTTCAAACAGAGCTTCTTTTCCTTTAGTTAGCTGCTGATCATCTAGAAGAATCCGATGCATTGGGTCTACATAAACAGCTGCCAAAAGAATGTTATTTTGTAATAGTAGCTCCTCTCTCCGTTTCATTGATGTAGCAATGCCACTTGCAATTAACCCTCCTCTTTGGGACAGGCGAAACATCAGGTTCTTCCACTCCTTTAAGAAAATACCTGGAGTTAAGTCCTCTGCTAGTAATTTTTTAGTCACTGTAAATGGGTGCTCTAGCAATTTTTCCAGCTCAGTCACCTGATTCCACTGACTTTCATTTAGCTTCAGTTGAGGGTTAGCCATGTCTACAAGAAAGGTTTTCAGTTCAACCCAGCGCTGAATCATTAAGTAAGTACTGCCCCATCATGTGGCTTGATCAATAATTGCCTCTTTTCCAGCACGTCTCTTCAAAATTGAGTCAACTTTAGGGGTTCTGGCAACAGTAGCCAATTTTCTCACCTTGCCAATCAGTGCAGCAGCATGTCCTTCTTGCAGACTGTCTCTTATAGCCAGCTGTAGCGTATGCACAACACAGCGCATGTGATGAATGAAAGAACGTATTGACACAGTTTCAACAAGATCATCTAAACCAGGGTTCCCCAACTCCAGTCCTCAAGGCCCACCAACAGGTCATGTTTTCAGGATTTCCTTAGTATTGCCCAGGTGATAATTGCATCACCTGTGCAATACAAAGGAAATCCTGAAAACATGACCTGTTGGTGGGCCTTGAGGACTGGAGTTGGGGAACCCTGATCTAAACTATCATGTTGATGTTCATCTGAAGCAACTTCAGTTTGCTCCTCAGTTACAATACTGTGTTCCTCTATTTCAAACATTTCTGTGTCTGTGGACCCAGAATGTTCTTCCAGCTGCTGGTCACCATCATTACTCTCATTCATTAGCTTAATAGTACTTATCATATTTGAAGCATTGTCAGTTACGACAGAAAGAACTTGCTCTTTTTTAAGTTCATAGTCTTGCAGAACCTTTTCCACCAATACCTGGAGAAACTCACTGGTGTGATGAGCTTTGGTGTCTTTTACTGCCAATGTCTTGTATTTCATTTTTGTCACAAACAAATCGGACATTGATACGATACACTTTATTGATCCCGGGGGGAAATTACAGTATTACAGCAGCAATACAAACAGCAGTACATAAAATATTAGGACACAAATCTTGCACAGGTGTACCAACATTACATAATAAATAAAAGTGTGTAGTTCAGGTGTATATAAGACAATGTTAATTGACATTAGTACACCAGCCATTATTTTCTGCCACCCTTAGGAAATTATTATACATCCCCATAGCAGTAGGTACAAACGATTTCCTGAATTTCTCCTTCTTGCACCTTAGTAGGATTAGACGGCTGCTGAATGTGCTCTTATGATTCAAGAACAGCTCATATAGTGGGTGTGTATTATTGTTCATTATAGCCCTACACTTCTTCTGAATTCTATCCTCCAATACCTCCTCAAAAGAGTCAAGATAGAGGCCAACAGCTGCACTTGCCTTCTTGATAAGTTTGTTGAGTTTATTAGCGTCAGCTACTCGCACACTACTGCCCCAGCAAATGATAGCAAAAAAGATGGCGCTTGCTACAACGGACTGGTAGAACATCTCCAGCATTTTACTGCACACATTGAACGACCTGAGCTTCCGCAGAAAGTACAATCTGCTCATTCCCTTCTTGTAAACCTTTTCTGTATGACACCTCCAATCGAGTTTACTGTCAAGGTGAACCCCCAAATATTTGTAGCTCTCAACAATCTAAACCTCCTGGCCAGCAATGGTGATCGGTAAGTAATCCTTCTTTATCCTTCTAAACTCACCATCTCCTTGGTTTTCTTTACATTTAGTTCTAGACAGTTAGTCTGACACCAATCCACAAAGTCAGAAACCACCCTTCTATATTCCTCTTTCCCCCGGCCCCCCACAATGCCCCCTACAATCACGGAGTCATCTGAGAATTTTTTGAGGTGACAAAAATCAGATTTATACTGAAAGTCAGCTGTATACAATGAGAAGAGGAAGGGTGACAGCACTGTACCCTGAGGGGCTCCAACACTGCTCCGTACACTGCCAGATACCACCTCCCCCATCCTTACAAACTGCGGCCTGTCCGTCAGGCAGTCACTTATCCAGTTCACCATCCCCTCATCTACCTCCATATCAGTCAACTTATTACGTAGTAAGAGCGGCTGTAGGGTATTGAAAGCACTAGAGACGTCAAAGAACATAGCGCGCACTGCAGTTCCATCATTGTCCAAGAACGAATGCATTGTATGTAGCAGAGACGCTACAGCATCATCCACCTCCAACCTCTGCTGGTACACACAAACTGCAGGGGTCAGTGTAGGCCCTCACCCTCGGGCACAAGTAGGCGAGTATTATTCTCTCCAAGGACTTCTGTTAAGGCCACTGGATGATAGTCTTGTAGGGAAGTTGGAAAAGTGGTCTTAGGAACCGGCACCAGGCAGGTGGTCTTCCACAGTTCTGGTACCCCCTGTGATTGAAGGCTCCAGTTAAACAGGTGCTGGAAGACAGTACACAGTTGGTTGGCACATGCTCTGAGGACACGTGGGCTGAGGCCATCAGGCCCAGCTGCTTTGCCAATAACAAGTCAGCTAAACTGTCTTCTCACGTCGCTTTGGGAGACAGTGAAGGCAGGCAGCTTATCCCCCAATGTCAATGCTGCAGATCTTTTCCCAGATCCATCCCCCATTTCTGATGACACTGTGCTTGTGTTGGTTAATCTGTTGAAAAACTCATTCATTTCATTAGCCCAGGGCAGATCCACTTCCCCATGCTCCGACTTTGCCTTAAACCCAGTTAGCTGTTTCATGCCCGACCACACCTCCATGAAATTGTTCTGTGACAATTTATTTTCTAATTTAATTCGGAGCGCCTCACGGGCATTCTTAATTTTCCCCTTTAAGTCCCTTTGTATCAATTTCAGTTTCTTAGTATCCTTAATTTTAAATGCCAGTTTTTTCTTGTTTAGTGTTTCAATTCTTTTGTAATCCAAGGCTTGTTATTTGCATAACATCGAATCTTTTTAGCTGGTACAACAGTGTCAGTACAAAAATTTACATAATCCGTTACTCGCCCGACAATATAATTTACATCATCATGCTCTCCCGTCGCAAATCACCTCCCAGTCTGTGTGGTCAAAACAGTCTCGTAGAGCCTCTTCTGCCTCTGGATTCCACTTCCTAATTAATTTATTGTGGCTGGCTGTTTACTGACAACAGTTTGGTATGATGGAGACAATAGTATGAGGTTGTGCTCTGATTTCCCCAGAGGGGGTAATGCAGAAGATGAATAGGCATCTTTAACATTCGCATAGAGGAGATCCAATATACTGCTGTCTCTTGTGGCACATTTTACATATTGATAGAACTTTGCAAGAGCCTTTGAGATCATGCTCTGGCAAAATAGTTCACTCTGTGACGTGTGCAGGCATCCATTTTAAGAAACAGAAAGCGTCCCTTGAGAGTTTTTTTTAAGTTCTTCCTTTTGTTTAAAAGCTTTTTCGATTACTAATTTTCAAATACTCTCTCTCTCCAGAGAAACACCAAGCTTGCGGGCCATTTCCCCATTCAGACACATAAAAGCTGGTCGTGAAAATAATGAAATAGGCACACTATCCTTTACAACAAGCTCTATGATCTGTTTTTTAAATGTATCTATTGTCATTGTCACAGTAACTTTGTCACTGACAAAATATCTTGCAACTGATGGCTGCAAAGTTCTCTGCTCCTTTGTTTGGCTGGAAGAGCTGGGCACTGGTTCATTGGTTTGGATGCAGTCTCTCATCCACTGCTTTCAGTACTTCTGGATGAAAGCGCTGTAAATGTCTCTTTAGATTAGAAGCTCTGGTAGGAGCATTTTTTATCTTTGCCTGAATATGCACTGATCTTGGCTTCACAGCATTTGTTTTCGTCTGGATCATTTGTCATACACTGACAGACATAATGTTTTCTATCTTGAGTGATGGTGAAATGTTCAAATACAGCTGATTTAATGTGACGCTTCTTTGACATTCTCAGGTTTTTAATTCTGCATTCACAATCCAAATGACAATTGTTTTTTCTAAAAACAATTGTACAAAAGTATTGCCAGGTCATACAACTGATATAGTAGTCAGTAATACTGTTATTCCTCATGTGCTCCCAGTTAACTGATGCAAAGTTTGTTGAAAGAATAATACTTCTTACAGTCTTCCTCTTCTGAGTAGCAGCTGTGAGATGCTTGGAAGACGCACACCTAGTAAACATCTAGTCTAGAGGAGGAGCTTTACTACTAAGAATTTGCAACACATTTTCACTTTCATACATTGTAAGTAGGGGGGTTGGGGCAGCATGAGGTTAACCAAGTATAAGATTAGATAAGGGCAGTGGAGAACAGTGACACACAAGAAGTAAGAAATGTCTCTATCTCCAGCAGAACTGCTTATCACTGTTGTTCATAGTTTGATAGAACATATATATTTGAGTAACGTTTATAAAATTCATATGAAAGTTCAATTATGAAATATTAATACATTTTTTTTTAAAGCTGGAGTCAGAGTCGGTACATTTCTACCGACTCCGACCAAAACTAACTCCGACTCCACAGCCCTGCATGCTCGGGTGCTAATGGCGTGCTTGAAAATGATGTTCACGTCCCAGCGGCTACTACATGTATGGAGCGAGCCAGCGGCACACACGGCGGGCGCCGACCTGCCTTATACGGCTGGCATCCGCCTACACCAGCAGCGAGCAGAGCCCCCTCCGATCACCACTGTGGCGGTTTTTATTTTTTCACCACTGGCGATTCCTTTCCGCCATTTTCCAGCGCAGGAAACAAATTGCGTCAATCGGAAGTCCAACTGATCCGACAAAGAAAAAAAAAAGTTACGGCTCTTCGAAGAGGAAGATGAGAAGGCGAAAACGGAAAATTGCCCTCTCCTTAAGGGGTTAAAAAAAACTTTTCCAAGCTTCATCTACTGGGACTTGTAGTTCTGCAACAAGCAGTCTACAGGGTGACGTAACAGCACAGTAGACCCCCAAATAGCTAGTAAACCAGACCCTGTGACCCCTGCAGCCCCCCACACCCTGCACACAGCCCCTTCTTACCGACGCCTTTCTCTGCACTGCTCTCTCTCCAGCACCAGCTCTAGTAGAGCCGATAGCTCTTCTAGCCAATCAACACCAGCCTTACTACACAGAACCCACCAATGAAAGCCTTGCTGACGTCACCTACCAACCAATCCAAGCACGCCGGTCTGAAGACAGTAACCAATCGCAGCGCGTCTAACTAAAGATGGCCGTACAGGCTTCAGCGGCAGGGAAAGAAGGTTGTGGGCATGCGCAGAAAATACAACTCACTTCCCGGCTTGTAGCGTCACGATTGGTCTGGTCTTCTACACCAGAGAGGCTGAGAGGCGAAGGAAACAGGAAGTGCGCGGTATAGTGCGAGAACCTTATAACGGTGAGCGGCTCCTCTGTGCATACATGTATCCCAGTGCTGGGGGAGGGGTGCAGCAGAGCATGGCCGGTGCCCAGCCCTTCATTGTGTCGCCTGCTTCTTTGTCCTGCAGATGAGGCGTGAGATGTGAGGAGGACGCCATCCCCTGTGCTGCTGTGACATTACATGTGGAGGCCTGACCGAACAGGTGCACCTTGTACTGCACGGTAAGGACACGACTTCTGGTTGTCGTAGCGACACGGTGTCACCGGCTGTGGACCCGCCATGTGTCACCCGCCATTGTTAGCGGGTCAGTATGGGGCGACCGATGGCACAAGGATCCCTGTGGTTGTGCAGCACTTGGGACCCCCACATTGACCCACTGACTGGAGCTGTCCATGTATTAAAGGGTTACTCCCACATTGTCGCAACGTTCTGTTTTGCAATTTTCCGTTCTTGAGACGTTAACGTTTTTGTTTTCTTTTGTTTACAGCTCGTTACCTTGGAGACCGACCACTGCGGCGAGACGGCATCGTTCTTACAAGCTCTTGTCTATTGGGATTGTAAGCGCTGTTTTGAAGCCGGTGGCCAGGATCGCTGTTACCTCCCAATCCCGGACAGCTTCAGCCCAGTGCTTACAATCTATTCAGCAGCGGTGGTCGGTCTCCTAGGCGACAAGCTGTAAAGCAAAGTGTTAATATCTCAAGAACGGCTGCAAATTTTAATAAGTGGTAAAATGGAAAAGCGCTTGTATTTACAAGGACTATCCGATAATATTATTTTTTTTTTTTTAGCTTCAGCACAAACACTTTGTTGGTCCCCACCCATCCCAGTTTATTTTTTTGTCACCTGCTGTACATTCGTGTGATCGTTATAGCCAATCACCGGCTCCATCAGGTTTCGTGCAGTAAATAAGGGTTATGATTGTCTGCAGCGGTCATGTTTGTATTCGGCGCAATGAGTAAGTAAGGAGCGGCTGAGACCACCAGAGTGTCTGTGCTGCAGAGGAGTAAATGGTGTCTGACGGTTATTAGTTCATCGTTGTTGTTTTTAAGTCCTAGGTAACCTCTTAATATAGTTTTTTCCAGTCTGTCGTGTTCTAATCCAAGTTTTGTTTTTTTTTTAATGGAATTGAAAATCCCAAATTGTTTATTGCACTTTTTGATTGGGGTAAAAGTTGACATTCACCGTATAAAAGTGATATTCACATGATGGTTTATTGCTTGGAATTGTCTCTGATGCTGTAGGTATATCCCAGGGAATTGCAGTTGGGTTGCTCTGATTAGCCCCTTTGGAAAGGAAAAACGGTGACGGGTCTACACTTAGTTACCCCCTTTTTTCCATTTTCAGGAAGTGATGGCCTATTCTAACAAAATGCTACCATTTACCGAAATAGACATACCCTTTAAATAATACAAACTGCACACAATATATAGATCATGAACCTGATGAGGCTGGTGTATTTCCTTTGAAAAATCATATTGGAATGGCAGTATTATCTTTTATGAAAGAGAAACCAAATGTCTGCCCACCTATGGCTCCTCAGTGTCTCCTCACTGCTGCTGTGGTCTCGTACCGCTCAGTATAAGCTGCAGCTGTCAGGGCTCATCAGGTCCATTTAATAATTCATGAAGTTTATGTTATGAAACCTGATGACAGATCAACTTTAAAGAAGAAGGAAATGGGTTGCAGAATTCAACCACTCCCCAAAAAAATAGCTGCGACCACTGTGATTGACATCAGAGGGCCTATGGGAATGAGTAATATGAGTGATGCCTTGTCAGCCCCTGGTTGTGCTGCGCAGGAGCTGCTCGGTATCTGAGCTGATTCATCCGTCCTCTGTCGGACGTGCCTCCTGCTACATCATCACACAGTCAGACATGGCAATGGTATGATGCACTGTAGTCATTTAAAGGGTGGTTTTGCAATAAATTGTCATAACATGAGTTCATGCGTCTGTCTTCCATTCAGTACTACCTGGACTGACACTCTCTTTTTTTTTTTTTCTCCAGTGCTGCATTGGAGACATGGATCCTTGTCCCAGATAATTTTGGGTAGCGGACCTCTCGCCGCCCTGCAGAAAGAGGATGGAGAAAATCCGGATTCCTGATCGTGCAGCTGCGTCATGTCCAACGTTCTAGATGATTGTGCTCGCCTGGATTGCATTTCACGCTAGCAGGAGCTTTGTGCGAGGTTTTCTGCTGCACTTTGGGCACCATCCAGTCCATTTAAATGAACAGTCGGGGACCAGTAACATGGGGAACAATTGCGTTTGCAGAGAAGATAGCGGGGCGGAGGACAATGTCGACTCGCCCAGTCAACAAACTGAGAGCCGTATTGTACCTGCCACCGAATCTAGGAACCGTCCAAGAGACCCAGTAAGACCACCAAGGAGAGGAAGGGGACCACATGAGCCACGGAGGAAAAAGCCCAATGTGGACGGCCTGGTGCTGGATACTTTGGCCGTCATAAGAACTCTTGTAGACAAGTAAGTTGGGTTTTGGTATTTGGGGATCGTATCGGTTCACGTCCTCCTTACATCGTGGAAGGCCATACAGAGTCACGATAGAAATCGGGGGAGATTTCACCTGACCTGCGGAGCATTCGACGGACTGCCCACTAAGATGTCTCTAAACTTCCTGCAATGCTTTTGTTTTATTTTTCACTAAATTAACATTATTATTATTATTATTTGTCAGCTTTGGGGTCTGAGTTTAAAGGGGTTTATCCGACGCCACTCACGTCAGTATTGGAAGGAGTGTTGCCAATAATGGAAGACCCCCAGACACTGCCGAGACGTGTGCACAATACCTGCCTATCGTGTATGTATCCGGGGCCGTAACATCATCGGCACCATTGACTTCCCAGGTGGAAAGGACTCCGAATAACCTTTTTAACCTTCGCCCGTCAGCTCATTACTATTGATAGAGGAGAAAACCGAAGCCGGCGATGACACTGTGTGACGCTATAGTGTCCGTGCTCAGCTGCTGGTGGAGGTCAGGCAGCGCTCGCCTTAGTGCTGTCAATCGACATATGACAAAGTGATCATTATGCAAATTGAGAGGGATTAATGGTGCTACGCCGAAGCCGTCCAGAAGCCCTTCATTTGCCTATGGAATAGTTTGCAGAAAAAAAAGAGGCTAAGTGCCCTACGTATCTGTGAAAGTGGTTTAATTAGCGTTTGGGGGTGGAAGACCCTTTTTTAAAGGGGTGGTCCCATCTGAGAGACTTATGGCACATCAGCAAACATGGGTCTCACTGAGACCACCATGGGCCGCGGCGCATGTTGTCAGGAAAGGAGAGGTGGTCACAGATTTGCTGCTCTCCATTCATTTCTATGAGAGGTGCAAAAAATAGCCGACTTGCCGTATATGCAATGCCAAAGCATCTGTAATCTCTTCCTATCATCCAGATTGCTCTTCATTTTTAGAAATGTAAAAAAAAAAAAAAAATCTGATTAATCCACTGTGTGCTGATGCCGTAACCCTTGTATCGCTGATTGGTGTCGATGAATCGGTGAGATATTACCTGTGACCGTTTGCTTTTCAGTGACCAGGAGCCCCCATATTCCATGATCACTTTGCATGAAATGGCAGAAACAGGTACTTTATTTTTTTTTTTTGCATTTACCGTTCTTGTTGGCTCCTAGATTTGGTTACTTGGTTCTTTATAGCCTAGAGTCCTCCTACACCATCTCCAAAGTGATGGATCTGCAACTCACTCAGCCCCAAGACTCGTGCGAGTTTCTCGCAAGTCTGAACCCGGCCTTAGATTTAGTACGTACAGGCTGCCATCGTTCTCGGCAGCACAGGTCCTATTTAGATGATGTGCTGCCGAGAACTTTTCACGTGACAGATGAGCCTTTTGCGCCTGTTTACACTGCACAATTATGAGCTTTAGTAGGCACAGTCACAATGATTGTGAAGAGTAAATGGACCTTAACAGCTGATTGACAGGGGGGCTGCAGCGAGTCGGACCTCCAATGATCTGATATACATGAGGATAAACTATAAGAACTGGACCAACCCCTGTAATTCCCTGTTTCTTCTTCCGCCTCGCTATAATGTCTTGAGCCTGGTGGGGGTTGTCCTCCTCTCTGCAGTCGGGCGTATGGCGGATTTCTTCCCCGTTTTGGTTGTTTTTCCTCCTTTGTGGCATCACTGTGAGCGCTCTGCTTTCCCGTACAGATAACGGCTGGCTGGACGTGGTGCAGTCCCTCATCAGAGTCATTCCACTAGAAGATCCTCTGGGTCCGGCCGTCATTACATTGCTCCTGGATGAATGTCCGCTGCCAACAAAAGTACGTGTCATCCGGTTATTCTCTGCTCCTAATGAAGGGTGCACGGGGCGCCGAGCGTGCCCTAATCGCCCCATAAAGACGTGCCAACGGTTTAATAATGGCTGTGTAAAGTATAGGCTTCCTGCGAGATGCAGGTTTCTGGCATTGTGATGGTGTTTTTCAGTTCCAAAAGAAACCAATATAAAGTTTCTAAACTTTTTATTTATGAATTTTCGATAATTTTCAATTTTGGGGATATTTTTTATACTATGAGAAAAAATGACCAAGAACTGGAGGGGTGTTATTATTATTTAAAAATAATACATATTAATCATTTTGCTTCCCAAGACCACCAGGCTTTTATTGCTGGCAGTGCCTCATTTCCAAGATTAGATGTAGAAAAAAATGAGGGTCGTCGGTGGTTTTTACGTCTGTTGTGCCCCAATCACGACTTCTCATCAATCCCAGGCCGGGTGATGATTTGCTGATCGTTGGGGTCTCTGCTAGACCACCTCCAGACATGAGATCGGGGTCCGCCGTCCCTCTTTTTGAGCATGTGCACACTATTCCAGTTTTGGTGTGCGGACTCTTCTGGCTGCATTCAGTGACCCTGTTCTTGTGATGTGGGGGTCTCGGCAGTGGGGACTACTTATCGCCTCCCCTATGGCACAAATCCTGATCTTGGGACTTAGAAGCGAGCCAGACTAGCCCGGTGACTACATCCATAGCGCGATGCATCTGCTCTGTCCCGGTAGAGAACGGCTGAGTGTTTCTGGTGTCGATCTGATGCCAGGAGCGGCCACTTATCCAGATACTTCACCTACAATTATTTCTCAGCCCTGATCATTTCTCTTTACAGGATGCCCTTCAGAAGCTGACGGAGAAATTAAATCTAAGTGCGGCCACGGCGGTCCAAGACGCCAGTAATCCCGCCAAGCACCGTAACACCACTGCAGTTTTAGGCTGCTTGGCTGAGAAATTGGCAGGTGAGCGTTATGTCCTCACTAAATCCACCGACTGCAACTTATTCTACCAATTACTTGTGCTATTCACCTGTCATGGAGTGGTATGTACAAAGAATGGACAGATAATCATAGTAATAACGCCTCCATATTTAATTTTCTATGAATGAGTAAACTGAGGATCCATCAGTGAGCTCCCTCTGAATGTCTTATAGGAGAGTTTATTTTGTCTTTCTGTGCTCTTCTCCACTGAACTAGGACCACTGACCACATCAAAGTTCAATGTGCAGGGAAACCAGGAGCCCGTAAAAAGCCAAACTGCATAATATTTTTAATGAAGACCAATTGCAAAATGTAGTTTTTAGCTCGATATACTGTACGTATATTTGCACGAAAATAATTGTTGTCCTCAAAGGTGGACAGCTCCTTTGTGTAACCTGTGTACATGTAGGTCACAGTCAAGGCAGATATCGGCGGTAATACAGGCAGCATCTGCCTTTAACGGCTGCGATCGCTGCTGCTGTCAGTCATAGTATGTATATTTACCGTAGTTATATTTTATATATTTGGTAAATGTATATAAAACTAAAATATAAAAAATGAGAACATGAATGTTGTCATTGAAAACAACTCATGCTGCAAAAAAAAAAAAAACCCCGAAAAATAAAAATAAAGTTTATGACCCCTGGAAGACGATGATCAAAAAAATGAAAAATCATCCGGTCCCAAAGGGATTAAGCCTGAATTTTGCAGTTTTGATAGGAAAGGTGAAAGTCACTGGTATTTTACATCACAATATTTTTAATATATATATTTTTTTCTTTTAGGTCCCGCTAGTATCTCTCTGCTGAGCCCTGGGATTTTGGAGTACTTGTTAGAAAGTCTGGTGAGTGTGAATGGTTACCAGTGACATTGTCGTAGTGTGACTATTCCATATTACTGTGGACTAGTACTGTAGCAGTGGTGCTTAGTGCCCCCAGGTGTCACGGGTGTATCGCCACGAAGATCGTCGCAATTTCACATTCCGACTTCTCGCAGCTGAGTTGTTGGTGCTATGTGTCTGTTGGCAGTGAGGGAGTTAATTCTACCGTTCTCTGTGCTTAGACTAGTTCCAGCCTCGCCCGGCTGCAGTGTATTAGGCACTAATTAGCTTCCTTCATATACCTGCCGTTCTGCTTAGGAGTTGTCGGTGAAAGCATTCATTCTGACCAGCAGAGCGGATCGTTTCTGAGAAGACTTAAGCTAAGAGTGCTTGTTGTGGTTAATCCTCTCTTCGCTTATTGTTTATCTCCTTAACCTTTTGTGTTCCCTCTGTGTTGAAGTTTTTGTATGCAAGGCAGTATTTACTTTACCCCTTGTCTGTCTCGTTTGTCTTATACTGTTAGTAAGCTGTGATCTGCCCATTCCCTTTGGTGGTAATCAGGGTCCTTCTCAGGACTGGATTACAGTGGTCAGGGATCTACAGGAGACAGGGTTAGGCTGGCGGCCTGGACCTCTGTACCATTAACAGTACCTCCAGGTAGAGGGACTAGTCAGGACCCCAGTTTAGGGTCAGCATAGACTCCGGTCCACCTCTATCCTGAGACAGCGTGACATTTTCACCGACCCTACTAAAGATTCTCCCCAGCCACCATGGATCCAGTAGCCCATTTAGCTCAGCAGTTGCAGAGTTTGTCCATGGAGCTGACGGACGTTAAATCCAGGGTTTTGTACCCCCGGGAGCAAGCCAGATCTGAACCTAAAGTGGCTCTCCCGGACAGGTTTACTGGTGGGCGGGACAAGTTTTTTACTTTCCGGGAAGCATGTAAATTGTATTTTCGGCTGCGGCCGCAGTCGTCGGGGAGTGAGGATCAGAGGGTGGGAATTGTCATCTCGCTCTTACAAGGGGACCCTCAATCCTGGGCGTTCTCTCTCCCCCCGGGCTCCCCGGCTCTCCAGTCAGTGGACCGATTTTTTTACAGCCCTGGGTCTGGTATATGATGACCCGGATCGGGTCTCCCTTGCTGAAATGAAGTTACGTAGGATACAGCAGGGAGATCGTCCGGCGGAGGAATTTTCTTCAGAGTTCCGTAGGTGGGCCACGGATACTCAGTGGAATGACCCGGCTCTTAGGAGCCAGTTTTGTCAAGGTTTATCTGACAAATTAAAAGATGTGTTGGCTCAGTATGATTCTCCCCCGTCACTGGAGGCCGCTATGGCTCTTGCAATTCGCATTGATAGACTGCTTCGGGAGAGGTGTGGGGTAACTCCGCCCCCTGTGATGACTCCACCTCCTTCTAAAGTCCCTAATATTGAGGTTCCCCTGGTTTGTTCCGAGGAACCTATGCAGTTGGGAGGGACATCATTCCGAGGGAGGGGATCGGCGGTGCGCCGCAAAACAAGAAGGTGTTTCTTCTGCGGGAGAAAGGGACATTTTATTGAGGGGTGTCCATCCCGTACTGTACTGAGCAAGAAGTCGCCGGAAAACTATTAATCCCAGGTTGTGTGGTGGACGACAATCTGGGAGTATGTCTTTCGTCCCCAGGTCCGTCTCAGTTTCTCGTACCAGCGGAGGTGGTGGTAGGTACGAGAACTGAGAGGATTTCTGTTCTTCTGGATAGTGGGGCCGGGGCTAATCTGGTGGACGCTCGGTTTGCCCAGGTTCAAGGTATGCGACTGAGTGTACTAGCCAAACCTATCCCCATATTCTCTATCGACGCCAGGCCTCTTGGTCAAGGTAGCTTTTTGCAAGCCGTACATAACATTGACCTTCGAGTGGGGGCAATACATAAAGAACTATTGTCTTGTTATGTGTTGGAGGGTCTTCCCACTCCTATTGTGTTGGGTCTTCCTTGGTTAACTAAACATAACCCAGTTATTAATTGGCAAACCAGAGAGATAAGCCAGTGGGGTGAATTTTGCAATAAAAACTGCATGAACACGGTCATTGGTGCGGTCGTGCCTAGAACCTTACCACCTTTTTTGGTGGACTTTGAGGATGTCTTTTCAGAGGAGGGGTGTCAAGAATTACCTCCTCATCGCGAGTATGACTGTTCTATAAAATTGCTCCCTGATGCTAAATTACCTAAATCTAGGTTGTATAACCTTTCTGGTCCTGAGAGGCAGGCTATGAAGGATTATATTTCGGAAAGTCTGGCTAAAGGGCATATTAGACCTTCATCTTCCCCAGTGGCCGCGGGGTTCTTCTTTGTGAAGAAAAAAGATGGAGGCTTACGCCCTTGCTTGGATTTCCGTGAGCTTAATCGGATTACGGTCCGAGATCCATATCCGCTCCCACTTATTCCAGATCTCTTCAATCAGATTGTGGGCGCCAAATGGTTCTCTAAGTTGGATCTCAGGGGGGCGTATAATCTGATTAGGATGAAGGAGGGAGATGAGTGGAAGACGGCGTTTAACACTCCGGAGGGACATTATGAGAACCTTGTCATGCCTTTCGGTCTGACTACTGCCCCGGCGGTGTTTCAACATTTTGTTAATGACATTTTTCGCCACCTAGTGGGACAGTTTGTTGTCATTTATCTGGATGACATCTTAATTTACTCGCCGGATCTTGTGTCTCATCAGGAGCATGTGAGACAGGTGTTGCAGATCTTGCGAGATAATAAATTGTACGCCAAATGGGAGAAGTGTGTATTCGCCGTACAGAAACTTCAGTTTTTAGGATTCCTGGTGTCAGCGTCCGGTTTTCGTATGGACCCTGGGAAAGTGAAGGCAGTGCTTGAGTGGGATCTGCCAGAGGATCTTAAGGCACTGCAGCGTTTCCTGGGGTTTGCTAATTACTACCAGAAATTTATTCGTAATTTCTCGTCCATTGTTAAACCTCTTACTGACATGACAAGAAAAGGGACGGATTTTTCAAGGTGGTCTGATAAGGCTTGTCAAGCATTTTCCTCCTTGAAAAAATGTTTTGCTTCGGCACCTGTACTCATTTAACCGGATGCGTCACAGCCGTTCATTGTGGAGGTGGATGCGTCTGACGTAGGGGTGGGTGCAGTATTATCTCAAGGTCCGTCCCCTGGTAAATGGCATCCGTGCGCTTTCTTCTCTAAAAAATTGTCGTCCGCTGAGAGGAATTATGATGTCGGCAATAGGGAACTTTTGGCCATTAAGTTGGCTTTTGAAGAGTGGCGTCATTTTTTGGAGGGGGCAGTCCACCCGGTCACCGTCATTACTGATCACAAGAACCTACTGTATTTAGAGTCTGCAAAACGTCTGAATCCCAGACAAGCTAGATGGTCGTTGTTTTTTACCAGGTTTAATTTTGTCGTCACATATCGTCCTGGGTCAAAAAATGTAAAGGCTGATGCCTTATCTCGCAGTTTCCCTGGGGCCGGGAAGACGGATGACCCGGTTCCTATCCTTCAGGAGGGAGTAGTGGTGTTGGCTGTATGCTCTGATCTTGAGGAGGAGGTATTGGAGGCTCAGGGGGACGCCCCTGTAGGACCTCCAGGGAAACTGTTTGTTCCAGATCAGTTAAGACAAAAGGTTATCGAGGCACATCATAATTCTGCTTTGGCAGGACACCCTGGGAGTAAAGCAACTGTGGATCTCCTTTCACGCCGGTTTTGGTGGCCTAACTTAAATAAGGAGGTGGTAACTTTTGTCGCGTCCTGTGGGGTTTGTGCACGCTCTAAGACCCCACATACCCGTCCGTCTGGGGCCCTCTTACCTTTAAAAATCCCGGAGCGTCCATGGACCCATCTGTCTATGGACTTCATTACGGACCTCCCTCCGTCTTCAGGTAAAACTGTCATACTAGTTGTAGTTGACAGGTTCAGTAAGATGGCACATTTTATTGCTCTTCCTGCTCTTCCTAATGCTAAGACTCTGGCGCAAGTGTTCATTGGGGAGATTGTGAGACTTCACGGGTTGCCTTCCGATGTGGTGTCGGATCGGGGGTCTCAGTTTGTGTCCAAATTCTGGAGAGCATTTTGTACACGGCGTGGGATGCAATTGTCATTTTCTTCGGCTTTTCATCCGCAGACCAATGGTCAGACAGAGCGTCTGAACCAGAGCTTGGAGACATATCTCCGGTGTTTTGTCTCGGAAAACCAAGAGGACTGGTCTTCTTTCTTGCCTCTGGCAGAGTTCGCTCTTAACAATAGGCGGAGCGAGTCCACTGGTAAGTCCCCGTTTTTTGGGGCATATGGTTTTCACCCCCAGTTTTGTACTTTCAATGGGGGGGGGCTCTTCTGGGGTTCCTGAGGAGGAACGATTTTCGTCATCACTTGCTTCTGTGTGGAGAGGAGTGCTGACTAATTTGAGTACTATGGGGAACCGATGGGGAACCGATACAAACGTATGGCTGATAGGAGGAGAGTGTCTGGTCCAGACCTAAGTGTGAACGATCTGGTATGGTTGTCTACCAAAAATATAAGACTTAAGGTTCCCTCCTGGAAACTCGGTCCCAGGTTCATCGGGCCATACAGGATCAGTTCGATAATTAATCCGGTGGCATTCCGTCTTGACCTCCCTCCTACGTTTAAAATCCACAATGTGTTCCACAAATCGTTGCTTAAGAGGTACGTGGCGCCAGTTATACCGTCACCTCTACCTCCTCCTCCAGTGGTGGTCAATGGTAACTTGGAGTTTCAGGTGTCGAAGATCATTGACTCACGTCTGAATCGCCAGTCCCTTCAATACTTGGTTCATTGGAAGGGGTATGGTCCTGAGGAGAGGACGTGGGTTCCTGCGTCTGATATTAACGCAGACCGATTGGTTCGGGCCTTCCACACAACTCACCCAGACAGACCTGGCCCTGAGGGTCCGGAGGCCCCTCGTAGAAGGGGGGGTACTGTCACGGGTGTATCGCCACGAAGATCGTCGCGATTTCACATTCCGACTTCTCGCAGCTGAGTTGTTGGTGCTATGTGTCTGTTGGCAGTGAGGGAGTTAATTCTACCGTTCTCTGTGCTTAGACTAGTTCCAGCCTCGCCCGGCTGCAGTGTATTAGGCACTAATTAGCTTCCTTCATATACCTGCCGTTCTGCTTAGGAGTTGTCGGTGAAAGCATTCATTCTGACCAGCAGAGCGGATCGTTTCTGAGAAGACTTAAGCTAAGAGTGCCTGTTGTGGTTAATCCTCTCCTCGCTTATTGTTTATCTCCTTAACCTTTTGTGTTCCCTCTGTGTTGAAGTTTTTGTATGCAAGGCAGTATTTACTTTACCCCTTGTCTGTCTCGTTTGTCTTATACTGTTAGTAAGCTGTGATCTGCCCATTCCCTTTGGTGGTAATCAGGGTCCTTCTCAGGACTGGATTACAGTGGTCAGGGATCTACAGGAGACAGGGTTACGCTGGCGGCCTGGACCTCTGTACCATTAACAGTACCTCCAGGTAGAGGGACTAGTCAGGACCCCAGTTTAGGGTCAGCATAGACTCTGGTCCACCTCTATCCTGAGACAGCGTGACACCAGGGACCTCCCCATGAATGCCAATAAGGGGATCAAGTTTATTCATGTACAAGGCGTATTCATTTTTGTTTCTTTTCTTTTACTTCAAGTTATTGCTGTGAAAGGGGTTGTCTAGAACCTCGATATTGATGGGGTAGGGCATGAATATTAGAGCAGTGGTGGTCCAACATCCACCCATTAATCAGCAGTGTGCATCTGGTTGTATATAGAGCTAAAACAGCACACTGCCTAGTGGCCGTTTTGGGGTACTGCATCTCAGTTGAGCTGCAGTACCTGAGAGCGGCCACTACAGTTTATGGCGCTGTGGTGCTCTGGCTCGGCTTACTGTGTGCATCCAGCTACTGCGGGAGCTCCAGTCTGCTGATCAGCGGTGCTGCCGGGGGTGAGGCCATCAGTAGAAGATAAGGAATGGTCCTGGACAACTCCTTTAATAGTCTTGTCTTCTCTGATCTAGAATTTCAGGTTTCATCCCATGGTCATTCTGTTTGCACTTATTGCACTGGAGAAGTTTTCACAAACAAGTAAGAAGCGACATTTTTGGGGTGATGGTTTTTATTTGTGGGTTATATTTATTAATAATAATATTCTCTGTCATTCCTCCTTGCTGACTCTTTGTTATAGGTGAAAATAAAATGACTGTTTCCGAGTCTCGGATAAGCGATCGTCTTCTCCTGCTTGAGACGTGGACAAATAATGGGGATTTCTTGAAGCGTCAGGTGGGCTTCTGTGCCCAGTGGAGCTTAGACAATTTATGTAAGTGTCCTCTCGCCTTGTACATCATGTGAAGCGGACGCCCCCTACGGATTTTTATTACCTTTTTCTGTTACAGTCCTGAAAGAAGGGAGACAACTGACATACGAGAAAGCTGATCTGGTGCCCATCAACGCCATGCTGAACAGCAATGACGTGAGCGAGTACCTGAAGATTTCCCCCTACGGATTAGAAGTAAGGGTTATATTCCTGCTAATCATCGTACAAAGAGTTGGGACAATCCGACAGCTAGGGAGGTTGATGCATTTGTAGCATATTAGCCCTAGATTCTTTCTTAGTCTCCTCCATTTTGTTCTGTAATATTTAAAGTGGTTGTCTGGGACGTTATCATTGATGATCAGTCTTCAGGATGTGTGATCAGTGGGGGTGCGACATCCGTCACCCCTTCCGATCAGATATTTCTTGTGTTGGCGGCTGGAGCTTCTCAGTTACAGACCTGCACAGCTCCATCGACTGCATAGTGGCCACTGCAGGGTACTGCACATCCACAGTTGGCGGTTGTGCAGTACCTGGCGCAGCCACTAAACAATCGACGGAGCTGTTCTGTGCTGAGCAATACTGTCTGACGCCAGGAACAGCTGGTCGGCGGCGGTGTCAGGTGTCCCACTTCCACCGTTAAAATATTGTTGACCTATTCTAATGGTAGGCCATCAATGCTGATGTCCCTGACTACCTTGTTAAGTTCTATTTTTCTTTTCTTTCCTGTAGGCCCGGTGCGATGCTTCCTCCTTTGAGAGTGTTCGCTGCACGTTTTGTGTAGACAATGGTGTTTGGTATTATGAAGTAACGGTCATCACGTCTGGAGTCATGCAGATCGGCTGGGCGACCAAGGACAGCAAGTTCCTTAATCATGTAAGCACCTCCCTGATGCTCCTCAGCTGTAAATACGTCAGCAGCTTCGCTTTTTGTAAGGAAAACTGTAGTTGTTTTGGTACCATTGAGAGGTGCATGCGACCGTTTGATTGCTTTTGTTTCATTTTTTGGGTGAAGGTTGGAGCTACAATCGTGGGGGGGTGTTCTATATTGAGTATGACCCTCACAAAGCAGCACCCCACACTTATGACCTTGGTTACTATCAGTGAGGTTATTAATGGTCGTCTGAGAAATGTCCTGCCGCTCTGAATGCACTTGGGCAAATCTTCAAAATCTGCTGTTGGCAGTGAATCTTGATGATTTGCCCAAGTGCATTTAGCGCGCAGACTATTCTGTATTTTGAAAATTCAGTATCCATATTTTTTTTTCATCATTTACATATCAGTAACATGTCTTTCCAAATTCCATGACTTTTTTTTTTGGCCCCATGAGAGACTTAAACATACAATCTAACCACTAGTCCAGCTGAGCATTTACTCATCGGCACTAGTCTGGGCTTGGTAGCTGTAGTCATGCCCCCATGGCTTTGACTGACATTGTGTGATCTTCACAGTCAGGCAGCAAAGACAGTGAAGAGGCGGACAGTGAAGTTCATGTCAATCTCACCTATAGGAGTGTGACCGCAGCTACTGAGCCCGCACTAGTCTCTGTTCATAGACACCTCGGCGGACTAGTCCTCGCTCTACTGCATACATATGTTGATTTTGTGCATTTGTATTAGTGCAATATTTTAATGCCTGATTATAAAGGTCTAAAAAGTAATAGCTCCAGATTAAAAGCTTTTGGGACTTAAAAGTTTCCCTGTTAAATGCCGGCGTGATTGGAGCTATATCACAGCCGGCACAATACAGCACAAGTGCATTCTATCTCACTCTCGGCTCTGTGTACACAGGAAGGATACGGCATCGGGGATGATGAGTATTCGTGTGCATACGATGGCTGCAGGCAGCTGATATGGTATAATGCTAAAAGTAAAGCTCACCCACATCCCTGCTGGAAGGAAGGTAGGAACCCTGAGACCTTTAAATGGTCGCTGTCAATTCATCAATCAATAGTGCAAGCTAATGTAAAAACTTTGTTGTTCATCTCATAAGAGAAATCTACTTTTTCTCCACTTATGAGCCACATTTCCCACCCTGGCTTGTCAAAGCAAAATCGACTTCAGCTCACTGAAGTATCAGGATACAGAGGTGGAAGGGTGAGAGGTGCACTTGGCACACTTAGAGACCAGACAGATCGTGCTGCAGTTCCCAGTAAATTTATTTCACTTCAGTGCTGGATCCACAGCCGCACAGCTCAGTACTGCCTTTGTTTGTCCCCTTATGGGACATGAATCTGCGATCGCCTGATTGCTTGTGCTATACATCAGCACCGCTATGTATAGCGAAAATCACAATCTCTTATGAATGCCAGCTAAACACTGGCTTTCACAGGAGGACAGTCATGACAAAGACAGAGGTCTTATTTCACGGCATGGCGATGGGCGTGTGGAATGATGTGCCCTTCTGCCGATGCGTGTTAAATGCCACGGTCAGAGATTGACAGCAGAATTTAACATGTTAACTGCACGGTGCTGTTAACCCATGGCTGTTAGAGGCAGATTATGGCTAAATAATTTATCCATCATCTGCCGCGAAAGTCAGGGACCCGATATATGACGTAACTGTACGCCATATGTTGGGAATGGTTTAGAAGGTTATAACCATCTTCAAAGATACGTGTGCCTGTGTCTGTAAGAACGAGCAACTTTCCAAGTTGCCTGAGCTTGCGCCTCTGCTGCCTGAGCTTGCGCCTCTGCTGCCTGAGCTTGCGCCTCTGCTGCCTGAGCTTGCGCCTCTGCTGCCTGAGCTTGCGCCTCTGCTGCCTGAGCTTGCGCCTCTGCTGCCTGAGCTTGCGCCTCTGCTGCCTGAGCTTGCGCCTCTGCTGCCTGAGCTCGCGCCTCTGCTGCCTGAGCTCGCGCCTCTGCTGCCTGAGCTCGCGCCTCTGCTGCCTGAGCTCGCGCCTCTGCTGCCTGAGCTCGCACATAGCCTGGAGTTCAGATTCAACAGAAAGTATAGACTTTGTAGAAAAGTGGGGTCTCTTCATGATTATTTAGGAGATCTTCTTATATCTTACATCTGTGAACATATCATCAATCTCTACTTGTTTTTTTGCTCTCCTGATATTTCCATTTTTGTTTGCACATTTGTATTTCTTCTTTCTGTATCTTTTGTCCTGCAGGAGACACTGTCGGCTTTTTATTGGACTTGCATAAAAAGTTAATGGTCTTTTCTCTTAACGGGAACCAACTTCCAGCTGAGAAACAAGTTTTCTCTTCCACCACGTAAGAGCTGTTTGCTTTCCCAGCGTCTGTAATTTCTCTCCGCCATTTTTCCAGTTTTCTAACCACTCGGTATTAATATTGGACATGTGTTTCTGTATAACCTGGACAGATAATGGAAGACTGATTTTGTCTGTCAGGCATTTTGTCCTGAATGTATACCAGCAGTCGCCCCATGCAAATGCCTAAGGGGTACACTAGATAATGCAGAAATGCCAGTGCAGCCTGCAAGATTTAAGGGATTTACCCTCTTCAGATGCCTATGCGATCCCATCTATTGGGACAATGGGGGTCTGCAAGTGCATTTGCCCACTTAGTCCTCTAAGCCTTAACCCCTTAGACGGGTTCTCCAGTCCTCTTCAGGGTCATGTGACTTCTTTCGGAGTTCACGTGAGCCGGAGGTCGCTTTTACAGTGCAAGTGTATGAAGTGTCAGAACGGAGCGCGGCAGCCCTGCATTGTAAAATGACTTCCGGTGCGAACCGGCGAGATGGAATAGGGATCACGTGACCCAGAAGAGGACCGGAGCAGTGCTGGAAACCAGTGAACACTACGATCGATGAGTATATTACGACACTTACACTACACTGCATACACATTTACACAATACAGGTATTTTTGGGGGCGCTTCTTTAAGTCTAGCCCATCAGTATAAGATCAGTCAGGGGCCGACACTCGTCACCCTCACTGATGAGCTGTTATCACCTCTGACGGCGGCCATATGTGAACAGTGCATGGAGTGCAGCAGCACAGCGCCTATTGAAAGGATAGGAGCAAATCTGCAGCCCCTAAAGTGGCTTTTTCATTCATTATGGCCATGTGAGGGCTTGTTTTTTGCGGGACGAGTTGTACTTTTGAAAGACACCATTGATTTTACTATATAATGTGCTGAAAAACAGAAGAAAGCTGCAAAAAAGTGCAATTCCACAATAGTTTTTTATTTATGTTCACTAAATGCTAAAACTGACCTGGCTGTATGATTCCCCAGGTCAGTGCGAGTTCACCGATGCCAATCATGTATAGCTTATTATTTATTTAAGTGGTAAAAAAAAATTCTGAAATTTGCTTGAAAAAAAGTTTTTGCGTGTTGTATCCCACTGTCATTGATTGACAGCGGCATTTAACAAGGGGGCACTTGTATCATCACTGTTTCCCAGCATGGCACACTATGTACGCACAGCTTGTCTTGGGATGGTTGTGCTGTCCGCCGTTGTATTTTACGGCGCCGTTCTCCCTTAGTGAGTTCTCCAGTTGCGTCCTGTACAATAAAGCCGCCATCACTGACCCTTTCTCCTTCTCCTCCTTAGGTCGGGGTTTTTCGCTGCAGCAAGTTTCATGTCCTATCAGCAGTGCGAGTTCAATTTTGGAGCGAAGCCCTTTAAATATCCACCTGCAAACAAATTTAGCACTTTTAACGAATATGCCGTGTTGGCTCCTGAAGAGAAGGTCATTTTACCAAGGTAGAAGATTCCAGATCGTGATCGCAGCGCCGCGTGCGCTTATCCGGTCTGCTTGATCACATCGCTTTTATGCTGAGATGTGTGCTCAGAACTTCAGTAAAGACCCTAAATAGACCCACAATGCAGTGATGGAAGGGACCGCTCCGCACGATGTGCCGGGCCTAAAAATGAATGGTGCTACAAGCAGTCTCCTATTCACTTGTATGGCACAGAGCCACACCATTTCTCATGCACCACTGCCCTGATACCGGTTGATCATCGGGAGTCGGACCACCCAACAATCTGATGTTGATGACCCATTTAAGTACATGCCCAGTTTGCTATCAACAGCTTGTACGCATGGCCAAGATGGGGAGGAGGAATCGCTGCCTGAGCGATTTATATACTGCAGGGACAAGGGATTGGGCATGTTAGAATCCAAAATGTCAGATCTCCCACCCCCATACCCCAGAAAATAGTGCAGGGGTCTCCATACACATCAGATGGATGAATATCAGAGCTTGGCTGCTGTCTCAGTGTATGGCCACTTTAAGGACATGGTATTTATGAGCAATAAATGACTTATTTTTCCTTTTCTCTCCAGGCACAGACGCTTAGCACTGTTAAAACAAGTCAGCATTCGGGAGAACTGCTGCACGCTCTGCTGCGATGAGGTGGCCGACACCGAGCTGAGGCCTTGTGGACACAGGTCGGTCATTGCACCTTGGAAAGGCCACATTGGTTGGGACAGGTTCACTGAAGTGCAGCGGTCACTTTTATTTTGTGCCCGTACATGCATTAAGGTTCCATCTGCGCCCTATTGTTGTCTAGTTTTTGTAGTTTACATTTTTTTTTTTTTAATTTGTGCCAAATTCTTCTTTCAACTTGCACCATTTGGAAGTATATTTTACACTAATTTTTTTTAATCCTAATATAATAAATATATATATTATATTAAAAAAACGAACACTGGTGAGCACATAAAATATATGTCCAAAATGGTGCAAATTGAAAGATTATATGTTTTCTAAATTTGCCATTGGACGTGGTTTTTGTTTTGTTTTTTTTTTTCTAGATCTTTGTGGCTGACTTATCAATTGCAAGGTTTCAAAAAGTCCCACAATTTTTGCACATACACTACTCACATGAAGTTAGGGATATTTCGGGTGAAATTTTAGGATGAACCTAAAATGCTCTGAATCCTTTTCGGATTAATTAACTTAATATGACGTCTCTAACCTTCTGAACGCACGTGTCCGACTATTCAGCGTTTCAGGACTTTTTGCACAACTTGCTGTTCTCTAACAAGGAGCTTAATGGCAAAATTCACAGCAGGTGTCTGGTCCATGAATCGGCCAATACATTTCGGGGTTCAGTTAGATTTGGTATTAATCAGTCCTCCACATCATGACTGTCTCATATTGACATCATGAGACCAAGATGACACCTAATGATTGATCACCAGGACCTCGCCATTGTGAGGCTTCTAGCAGGATGTTCTCGGATGGAAGAGGCCATTGAGCTGAGAGAGTCACAGTCATCAGCTTGGTGCTACAGAGAGACTGGAAGAGGCAGAGACGTGGACGTTTTTGGGCACATCGCACACTGATGACCGCCTCATTGTGAAAAATGTCCTTCGGAATCGGATGATGAATGCCACACAGACTGAGGGAAGGTGCACTGAACTGCTCGACCATGGCAAGTGTTCTCTGGTTGTTGGTTCTTGCTTTGAACAGTCCTTTTGTGCTGATGTAGTCCACTTTCGTGACCAATGAGTCCATCAGCACAAAATGACTGTTCAAACCTAGCACAGATACTCGGTTCACCTTCTGCCATGACCGAGCCTTTTAGTGAATGTTCCCACCTACTCGTCTTCTTTAACAAGATGTGGCTTAATAGGAACCAGAGGAGGGCAGCTATACATGGGAAAACAAGTATGTGGGAAGGTGCTTGGTTTGAACAGTCCTTTTGTGCTGACAGTCTCTTAAGGAAAGTTGTTAAGAATGGGGAATACAGGTGTTTACCAAAATATGACATTTCGGGAGAGGTGATAAGTGGTGATGAGCAAACATGCTTGGATAAGGTGTTATCTGAGCATGCTCTGGGGCTAATAGCGGGTCTTCGGTGTGCTCGAAAAATATGCTCACGTCCCTGCGGTTGTTCGACAGCCCCAACACATATAGTGATTGCCTAACAAACAGGGACTCCCTGCACATGTTACAGCTGTCGAACAGCTGCGGGGACTAGAGTTTATTTTTTAAGCACATGAGCATGCTCAGATAACACCTTATCCAAGCACGTTCGCTCATCCCTAGTGGGAAGTCCTCTCTTCTGCAAACTTTGCGACCCACTTTCCTAAACTCTGCGTTTTGCTGTAACTGCAGCAGTAGCGGATAGGAATGGCAACCTGCAGTTTGCAAAAAAACTAGATATTTGCGTCCAGCATACACCTCTAACCTATTGGGTACAAGAAGGGAAACAATGGAAATTGTCCTTTCTTCCTCCGCAGTGATCTGTGTATGGAGTGCGCGCTGCAGCTGGAGACTTGTCCGTTGTGTCGACAGGAGATAAAGACTCGCGTCCGCCAAATTTCTCACATCTCTTGACCTCTGTGGAGTAAATGCAGGAAGATGTCCTTTACCTTTTTAATGAACGAGATACTGTCATTTCCAAGTCTTTCGTATTTGCATCAGATGAGAGAGAATGGCCAAATCTATCATGGCGAGAACGACAAGGAGCTCAGTCCACGGACCGAAGCGCGATGAAGAACTATTAACACGTGAGATACATCCAGGATTAGAGCGTTTGTACGATGGACATCACATTCATTCCTTAAGGTACTCGTTGGGACTGAGCCATCACATTTGGAATACTTCTATCCATTTTTGGGGGCTAAAACCTGCCCTTGTCAGATAGCCACGGCCATTTCTGACTTGGTTGCAGTAACATTCTCTCCAACGGACACCTGAAATGTTATTTTGCTCCATTTTACTTTATTTTTTGGAAAAGGGTTTGCACTATAGTTATGCATCAATGTAATTGCAAAAACTGTAACTAATTGTACCATACTGCAAAGTGTCTATTTTTGCCAGACAAAATACAGTATTTGACCATTGTTTTCTATACATGTGGCCTTCTGCTGGTCAGTCATTTTCCTTACAAACTGTGGATTGTGATTTTTCTGTAAATCAAACCTTTTTTTAGGGCTTAATTTATATTCCAAAGAATATTTGGTTAAGATTCAAGGAAAGGTGTAAACTGATGGCGTTTTTGTAACGTGCGCACAGCGGCGACTTCAAGAATCGGAACGTGTTTTTCTTTTTCCTATATTTATAATTTTGATTTGACCACGCGACCACTTCTGTCCGATACGATCAGCCTTCAGCAAACCGGCTGTCGCCCTACGCCACTCGCCACCCTGCAGCGTGTTCACAGCCGGATTACCGAAGATGGTCCGTCTCATCTGTTAATAAAGGAAAGAAAAGTTTGTATAGATGAATGTTCTGTAAATGGAGAATTCTCAGAAATGTAATAATGTTGTAATCAAGTACACGATGTACCGGAGCTGTAAGGCTATGTCCTGTTAATATAAGTGGACGAATGTCAAGTAAAGATTTTACAAAGTCAAGGATTTCAAGTATTTCCTGGAAATATTTATTTTCTATCACCTACTAGACAAGAAGTAGTTGGTCCTATCCACTTCTATAGGACAGGAGATGTTTAACCATTTACTTACATCTTAAATATATCATAGTCAGACGTCCGTATAAATCAGATCAAGATCGGGACGGACTGACCGGCGGTTCTACCAACGTGAGCGTAACGGCTTCATATACTTCTATGTAGCGGCCACGCTTGACTGCCGGCCAGTCCGTACACTGCGTTCTCATCTCCGTCTGTCTATACGGGTGTCTGACGGCACCCCATTGATAAAGGTTTGGGTTCTGAGACCCCCTCACAGATCAAAAGGGCTTTTAAAGACCCCTTACACCTAGATTTCGATACTGTCCCCTCAGAATATCTGCCACGCAAACCAGGAATTCGTCCTTTGGTAGATGTCACAGGCATCCAGTTATATCCACTGAAAGCCATGATATTTCGATGAGGGACACGTCCATCTTGGTGCTCTTGAGGAGACCAAAGCACAGATCGAATTTCCTAATTTCAGTGTTGAGCTTACCCCTTGAACTTTTAATCAGTGATAAGTCTGATTGTCTGGAACTTATCTGTGACTTTCCAGACGCGAGATCAAACAATATTCCATAGATGATTAACTTAAGATTGCATGAATGTCTGCTTCAGAAGACAAGTAATGGCCAATACCTGAAGGTCATCCAGTGTCACTGTAGTGTTTCTTTCTTGTACATGACTTGCAACATTGCTTCCCATAGAACTTATGGTTGCAGACTCCATGTTGAGGGAAAAGAGAGCACCAGCTGAAGTAGTCCACACATGATGGATCTTCTGCAAAGCAAGAAAATGACACCTGATTTATATGATGTTTTAGCTACATAATTTTAAAGAAAACTTCAAACTGATCCAAGTGTGTCGCTACACAGTCCGACATGGCTAACACTGACTGTTTAGGAACACGATCCATTGACTAGGAGAATAGTAAGAACCAGTTGTTTATTAATTTAAACAGTTCCAGAAATATTAGCAGAGGAACCGAAACATCCAAAGAAATAAATGAAGTCTAAAAAAATATGCTGCAGAATTGCTACCACTAAGGAATACAAGTATTAAAAAAAAACAGATAAATCGGGAGAGCTGAGAGCCTCTTTAAGGGGAACTTGTCACCAAATCAAAAGTGGTCAGGTTTCATTTGAGACTTATCCCCACTACTTTGTTGGGTATTCCACTTTTTTCTTTTTCCAAAAATGTACGGTTCCATAGATATGGGCCTTTCTATTCAGGGTGTCAGTCATCAAAGAAGACAGCTACTTAACGAGTGACAGCTATAAGACCTGGCTTATTACAGGACCTTGGAGACTGAAGTTTGTGCGGCTCCAGAGATCAATACTAATTCAGCAACCATTAAAGGAACTAGTCTAAACTTAGAAGGCATTGAAATACAATTGCACTCACTGTTTGGAAATCTGCATAATCTTTGTTCATTAAACAAAATGCATCAACCATCCACAAGATAGATAATTATCGTTAGGGCTGAGTCCCCCACTGATCCAGAGAACCAGGCTCACAAACTCCCTATGTGTAAATGGAGCAGTACTGAGCATGTGCGACCACTGCTCGAATGGCTCGAAAAGCACATGCTCATTACTGCTCTATTTACACAGAGGACTTTGTCACAAACAGTGAGGATCTCAGGGGTCAGACCCCTAAAAATCATACAGATAGGTGACATATGTTGATTATTGTCCTGGACCCGTAGAAGTGTTGTGTTAACGCGAAAAGGCCGTCGTCCACTGTTCTCCCTGCCACCGTGTCCATGTCCCCGATGATGGAATAAAGGACTCATTTTTAAGGAAATGGTGAGTAATTTCTTTTACTCAGCACTGACAATATGTTGGTGATTGAATAACCCCTTTAAACAGAAAGTATTCTAGAAATTTTGCAGAGGACAATCTTGTTCAAAGTGTTGTCCCATCTTAAAGAGGACAAGTCACCAGGTCAAAAGAGGCCTTCTTTTAATCTTATCTTATCCCTGGCTGCTCTCGTGATTATTCTATTTTTTTTTTATTCACTATACTTTTCCAGAGGTATGGGTCTTTTTATTTAGTGCAAATGTGTATGGTCTATATAAAGGGGAGTGGCTCACAGGATCCTCAGGGGCGTGTCTTTAGGTTGCTCTGCATTACTACCCTGTAAGCAACACCCCCTTATAAAGAACATAAAAAGTAGCACTAAATAAAAAGGTCCATATTTCTGGAACGGTTTTTTTTTTTAGATTAAAAAAAAATAAAAAAAGGAATACTCAGGGGAGCAAGGGGAATAAAATAAGAGCAACTTGTGACCTTTGGATAGGTCCTCCTTAAAAACCTAATATGTAATAATTGTCTGATAAATGCGAGCTCCACCACTGGGATCCACATCCAGAGAATGCGACCTTGTTGCGTGCAATCCGGAATACAGAGTTGACATCTCTTGTACAGGAGTTCTAAACATTCCCAAGTAATCCTGCTCAACAATTCTTGTAACTCCTTTACAAATCATTGGAGACAACCAGTCACGCATGACCACCTCTCCAAAACCTGCAGTGTGTCATGGGCCTGTTCTTAAGATGGATGCGGACCCCATGCTTAAAAACACTACAAAGAATACGATCCAAGTAACATATCTCTGGGTGATACAATTTTTGCAACGTTCCTTGAAATCAACTATACTGAGAAGATTGAGACTGTCAATGAGCTTCTGTTATTATAGTAAATTTCTCATCCTACCTGAGACCACGGACCGGTGCTCCATTCTGCTGGTCAGTCCTGAGTGTTGCACTGCTGGGCTTGGATAGGAGTACTCACTGGGCAGTTGGAGTGTCCAACCAGTTCCTCACCCTGCATAGTCTTTCTTTGGAGGCACTGAATAGTCCTGGTCTGTTGGCCACCACCACAAGAAGCGCTGCATGGACTCCACTGACCAGCTGACCAACTGTAGGAAACAATAAAAATAACGTGTAGGATGACAGATTCACTTTTCCAAGTTTCCACCATTGAAGGCTACTTACAATGCTGGGCATGGTTGGGTATTGCACAATTTTGGTTCCAGGGCAGGTTTGCTCAACAATCCGGACATATTAGAATTAACCGGAGTTCAAAGTTCTTGTAAACAGACGAATTTTACATTCATTTGACCTTAAAAATATGAAAAAAAGATAATTGCGCCTATTCCGGCACTTACCCTCTATTTTCCCATTGCCCTGTAGCGAGTGGCATATGGGGTAATAAGGGGTTAATGTCACCTTGCTATTGTAAGATGACATTAAGCCTGGTTAATAATGGAGAGCTGTCAATAAGACACCTATCCATTATTAATCCACTAGTCTGAAAGGGTTAAAAAACACATTAAGAAAACATTTTTTTATTGAAATAAATAAACACACATTTTTTCCATCTTTATTATGCTCCAAATCGATTTGAAGCCATCGTTCTGGAAAAAATCCAAAATAAAAAAGCAACTATATACCCATACCTGTCCGCCGTACAGTCAAGTCCCACGCTGCAATCCATCTGAAGGGGTTAAATAGTTTACAACTGGGACCACTGCTAATGTGACCGGCCCGGCTGTAAACCACGGAGGAATGAAGAAAAGCTGCCTGCGCAGCCTCCCTGCCTGACCAGAGATGAACTGATTAGCGTGGGAAAGTTTCGAAACATTTTCCCATACTGTCAGTTCACCGCGGGTCAAGCGGGGAGTCAACGCAGCCTCAGTGACTAGCATGTATGAATGTATATATGAATGTATGTATGAATGTATATATGTATGTATGAATGTATGTATGTATGAATGTATATGTTTGTATGTATGAATGCATATATGTATGAATGTATGAATGCATATATGTATGAATGTATGTATGAATGTATATATGTATGTATATATGTTTATATGAATGTATGTATGAATGTATATATGTATAAATGTAAATATGTATATATGTATGTATCAACTTACCTTTTCAGTTCAGACCCAGTTTTTTATTTAGTTCTCAGTGCATCCGTGCATATAAGGGTGTGACCGCCCTGCTTTTGAGCTGAAAATCCATCCTGTCTGGCCTATGCTTCAACTGGTGGGTTCAGTCCCTCTGCCCTGTTCACATTTACGTCACTTGACAAGTGGAAAGGTTTTTAATATTAGAGTAGGACTGTCCCACAAAGGGTTGCCTTGACGTGGCGGGATGGCTTGTACATTCTTTTGATCAAAATTATGTTTACCAAATACCCTTATTATTATTATTACAACTTCATGCATGTTTTGCAATATATTTTTTATTTTGTTTTATTTTAGGATATTTGTTTCTTGTTTTTTTGTTTTCTCTGTTTAATGGTCATGTGTGATATGCAGTTACATTTTGCATACACATCAACTTACTTTTTCAGTTCAGACCCAGTTTTTTATATATGTATGTATATATGTTTATATATGTATGTATGTATATATGTTTATATATGCATGTATATATGTATATACAGGTCCTTCTCAAAAAATTAGCATATAGTGCTAAATTTCATTATTTTCCATAATGTAATGATTACAATTAAACTTTCATATATTTTAGAATCATTACACACCAACTGAAATTTGTCAGGTCTTTTATTGTTTTAATACTGATGATTTTGGCATACAACTCCTGATAACCCAAAAAACCTGTCTCAAAAAATTAACATATTTCAACCGTCCAATAAAATAAAAGTGTTTTTTAAAAACAAAAAAAAAAAACATCAAATAATAAAGTTCAGTTATGCACTCAATACTTGGTCGGGAATCCTTTTGCAGAAATGACTGCTTCAATGCGGCGTGGCATGGAGGCAATCAGCCTGTGACACTGCTGAGGTGTTATGGAGGCCCAGGATGCTTTGATAGCGGCCTTAAGCTCATCCAGAGTGTTGGGTCTTGCGTCTCTCAACTTTCTCTTCACAATATCCCACAGATTCTCTATGGGGTTCAGGTCAGGAGAGTTGGCAGGCCAATTGAGCACAGTAATACCATGGTCAGTAAACCATTTACCAGTGGTTTTGGCACTGTGAGCAGGTGCCAGGTCGTGCTGAAAAATTAAATCTTCATCTCCATAAAGCATTTCAGCCGATGGAAGCATGAAGTGCTCCAAAATCTCCTGATAGCTAGCTGCATAGACCCTGCCCTTGATGAAACACAGTGGACCAACACCAGCAGCTGACATGGCACCCCACACCATCACTGACTGTGGGTACTTGACACTGGACTTCAGGCATTTTGGCATTTCCTTCTCCCCAGTCTTCCTCCAGACTCTGGCACCTTGATTTCCGAATGACATGCAAAATTTGCTTTCATCAGAAAAAAGTACTTGGGACCACTTAGCAACAGTCCAGTGCTGCTTCTCTGTAGCCCAGGTCAGGCGCTTCTGCCGCTGTTTATGGTTCAAAAGTGGCTTTACCTGGGGAATTCGGCACCTGTAGCCCATTTCCTGCACACGCCTGTGCACGGTGGCTCTGGATGTTTCTACACCAGACTCAGTCCACTGCTTCCTCAGGTCCCCCAAGGTCTGGAATCGGTCCTTCTCCACAATCTTCCTCAGGGTCCGGTCACCTCTTCTCGTTGTACAGCGTTTTCTGCCACATTGTTTCCTTCCAACAGACTTCCCATTGAGGTGCCTTGATACAGCACTCTGGGAACAGCCTATTTGTTGAGAAATTTCTTTCTGGGTCTTACCCTCTTGCTTGAGGGTGTCAATGATGGCCTTCTTGACATCAGTAAGGTCGCTAGTCTTACTCATGATGGGGGTTTTGAGTAATGAACCAGGCAGGGAGTTTTTAAAAGCCTCAGGAATCTTTTGCATGTGTTTAGAGTTAATTAGTTGATTCAGAAGATTAGGGTAATAGGTCGTTTAGAGAACCTTTTCTTGATATGCTAATTTTTTGAGACAGGTTTTTTGGGTTATCAGGAGTTGTATGCCAAAATCATCAGTATTAAAACAATAAAAGACCTGAAAAATTTCAGTTGGTGTGTAATGAATCTAAAATATATGAAAGTTTAATTGTAATCATTACATTATGGAAAATAATGAAATTTAGCACTATATGCTAATTTTTTGAGAAGGACCTGTATGTATGTATATATGAATGTATATATGTGTATATATGTGCATATATGTATGTATATATGTGCATATATGTATGTTTATATATGTGCATATATGTATGTATGTGCATATATGTATGTATATATGAATGTATGTATGTATGTGTATATGTAACGGGTCTGGGAGGCGGAACCTCTGAGCTTTTATACAAGGAGGCGGTCCTTGTAAGGCAGCGGGTGGCGCCCGGGGAAGACGGGCAGGAAGTCACGACAAGTGACCGGGGCAGTCTCTGGACAAACAGGAAGGAAGTCACGGCAAATGACCGGGGCAGTCTCTGGACAAACAGGCAGGAAGTCACGGCAAGTGACCGGGGCAGTCTCTGGACGAACAGGCAGGAAGTCACGGCAAGTGACCGGGGCAGTCTCTGGACAAACAGGCAGGAAGTCACGGCAAGTGACCGGGCAGTCTCTGGACAAACAGGCAGGAAGTCACGGCAAGTGACCGGGGCAGTCTCTGGACAAACAGGAAGGTACGACCTGTGATGGTTGAGCCTCCCGGTAGGCTAGCAGGCAGGTAGCAGATGAGCGTCTCCAGATGAACGGGCTGGCTGGTCCATAGACAGACTGACAGGTGATGGTGGACAGACTGTCGGACGGCGGAGCCTCCAGGACGGCTAGCAGACAGGAAACAGGTGAGCGTCCTCAGGTGAACGGGCTGGCTGGTCCATAGACAGACTGACAGGTGATGGTGGACAGACTGTCGGACGGCGGAGCCTCCAGGACGGTAAGCAGACAGGTAACAGACTGCAGGCTGGCAGGAATCTGGCAGGTATCTGGAAACGGAGCCTAAGGGCTGAAGCAGAGTAGTGAACAGTGCAACAACATTGCTCGGGCACCTCCATTTTGGAGGAGGTGCCTTATATATGGTGAAGTCCTCCGGCCATTGGCCGGGGACTACTTAGGAGGACGCGCGCGGCCCCTATAAGAGGAAGGGAGCGCGCGCGCCCTAAGCACAGTGGCTGGAAAGGAGCGCGCGCCACCAGCAGAGCGGGAGGAGGAAGACGGACCCGGAGCAGAGGGGTGAGGGGAACAGCGTCCCTGCCTAACAGAGGGCAGGGACGCCGACGCTACAGTACCCCCCCTTTAGGCCCCCCCTTTTTTAGGCCAGAGAGAAATTTAGCTAAGATGAGAGGGGCATGGATGTTCTCCCGAGGCTCCCACGTTCTCTCCTCAGGACCAAACCCCTTCCAATCCACCAGAAAATAGGTCTTTCTCCTTACCCTTTTGGGGCCAGAATGTTCTCTACCTCAAATTCGTTTTCAGCAGAGACTGGAGCAGGAAGCGTACCTGTAGGCTTGACAAAAGAGTTAAGTATCACCGGTTTGAGGAGAGATACATGGAAGGAGTTAGGAATCCGCAAATTGGCCGGGAGTTTCAATTTATAGGCCACCGGGTTGATCTGACTGATGACCTCCAGGGGACCGATGAACCGAGGACCTAACTTGTAGGAAGGAATCTTGAGCCGGACATACTTGGACGAGAGCCAGACCTTATCCCCAGGACGGAATTGAGGAGGATCCAGACGTTTTTTGTCAGCATGTTTCTTCATGCGCTCGGATGACCGAATGAGTGCGGACCGGGTACTCTCCCATATGGTGGAAAATTCGTTAACAAGAGATTCCGCAGCTGGATTGTCCACAGAGGTGGAGACGGGAACAGGGATCCGAGCATGCTGACCGAAGACTACAAAAAACGGAGATTTGGAGGAAGACTCGCTCTCGTGATTGTTGTAAGAAAATTCGGCCCATGGCAGGAGATCCACCCAGTCAGAATGGTGGGCATTAACGAAGTGCCGGAGGTAACTGGTCAGAATCTGATTGATCCGCTCCACTTGACCATTGGACTGTGGGTGGTAAGCGGAGGAGAAATCCAGGGAGACGTCTAGCAACTTACAAGTGGCTTTCCAGAAACGTGAGGTGAACTGTACCCCACGATCCGACACAATGTGACGAGGCAGGCCATGAAGACGGAAGATGTGGCGGATAAAGTCTTTAGCCAGTTCGGGTGCTGACGGAAGACCTGGCAGGGGAATAAAGTGAGCCATCTTGGAAAAACGGTCAACGACCACCCAAATGACCGTACAACCAGCAGAGACGGGGAGGTCAGTTATGAAGTCCATGGCTATATGCTGCCAGGGGGCAGCGGGTACCGGAAGCGGAAGGAGGCGGCCGGCAGGCAGGTGTCTCGGAACTTTGTTGCGGGCACAGGAGGCACAGGCAGAAACAAAGTCTTTTACGTCCTTGTGCAGGGTAGGCCACCAGTAATGCCGGGTAATAAGCTGGAGGGTCTTTTTCTGACCGGCGTGGCCAGCTAGTTTAGACGAATGACCCCAGTGTAGGATCCTCTCTCGATCGGGTACCGATACGAACGTCTTACCAGGAGGGAGACGATTTAGACTCACGGGAGCCACCTGCATCACTCTGGCGGGATCGATGATATGTTTAGGTTCCTCCTCGAGATCCGACACCAGGAAGGATCGAGACAAGGCGTCCGCCTTGATGTTCTTGTCTGCCGGGCGAAAATGTAGAAGAAAATCAAAGCGAGCAAAAAACAAGGACCACCGGGCTTGGCGAGGGTTAAGTCTCTGAGCATGCTGGAGGTAAGCCAAGTTTTTGTGATCAGTGTAAATGATTACTGGATGAAGAGCCCCTCGAGTAGGTAACGCCACTCTTCTAATGCCAGCTTGATGGCCAATAGCTCTCGGTCTCCTATGGAATAATTGCGCTCGGAAGAGGAGAAGAGTTTAGAGAAGAAGCCGCAAGTTACCATCCTCCCGGAAGAAGATTTTTGAGTAAGTACCGCTCCGGCTCCAGAGGAGGAAGCGTCAACCTCCAAGAAGAACTGCTTGTTGCCGTCCGGGCGATGCAACACCGGAGCGGAAGAGAAGGCTTGTTTTAAGGAAAGAAAGGCCTCCTCTGCTTCGGGCGTCCACTGTTTGGGGTTAGCGTCCTTGCGGGTGAGCGCGGAGATTGGAGCAGTCCGGGAAGAGAAGTGCAGTATGAAGAGGCGGTAATAATTGGCGAAGCCCAGGAACCGCTGAATGGCCTTCAATCCCTCCGGTCGGGGCCATTTCTCGATGGCAGATAGTTTCTCCGGATCATTCGTAGACCTGTCTGAGAAATGATGTAGCCCAAAAACGGAAGCGAAGTCTGCTCAAAGAGGCACTTCTCATATTTAGCGAAGAGGTGATTCTGCCTGAGCCTGAGCAGAACCTGACGAACGTCCCTCCGGTGAGACTGGAGATCCGGAGAGAAGACCAAGATGTCGTCCAGGTACACCACTACGCAGGAGTAGAGAAGGTCCCGGAAGATGTCATTGACCAACTCTTGAAAGACTGCCGGAGCGTTACAGAGACCAAAGGGCATCACCAAATACTCATAGTGGCCGTCCCGGGTGTTGAATGCTGTCTTCCATTCATCTCCCCGACGGATACGGACTAGGTTATATGCCCCACGAAGATCCAGTTTGGTGAAGATTCTAGCCCCCGTCAGACGATCAAATAATTCTGGAATGAGCGGAAGGGGGTACTTATTCTTCACCGTGATCAGGTTAAGACCTCTGTAGTCTATACAGGGACGGAGAGAGCCGTCTTTCTTTTTTACGAAGAAGAAGCCTGCTCCCGCTGGGGAGGTAGATTTCCGGATGAATCCCTTGGCCAAATTCTCCTCGATATATTCGGACATCGACCTGGTCTCAGCAGCAGACAATGGGTAAATACGCCCACGGGGAGGCGTAGTACCGGGTAGCAGGTCGATAGGGCAATCATAAGGTCTGTGAGGGGGTAATGTCTCTGCCTCCTTTCTATTAAAGACATCAGCGAATGACCAATATGGAATCGGGAGCCCAGGTAGATTGGTTGGTGTAGGAGAAGGATGGACGGGATGAACAGGAACCAAACACGTTTTATGACAGTCTTGTCCCCAGCGAAGGATCTCTCCAGTCTGCCAGTCGAGCACGGGTGCATGCTTTTGGAGCCAAGGTAGACCTAGTAAGAAAGCGTGAGAGAGTCCAGGCAGAACATGAAAAGAGATGCTCTCAGAATGCAGCATACCCACCTGCAGAGTTATGGATTCGGTGATAAGTTGGATGGGACGTGGTAAGAGACCCCCATCCACAGCAGCGACAGATACTGGTACAACCAGAGGTTTGGTAGGAATGCGGTATTTTTCTACCAGAGCCTGTGAAACAAGATTCCCGGCTGCTCCAGAGTCAAGTTGGGCTAGTTCGAAATAACAGTTCTCCCCGAGGAGAATTGAGACTGACAGCAGCAGAGATGGAGAGGATTTATCTTTGTCTAGGTTGACCTCTCTGAGCGAACCTAGACACAGGGTTTCCTGACCTCTCCGGACAGGTACGGATCAGGTGCTCCTTACTGCCACAGTAGAAGCAACTCCCCTCGGCACGGCGTAAGTCCTGACGGGCTTTGACCATCTTGGTCTGGTCGACCTGCATAGGCTCAGAAGTGTGTACCTGGGGAGAAACGGAGGGAGTTACGGGTTTCTGAAAAGTAGGAGCTAGACGAGGAAACTTTCTCTCACGGGTGACCTCTTTGGCGTGCTCTTGGAACCGTAGATCAATTCAATTGGCAAGAGTTATTAGGTCATCGAGAGAGGTAGGAATGTCCGACCGGCAAGTTCATCTTTAATACGACCGGACAGACCCTCCCAGAAGACAGATATTAGAGCGTCGTTATCCCAGGCCAGCTCCGAGGCAAGGGTACGGAACCGTATGGCATATTGACCCACGGTGAGACTTCCCTGACAGAGGCGTAGCAGAGATGATGCGGAGGAGGTCTTCCGTCTGGGTTCGTCGAATACCTTCCGGAAAGCCGAGAGAAAGGCAGGCAGGTCGGACACCAGAGGGTCTTCTCTCTCCCAAAGAGGGTTTAGCCAGGCCAGAGCCTCCCCGGTGAGATGGGACATGATGAAGGCAATTTTGGCCCGGTCGGAGTTAAACTGATGGGACAGGAGTTCAAAGTGCAGGGTGCACTGGTTAATGAAACCCCGAGCCAGAGCAGGGTCACCTCCAAAACGAGGAGGAGCTGACAGTCGAGGTCCGGGAACGGAAACCACGGAATTGGTGAGCAGCGGAACTGCCGGATTGCGAGTCATGGCGCCAGCGGTGGTTGCTGGTGAAGCAGTCAGAGTGTCCAGGCGGGAATTGACATTCCGCAGGTGACCCAGGATGGACTCCTGTTGAGACCTCTGACGAGACAGTTCATGACACAGGTCAGAGAGCGAGGGAGTTTGGGTGCCACCGGGTTCCATGGCCCGAGCAAACTGTAACGGGTCTGGGAGGCGGAACCTCTGAGCTTTTATACAAGGAGGCGGTCCTTGTAAGGCAGCGGGTGGCGCCCGGGGAAGACGGGCAGGAAGTCACGACAAGTGACCGGGGCAGTCTCTGGACAAACAGGAAGGAAGTCACGGCAAGTGACCGGGGCAGTCTCTGGACAAACAGGCAGGAAGTCACGGCAAGTGACCGGGGCAGTCTCTGGACGAACAGGCAGGAAGTCACGGCAAGTGACCGGGGCAGTCTCTGGACAAACAGGCAGGAAGTCACGGCAAGTGACCGGGGCAGTCTCTGGACAAACAGGCAGGAAGTCACGGCAAGTGACCGGGGCAGTCTCTGGACAAACAGGCAGGAAGTCACGGCAAGTGACCGGGGCAGTCTCTGGACAAACAGGAAGGTACGACCTGTGATGGTTGAGCCTCCCGGTAGGCTAGCAGGCAGGTAGCAGATGAGCGTCCCCAGATGAACGGGCTGGCTGGTCCATAGACAGACTGACAGGTGATGGTGGACAGACTGTCGGACGGCGGAGCCTCCAGGACGGCTAGCAGACAGGAAACAGGTGAGCGTCCTCAGGTGAACGGGCTGGCTGGTCCATAGACAGACTGACAGGTGATGGTGGACAGACTGTCGGACGGCGGAGCCTCCAGGACGGTAAGCAGACAGGTAACAGACTGCAGGCTGGCAGGAATCTGGCAGGTATCTGGAAACGGAGCCTAAGGGCTGAAGCAGAGTAGTGAACAGTGCAACAACATTGCTCGGGCACCTCCATTTTGGAGGAGGTGCCTTATATATGGTGAAGTCCTCCGGCCATTGGCCGGGGACTACTTAGGAGGACGCGCGCGGCCCCTATAAGAGGAAGGGAGCGCGCGCGCGTGCCCTAAGCACAGTGGCCGGAAAGGAGCGCGCGCCACCAGCAGAGCGGGAAGAGGAAGACGGACCCGGAGCAGAGGGGTGAGGGGAACAGCGTCCCTGCCTAGCAGAGGGCAGGGACGCCGACGCTACAGTATATATGTATGTATATGTATGTATGTGTATATATGTGTATATATGTATGTATATATGTTTATATATGTATGTATATATGTTTATATATGTATGTATATATGTTTATATATGTATGTATATATGTTTATATATGTATGTATATATGTATGTATATATGTATGTTGTGAGACAGTGAAGGGGTGCGTACTGGACGGGGTGTATATCTCGCCCAGGTTTCTTAGCTGGGTCGCATAAGGAATAAAGGAGTGAAGGTAGGATGGCAGTACGACGTTCACTCCACTCCTCATCCAGTACAGGCTTGCAGATCAACCCTGAGTACACACAGCTGCCTAATTAAGCAGCCAGAAATAGGTGGTAGAGTTACACAGACAGGGCTCTCAGTCTGATTCTGGCTTCAGACGCGGCTGGAGGTTCCTGCAAGCCAAGCTCTGGTAATTACATAACATGTGTTGTTTTGGCCAGGCTGCTAGAGCCTAGACCACGGTAGTGAGGTAACTGACTGTGTCTAGTTAGCAGCCTGCCAGGCTTAGGATTTTGGTTTATGGTTTTGTTTTATGTTTATTGCTGTGGTCTTTCAATAAAACTGGTTGCGGCCAGTTTATACCAGTACTGCTGTCTGTGATTGAACTTTTCTATGTCACTCCGTCTACCCGAGACGGCGATCCCAGAGCTAAACCCCCTGAACTGGTTAAAATGTATATATGTATATATATATGTATGTATATATGTATATATATGTATGTATATATGTATGTATATATGTATGTATATATGTTTATGTATGTATATATGTTTATATATGTATGTATATATGTATGAATGTATATATGTATGTATATATGTATGAATGTATATATGTATGGATGTATATATGTATGAATGTATATGTTTGTATGAATGTATATATGAATGTATGAATGCATATATGTATGAAAGTATGGATGAATGTATGTATGTATATATGTATGAATGTATATATGTATGTATATATGTTTATATGAATGTATGAATGTATATATGCATGTATGAATGTATATTTGTATGAATGTATATATGCATGTATGAATGTATATTTGTATTAATGTATATATGCATGTATGAATGTATATATGCATGTATGAATGTATATTTGTATGTATGAATGCATATATGAATGTATATATGTATGTTTGAATGTATATATGTATGAATGTATATATGAATGTATATATGTATATCTGTATGTATGAATGTATATATGAATGTATGTATGTATGAATGAATATATGCATGTATGAATGTATATATGAATGTATGAATGTTTGTATGTATGAATGTATATAGGTATGTATGTATGAATGTTTATATTTATGCATGAATGTATATATGTATGAATGTATGCATATATGTATGTATGAATGTATATATGTTTGAATGTATATATGTATGAATGTATATATGTATGAATGTTTATAAATGTGTACGTATGTATCAATGTATATTTGTATGTATGAATGCATGTATGAATGTATGTATGAATGTATGAATATGTATATATGTATGTATATATGTATGAATGAATGTATATATGTATGAATCTAAATATGTATGAATGTACATATGAATGTATGAATGTTTATATGTATATATCAATGTATGTATGAGTGAATTAATGTATATATGAATGTATGATTGTATATATGTATGAATGCATATATGTATATATGTTTGAATGTACAGTATATATGTATATATGAATGTATATATGTATGTATGAATGTAAATATGTATGTATGTATGAATGTGTATGTATATATATATATATGTATATATATATATATATATATATATATGAATGTATATATGTATGAATGTATATATGAATGTATATATGTATATTTGCATGTATGAATGTATGAATGCATGTATGAATGTATATATGTATGTATGAATGTATATATGTAAGTTTGAATGTATATATGTTTATATGTATGAATGTATATATGTATGAATGTATATTTGTATATATGAATGTATATATGTATGTATGAATGTATATTTGTATGTATGAATGAATGTATGAATGAATGTATGAATGTATGTATATATGTATGTATGAATGTAAATATGTATGTATATATGAATGTATATATGTATGTATGAATGTCCATAGACAGACTGACAGGTGATGGTGGACAGACTGTCGGACGGCGGAGCCTCCAGGACGGTAAGCAGACAGGTAACAGACTGCAGGCTGGCAGGAATCTGGCAGGTATCTGGAAACGGAGCCTAAGGGCTGAAGCAGAGTAGTGAACAGTGCAACAACATTGCTCGGGCACCTCCATTTTGGAGGAGGTGCCTTATATATGGTGAAGTCCTCCGCCATTGGCCGGGACTACTTAGGAGGACGCGCGCGGCCCCTATAAGAGGAAGGGAGCGCGCGCGCGTGCCCTAAGCACAGTGGCCGGAAAGGAGCGCGCGCCACCAGCAGAGCGGGAAGAGGAAGACGGACCCGGAGCAGAGGGGTGAGGGAACAGCGTCCCTGCCTAACAGAGGCAGGGACGCCGACACTACAGTATATATGTATGTATATGTATGTATGTGTATATATGTGTATATATGTATGTATATATGTATATATGTATGTATATATGTTTGTATATATGTTTATATATGTATGTATATATGTATGTATATATGTTTATGTATGTATGTATATATGTTTATGTATGTATATATGTTTATATATGTATGTATATATGTATGAATTTATATATGTATGTATATATGTTTAAATGTATGTATATATGTATAAATGTAAATATATGTTTATATATGTATGTATATATGTATGTATATATGTATGTTGTGAGACAGTGAAGGGTGCGTACTGGACGGGGTGTATATCTCGCCCAGGTTTCTTAGCTGGGTCGCATAAGGAATATAGGAGTGAAGGTAGGATGGCAGTACGACGTTCACTCCACTCCTCATCCAGTACAGGCTTGCAGATCAACCCTGAGTACACACAGCTGCCTAATTAAGCAGCCAGAAATAGGTGGTAGAGTTACACAGACAGGGCTCTCAGTCTGATTCTGGCTTCAGACGCGGCTGGAGGTTCCTGCAAGCCAAGCTCTGGTAATTACATAACATGTGTTGTTTTGGCCAGGCTGCTAGAGCCTAGACCACGGTAGTGAGGTAACTGACTGTGTCTAGTTAGCAGCCTGCCAGGCTTAGGATTTTGGTTTATGGTTTTGTTTTATGTTTATTGCTGTGGACTTTCAATAAAACTGGTTGCGGCCAGTTTATACCAGTACTGCTGTCTGTGATTGAACTTTTCTATGTCACTCCGTCTACCCGAGACGGCGATCCCAGAGCTAAACCCCCTGAACTGGTTAAAATGTATATATGTATATATATATATGTATGTATATATGTATATATATGTATGTATATATGTTTATGTATGTATATATGTTTATATATGTATGTATATATGTATGAATGTATATATGTATGTATATATGTATGAATGTATATATGTATGGATGTATATATGTATGAATGTATATGTTTGTATGAATGTATATATGAATGTATGAATGCATATATGTATGAAAGTATGGATGAATGTATGTATGTATGTATATATGTATGAATGTATATATGTATGTATATATGTTTATATGAATGTATGAATGTATATATGCATGTATGAATGTATATTTGTATGAATGTATATATGCATGTATGAATGTATATTTGTATTAATGTATATATGCATGTATGAATGTATATTTGTATGTATGAATGCATATATGAATGTATATATGTAGGTTTGAATGTATATATGTATGAATGTATATATGAATGTATATATGTATATCTGTATGTATGAATGTATATATGAATGTATGTATGTATGAATGAATATATGCATGTATGAATGTATATATCAATGTATGAATGTTTGTATGTATGAATGTATATAGGTATGTATGTATGAATGTTTATATTTATGCATGAATGTATATATGTATGAATGTATGCATATATGTATGTATGAATGTATATATGTTTGAATGTATATATGTATGAATGTATATATGTATGAATGTTTATGAATGTATACGTATGTATCAATGTATATTTGTATGTATGAATGCATGTATGAATGTATGTATGAATGTATGAATATGTATATATGTATGAATGAATGTATATATGTATGAATCTAAATATGTATAAATGTACATATGAATGTATGAATGTTTATATGTATATATCAATGTATGTATGAGTGAATTAATGTATATATGTATATCTGTATGTATGAATGTATATATGAATGTATGTATGTATGAATGAATATTGGATACCTTAATGTATATATGAATGTATGATTGTATATATGTATGAATGCATATATGTATATATGTTTGAATGTACAGTATATATGTATATATGAATGTATATATGTATGTATGAATGTAAATATGTATGTATGTATGAATGTGTATGTATATATATTTTATATATATATATATATGAATGTATATATGTATGAATGTATATATGAATGTATATATGTATATTTGCATGTATGAATGCATGTATGAATGTATATATGTATGTATGAATGTATATATGTAAGTTTGAATGTATATTGTTTATATGTATGTATGAATGTTTATGTGAATGTATGTATGAATGTATATATGTATGAATGTATATTTGTATATATGAATGTATATATGTATGTATGAATGTATATTTGTATGTATGAATGAATGTATGAATGTATGTATATATGTATGTATGAATGTAAATATGTATGTATATATGAATGTATGTATGAATGTATGAATGTATGTATGAATGTATGTATGTATGAATGTATATATGTATGTATGTATGAATGAATGTATGTATGAATGTATATTTGTATGAATGTATGTATGAATGTATATATGTATATATGAAAGTATGTATGAATGTATATATGAATGTATGAATGTATATATGTATGTATCAATGTATTTATGTATGAATGTATGAATATATGTATGAATGTATAAATATATGTATGTATGAATGTTTATATGTATGTATAAATGTATATATTCATTCATATATACATTCATACATACATATATACATATATACATTCATATAAACATACATATATACATTCATACACACATACATATATACATTCATGCACACATATATACATTCATACATACATATATACATTAATGCATTAATAAATTCATATATACATTCATATATATGTACATATATACATTCATACATGCATACATACATATATACATTCATACAAACATTCATACATAAATATATACATACATACATATATACATACATACATATATACATTCATTCATACATATGTACATTCATACATATAAATATTCATACATATATACATTCATACATATATACATTCATTCATTCATATATACATTCATACATACATATATACATTCATACATACATATATACATTCATACACACATACATATATACATTCATGCACACATAAATACATTCATACATACATATTTACATTCATGCATTAATAAATTCATATATACATTCATATATGTACATATATACATTCATACAAACATTCATACATAAATATATACATACATACATATATACATTCATTCATACATATGTACATTCATACATATAAACATTCATACATATATACATATATGCATTCATACATACATATATACATTCATTCATACATATGTATATTCATACATATAAACATTCATACATATATACATTAATTCATAAATGTATACATTCATACATACATATATACATTCATTACATATATACATTCATATATACATATATACATTCATATATATATAAATTCATACATACATATATACATTCATACAAACATACATTCATTCATATATACATTGATACATAAATGTATGAATTCATTCATATATACATATATACATTCATGCATATATACATTTATACATACATATATACATTCATGCATTCATATAAACATTCATACATACATATATACATTAATTCATACATATATACATACATACAAAAAATATACATTCATACACATACATATATACATTCAAACATAAATATATACATTAATTCATACATACAAACATATACAGATTCATACATACATATATACATTCATACATACATTCATTCATATATACATTCATACAAACATACATTCATTCATACATACATTCATTCATACATACATATATACATTCAAACACAAATATAAACATTTATTCATAAATATATAGATGCATATATACATTTATACAAACATATATTCATATATACATGTAAACACACATAAATATATACATTCATTCATACATATTTACATTCATACATATATACATTCATACACATATATATATAAACATTCATATATACATTTATACATGCATATATACATTCATACATATACACACATATATATAAACATTCATATATACATTTATACATGCATATATACATTCATACATACATATATACATTCATACATACATATACACATTCACATATATATATATATATACATTCATACATACATTCAAACACACATATATACATTTATTCATAAATATATACATTCATATATACATATAAACATTCATACATACATATATACATTCAAACATATAAACATTCATTCATACATACATTCATTCATACATATATACATTCATACATACATATACACATTCACATATATATACATTCATACATACATTCAAACACACATATATACATTTATTCATAAATATATACATACATAAATACATTCATATATACATATAAACATGCATACATACATATATACATATAAACATACATACATACATTCATACATACATATATACATTCATACATACAAACATATAAACATTCATACACACATATATAAATTCATACATACATTCATTCATACATACATATATGCATTCATAAATATATACATACATATAAACATTCATACATACATATATACATTCATACATACATACATTCATTCATACATACATATACATTCATAAATATATACATACATATATACATTCATACATATATACATTCATACACACATTTAAACATTCATACATACATATAAACAATCATACATACATTCATACATACATATATTCATTCATACATATATACATACATTCATACATACATTAATTCATACATAAATATATACATTCTTACATATATAAATGCATTCATAAATTCATATATACATACATAAATACATTCATACATATATACATTTATACATGCATATATACAAATATACATTCATACATACATGTATGTATGTAAGATTGTATATATGTATATATGAATATATATATGTATGAATGTATGTATGAATGTATATATGTATGAAAGTGTATGAATGTATATATGTATGTATGTATATCTTTATATATATGTATGTATGAATGTATATATGTATGAATTTATATATGAATGTATATTTGTATGTATGATTGTATATATGTAAGTATGAATGTTAATATGTATATATGTATATATGAATGTATATATGTATGAATGTATGTATGAATGTATGTAAGTATGAATGTTTATATGTTTGTATGAATGTATATAAGTATGTATGAATGTATATATGAATGCATATATGTTTATATGTATGTATGTATGAATGTATATATGTATGTATGAATGTATATGTTTATATATATGTATGAATGTTTATATGAATGTATATATCTATGTATGTATGAATGTACAGTATGTATGCATCAATGTATGAATGTATGAATGAATGTATATTTGTATGTATGAATGTATATATGTATGTGTGAATGTATATATGTATGAATGTATATTTGTATGTATGAATGTTTATATGAATTGTGAGACAGTGAGTGAATATGGGATGAATGGGGTGTACATTTCACCTAGGTATAAGGGAAATGTGTGGCTTTGTAAACCTAGTGGTAGAGAAAGGTCACTACACCTCACATTCAGCACACACTTGCAGCACAAGCCTGAAACTACTCAGGTCTTAATTAGGAGACCAGAAGTAGGTGTCTGCAAACACAATCTGAGAGCTAGTTTAGCCTGGACACAGGGAGGTGTCCTGGCACAAGAAACAGTCTCCAAGAGTGTTAGAGCTGTCTTCAGCCTGGACACAGAGAGGTGTTCTGGCACAAGGAAGCAGTCTCTGTGAGAATACATGCGGATAAGCCAAGAGTGTTAGAGCTGTCTTCAGCCTGGACACAGAGAGGTGTCCTGGCACAAGGAAGCAGTCTCTGTGAGAATACATGCGGATAAGCTACTGAAGAGGAGGAGAGCCGTCTCAGTCTGGGTGCAGGAAGGACCCCGGACACAGGAGTGTCTCTGTGAACCTCCATGCTGATGATTACTGAAGAGGAGGAGAGCCGTCTCAGTCTGGGTGCAGGAAGGACCCCGGACACAGGAGTGTCTCTGTGAACCTCCATGCTGATGATTACTGAAGAGGAGGGGAGCTGTCTCAGTCTGGGTTAGAGGTACCCCGGACACAGGAGTGTCTCTGTGAACCTCCAGCATAATGACTACTGAATAGGAGTGGATCTTTCTCAAGTCTGGAAGTCGGGTGGACCTTCAGACATAAGGAGGAGTATCTGGGAGACTCCATACTGGTAACTTATATCATATGTGTTGTTTTGGGCACAGACTGATAGAGTCTGGGTTCCTGATAGAAAGGGACATTACATAAGTGTAATTTAGTGGCTAGACAAGCCTAGGTCTTTTGTTTATGCTTTGTTTTATCTGTGTGCTGTGGACTTTAATAAAACTGGTTGCGGCCAGTTTTTACCATAATTGCTGTCTGAATGAACTGTTTCCATGCCATTCTGTCTACCCAGACAGCGATCTCAGAGCTAAATACCCCTGGAAATGTTACAATTGGCGGAGAATGCTGGGGCAGCGCAGTGCCTGATACAGTTAGTGCTGGAGTGTGCATGCAGCACAGTGGCGAGAGACAGCATTAAAGGTGAAGTCTATTGAAATAGCAACAGAAAAAAAAAAAAAAGTGTGTGTCAGCAGAAACGTCTGTTTGGAGCAGTCTTGGAGAGACAGTGGCCCTGATAGGGTCTGCAGAGAGAAAATGTATGCACAGCAAAGCTGAACTTGTTGTGAAAATGACTGTGGAATGTGCAGCAGCAAAAGAAAAGTTTGTGGAGCAGTCTTAAAGAGACAGTAGCCCTAATAGACTTTGCAAAGGAGAAAAAAAAAAAAAAGTGGTTGCACAGCAAGGCTGAATTTTCTGTGGAAAAAAGCTGTGTAGTGTGTATGTCTTGAGTGAAGACTGCCGTTGTTAAGACAGAGAAGTCTGACAGCATGGATGACAGCATGGAGGCGCTGTTTGAACAAATGGCGCAAGTTAATGTGCAACATAAAACTGCCGTGGTTGAGACAGATAAGTCCGGCCGTGTGAAGGAGCTCATTGAGTACCTGGTCCAGGCCCAGCGAAGCATGCAGCAGAGCATGGAGCAGCAGCGCCTGCAGTACCAGCGGCAAATGCAGCAGTACCAGCAGCAAATCCTGCAGCAGCAGCAGGAGAATAACCGGTTGTTTTTTGAGCAGGTTGCAGCACTGCAGGGGACTTGTGGTGCATCGTCCCAAAGTAATGTTGCAAAGTCACCTGACTTGTCCGCTGTGAAGAGGGCGGTAAGACGGTCCTTGGAAAAGATGACACCTCGTGATGATGTGGAGGTATATCTCACTAGGTTTGAGAGACTGGCAGAGAAGGAGAATCTGCCCCTATCTGAATGGGCCATGATGGTCGCACCATATCTGATTGGAGAGCCCCAAAGGGCATATGCTGACCTGAGCGAGCAGGACAGCCAAGACTATGCTAAGATGAAAGTGGAGATTCTTACCCGGCTGGGTGTTACGGTGACAGCCCATGCCAGGGGAGTTCATGACTGGAGATACAGTTGGGAGTCTGCAGTCAGCAGGCCTGATTATGGAGTTGAAAAGGTGGTAGTGAACCGCTACACCCGAGCATGTCCTACAGTGAACCGCTACACCCGAGCATGTTCTCCTGAGGTACAGCCGTCTGAGAGGACGTCACTTCAGAGTTCCCGGACGTCGAACTCTCCCGGTAAGAGCGTTCCAGCTGTTGGGGACATGGGGTATGCTGATAAGCGGGTTCAGGCCCGAGGGGACATGTGGGTGGAAGAGTGTGATGGACAGTGTTGGAGATGTCGTGAAATTGCAGCCAACTGTCCACTAGAGGGGGAGCCTATGTGCTGTGATGTTGGCAGATCCCTCTCTCTCTGCGCAGAACCTGTGTGTGTGACCACCGCAACCGAAGAGACTGGACCACAGGTGTCCCCGGTGGTTACAAATGGTTGCTCAGCGCAGGCCCTCTTGGACTCAGAGAGTCCAGTGACTTCCGTATGTGACAGCCTGATTGATAGGGACTTCATCCCTGATAAGCACTTGAGTATGGTGTGCATTCATGGAGACACCAAAGTCTACCCAGAGACTGCCGTGGACTTGGTCCCCAAACTCGGGGAGATTTCATGTGAAGTGGGGGTAGTGAAGACCCTGGTGCAACCCGTTATATTGGGTAATGACTTTCCCCGGTCTAAGGATCTCTGGGGGAAGGGTGATTCTGATGGACAGTGTGATGAAGCCCCTACTGAGGGTACGCAGTCCCGAGGGGCGGAACACGATGCTAGTGGGATGTTAAAATTATGTGATAATGATGATGATAATGCTAATGATGATCCTGATAATGATGATGACCATGAAAATGGTGCTGATGCTGATAATGATAGTGATGATAATACTGATCATAGTCATGATAATGATGTTGATAATAATGATGACTGTGATAGTGATGAAATTCCTTTGCAGGTGATGTTGGGAGACGAGGATGGTGGTTCTCGGGAACCGAGTGTCCCTGACTTGCCTGTGTCCTGTGACGGTTTTGAGAGTGAGCAGTGGCGAGAACCCTCTCTTAAAACAGCACAGGAAAATATGATTGTTCTAAATGAGGTTTCCCAGGAGCCTGACTCTGAGGAGAGGTTCTCTCATGTTGCCATAAACACTGAAGTCCAGGGAGAGGTTGTGAGTCAGCTCCTAGTGCCTGAACTATATAGAAGTGTAGTGCTGGGGTTGTCACATAGTCACATACTTGAGGGACCAGATGGTGCAGTTAATGTTGTGGATGACATGTTAACTAAGGTTCCAGATCAAGATGTGAATGAAAATGAATTGTATAACCCTGACAGTGAGCAGGATATGAGTGAAAATGAATTGTGTGACACTGACAGTGAGCAGGATATGAATGAAAATGAAGGGTATAGCCCTGACAGTGAGCAGGATATGAGTGAAAATGAATTGTGTGACACTGACAGTGAGCAGGATATGAATGAAAATGAAGGGTATAGCCCTGACAGTGAGCCAGATGTGACTGAAGAAGTAGAGTGTGGGACGGACGGTGGGGCTTCTGGGCATGTCTTGCCAGAAGAGCCTGAAAGTGGGGAACTGGAGAAAAGTGAAAAACCCCCTATACCTTCTGTGACAGCTGGTGACACAGGGTCAGTGTACCAGGGACAGGAGGTACGTGAGTTTCTGAGGAAGAGTCAGCAGAAGTGTTCTGATGTGTCGGGTCGTACTTCTCTGGCCAGGCACTATATCGAAAATGAGCCCGGCCCTAAGGTCAAGATGAAACCGTGCAGGGTACCCGAGGCCCGCAGAGAGTATAGGCCTGGGAGGGTACAGGGTAGTGCGGATGCTTCAGATAAAGAGAAAGCTGATGTTGGCTATGACTCAGGTGAAGATACAAGTGACAGTGGTGGAGATGAAGCTGGTGAGGGCCATGACTGGTCCGGAGTTCACTGTCTCTGTTGGATTGTTGACCAGCCCTCCGGTCTGGATGACCAGCCCTCCGGTCTGGAGAAGAGGGAGGGGATATGTGAGACAGTGAGTGAATATGGGATGAATGGGGTGTACATTTCACCTAGGTATAAGGGAAATGTGTGGCTTTGTAAACCTAGTGGTAGAGAAAGGTCACTACACCTCACATTCAGCACACACTTGCAGCACAAGCCTGAAACTACTCAGGTCTTAATTAGGAGACCAGAAGTAGGTGTCTGCAAACACAATCTGAGAGCTAGTTTAGCCTGGACACAGGGAGGTGTCCTGGCACAAGAAACAGTCTCCAAGAGTGTTAGAGCTGTCTTCAGCCTGGACACAGAGAGGTGTTCTGGCACAAGGAAGCAGTCTCTGTGAGAATACATGCGGATAAGCCAAGAGTGTTAGAGCTGTCTTCAGCCTGGACACAGAGAGGTGTCCTGGCACAAGGAAGCAGTCTCTGTGAGAATACATGCGGATAAGCTACTGAAGAGGAGGAGAGCCGTCTCAGTCTGGGTGCAGGAAGGACCCCGGACACAGGAGTGTCTCTGTGAACCTCCATGCTGATGATTACTGAAGAGGAGGAGAGCCGTCTCAGTCTGGGTGCAGGAAGGACCCCGGACACAGGAGTGTCTCTGTGAACCTCCATGCTGATGATTACTGAAGAGGAGGGGAGCTGTCTCAGTCTGGGTTAGAGGTACCCCGGACACAGGAGTGTCTCTGTGAACCTCCAGCATAATGACTACTGAATAGGAGTGGATCTTTCTCAAGTCTGGAAGTCGGGTGGACCTTCAGACATAAGGAGGAGTATCTGGGAGACTCCATACTGGTAACTTATATCATATGTGTTGTTTTGGGCACAGACTGATAGAGTCTGGGTTCCTGATAGAAAGGGACATTACATAAGTGTAATTTAGTGGCTAGACAAGCCTAGGTCTTTTGTTTATGCTTTGTTTTATCTGTGTGCTGTGGACTTTAATAAAACTGGTTGCGGCCAGTTTTTACCATAATTGCTGTCTGAATGAACTGTTTCCATGCCATTCTGTCTACCCAGACAGCGATCTCAGAGCTAAATACCCCTGGAAATGTTACAGAATGTATGAATGTATATATGTGTATATGAATGTATATATGTATGAATGTACAGTATGTATGCATGAATGTATATGTATGTATGAATGTACAGTCATGGCCAAAAGTTTTGAGAATGACGCAAATATTATATTTTCACATGATCTGCTGCCCTCTGGTTTTTATGTGTGTGTTTGACAGATGTTTTTATCACAGACAGAAATATAATAATTGCAAACATATGAGTAACAAAAGCTTATATTGACAGTTAGAATGAGTTAATGCAGCAAGTCAATATTTGCAGTGTTGACCCTTCTTCTTCAGGACCTCTGCAATTCTCCCTGGCATGCTCTCAATCAACTTCTGGACCAAATCCTGACTGATAGCAGTCCATTCTTGCACAATCAATGCTTTCATTTTGTCAGAATTTTTAGGTTTTTGTTTGTCCACCCGTCTCTTGATGATTGACCACAAGTTCTCAATGGGATTAAGATCTGGGGAGTTTCCAGGCCATGGACCCAAAATCTCTATGTTTTGATCCCTGACCCATTTAGTTATCACCTTTGCTTTATGGCAAGGTGCTCCATCATGCTGGAAAAGGCATTGTTGATCGCCAAACTGCTCTTGGAGGGTTGGGAGAAGTTGCTCTTGGAGGACATTCTGGTACCATTCTTTATTCATGGCTGTGTTTTTAGGCAAGACTGTGAGAGAGACGATTCCCTTGGCTGAGAAGCAACCCCACACATGAATGGTTTCAGGATGCTTAACAGTTGGCATGAGACAAGACTGGTGGTAGCGCTCACCTTGTCTTCTCCGAATGAGGCGTTTTCCTGATGTCCCAAACAATCAAAAAGGGGATTCATCAGAGAAAATAACTTTACCCCAGTCCTCAGCAGTCCACTGCCTGTACCTTTTGCAGAATATCAGTCTGTCCATGATGTTTTTTCTGGAGAGAAGTGGCTTCTTTGCTGCCCTCCTTGAGACCAGGCCTTGCTCCAAGAGTCTCCGCCTCACAGTGCGTGCAGATGCACTCACACCTGCCTGCTGCCATTCCTGAGCAAGCTCTGCACTGCTGGTAGCCCGATCCCGCAGCTGAAACACTTTTAAGAGACGGTCCTGGTGCTTGCTAGTCTTTCTTGGGCGCCCTGAAGCCTTTTTGGCAACAATGGAACCTCTCTCCTTGAAGTTCTTGATGATGCGATAGATTGTTGACTGAGGTGCAATCTTTCTAGCTGCGATACTCTTCCCTGTTAGGCCATTTTTGTGCATTGCAATGATGACTGCACGTGTTTCTTTAGAGATAACCATGGTTAACAGAAGAGAAACAATTATGCCAAGCACCAGCCTCCTTTTAAAGTGTCCAGTGGTGTCATTCTTACTTAATCATGACAGATTGATCTCCAGCCATGTCCTCATCAACACCCACACCTGTGTTACTGGAGCAATCACTGAAAAGAGGTTAGCTGGTCCTTTTAAGGCAGGGCTGCAATGATGTTGAAATGTGTTTTGGGGGATAAAGTTCATTTTCTAGCCAAATATTGACTTTGCAAGTAATTGCTGTTAAGCTGATCACTCTTTATAACATTCTGGAGTATATGCAAATTGTCATTAGAAAAAGTGAAGCAGTAGACTTTGTAAAAATTAATATTTGTGTCATTCTCAAAACTTTTGGCCATGACTGTATATATGTATGAATGTATATATGAATGTATATATGTATGTATGTTTATATGTATGTATATAGGTATGTATGGATGAATGTATATATGTAAGTTTGTATGTATGAATAAATGTTTACATGTATGAATGTATATATGAATGTATGAATATATGTATGAATGTATATATGTATGAATGTATGTATAAATGAATTAATGTATGTATGAATGTATATATGTATGAATGAATGTATATATATATATATGTATGAATGTATGTATGTATGAATGCATGTAGAATGTATGTTTGTATGTATATATGTATGAATGTATATGAATGTGTATATGTATATATGAATGTATATATGTATGCAAGAATGTATATATGTAGGAATTTATATATGAATGTATATTTGTATGTATGATTGTATATATGTAAGTATGAATGTTAATATGTATATATGTATATGTATGTATATATGAATGTATATATGTATGTATGAATGTATGTAAGTATGAATGTTTATGTTTGTATGAATGTATATAAGTATGTATGACTGTATATATGAATGCATATATGTATTTATGTATGTATGAATGTATGTAAGTATGAATGTTTATATGTTTGTATGAATGTATATATGAATGCATATATGTTTATATGTATGTATGTATGTATGAATGTATATATGTATGTATGAATGTATATATGTTTATATATATGTATGAATGTATAAATGAATGTATATTTGTATGTATGAATGTACAGTATGTATGCATGAATGTATATATGTATGTGTGAATGTATGTATGTATGAATGTATATTTGTATGTATGAATGTTTATATGAATGTATGAATGTATATATGTATGTATGAATGTACAGTATGTATGCATGAATGTATATGCATGAATGTATATATGAATGTATATATGTATGTATGGATGAATGTATATATGTAATTTTGTATGTATGAATAAATGTTTACATGTATGAATGTATATATGAATGTATATATGTATGTATGAATATATATCTGAATGTGTATATGTATGAATGTATATATGTATGAATGTATGTATAAATGAATTAATGTATGTATGAATGTATATATGTATGAATGAATGTATATATGTATGTATGAATGTATGTATGTATGAATGCATGTATGAATGTATGTTTGTATGTATATATGAAAGTTTATATGTATGAATGTATATGAATGGGTATATGTATATATGAATGTATATATGTATGCATGAATGTAAATATAAACGAAAATACCCCATAATGGCATACGAATGGTGCCACCAATCGAGAGCATAAGCCCATATAGAAACAGACTACACCCGCTCCAAAGCAACATGTACACCAGGAGGAAAGGAAGCAAATGGGTGACAAGTAGTGTTGAGCATTCCGATACCGCAAGTATCGGGTATCGGCCGATATTCGCGTTATCGGAATTCCGATACTTAATTCCGATACTTTTTCAATATCGTATACCGGAATCGGAAGTTCCCATAATTCTTTGAGAGGCAATGTGAATCTTATGAAGTGTGGGCACATCCTGTAATGCTGCGGTCATCTTAACTAATGGCATGGCTGTGATTGGCTGCTGAAATGATGTCAGAATGCACTATAAAAGGCGCCGCAGCCATTTTAGCGTCACTGTGCTGTGAACTCAGTTAGGGACAGAACGCTACTCTGCTCACTCTGAGGGACAGTTAGATATTGCGATTTTGTGTACTACTGTGCTTGAGGCAGGCTAGTTTACCAACAGGTCCTGCCCACATCCTTCTTCCTAGTGAGGATTCAACATCATCAGCCGGCGTTCCTGATCTGGCCACGGAGGCCAGAGATCACCGGCTTTCATCAACGGATGTAAGTTTCGTCTGCGGGCCATAGGAGGCTAAAGTCGGACTTTCTACTGCAAGTGACCCATCGGGGTTGTCAGCAGGCCAGAGGAGGCTGAAATTGGACTTTCTATTGCAAGTGACCCATCGGGGTTGTCAGGTAAAACCTGTGCAAACAGGACTATTTTCTCCACAGTGCACCACTAATACTCATTCATCTGAGCTGTCACCGGCGGGACAGTGTCAATTTCTTCTGACCTTTCTGCATAAAAGGTTTTGTAGGATTTCTGCAGCGTTTTTCTGCTCCATCGTTAAAAGAGGACCTCTTTTACTTTTTCAGGGTTTGTCCATATTAATACCCATATGAATAAATACCTTATGCGTATTATGACTATTTAGTCCTTTGGTTTGGGGTTTACTACATAATAGACTACAGGCTTTTCTCATCACCTTTTTCTCACGGGTCTTAGTGCAATATTTATTTATTACTGTATTATTACATCTGCATCTCAAACTGTTCTACAGAGTGCGTCTGAATTTATGTATTGTTTTCCATTTGACACATGCATATTCCTATTTTTCTACAGATCCTTTTGTGTCTTGTAGTTTTTATGTGCGCAAACTATTTTTATTTTCAATTATAGAGGGCCATGTTATTGACTTTGCATTGACGTGTAAAAGATTTATGTTGTGCCACTGGCTATATGTATTCTAAAGGTGTACCCAGTCTCAACAGATCATTAGTCTGATTGTTCTTTGATTCTCCTAAATGTGAATTTGTCTGATTTGGTGTCAAACTTGACTTTGTCCCTATTTTTGTTTTGCCATGTGACCCAATGATTATACAAATCTATATAGGGTTTGGCATCATCAAAAGTAACAGAATATTAGCATGCATGCATATTTAGGATATAAAAGAGAAGTATCTTGTTGTGCCAGAGTGTTCCTAACTCCTGAATGGATATAAAACAATATGGTCTACGGATCAGGTAAAATCGAGGGTCCGCATGTCTATATTTTATACAATTTGAGTGGGCAAGGGTGGGATTTAGAGATTAGCCCATTCATGAAAGTTTTGGGAGCTGAGAACCTTCAGGAGTTGTTAACCATGCTTTGAGGTCGATTGAATGCCATGTCACTCAGGCAGCCAATCACTGCTGTCAAGCGCAATGGAAAGCAACACACGGTTGGTCCTGTGGCCAGCAGCACAGGAGGGGTAAGGGTAAAACATGAATATATTAGATTATGTTTTACTATTTGGAGCAAGTTTGAAGTTTTCTTTAAGGATTGGAAAACCACCTTCAGTTAGGAATCGGATCAATCAAACAGGGCACAATATGGAATAATGTGCGTTGTTATACACAGTAACTTACAAACGTGGTTCTCTCTGGCATCTATGTACATGGGCAAGTATTACTCTAATTTGGGTCTAATGTGTAGTTTATTGGGTGCAATATAGGCTCATTGTAGGACTGCAAACACACAATTTGGTTCTTTGCAGGTAGAATATGGTACTTTATGCAAAGTATATGGCTGTGTGCAGGCACAGAATCGCACTGTCCTATGAAAACAAACTATGGGACTATTGTGGCATGGTATGGCGGTCTCTGGCCACTGTTTAGCATAATATAGTACTATATGGACATTGGACAACAACAACTTTTTAATGTGCTGGTATTGTTGTGGTTACAATTAAAGAAATATTCTCAATTTGTCTCTGGAGCAGGTCAGAGCTATGTTGCTCTTTACTTCTTTGTTTCTGATAGGATAGGCTGAGTTATAGTATTAGTAGAACTATAAAGTTCTGCTGTAACACATTCAGCTATTAGTGATTTGTTTTATAATGTACACTGCTATCACTGTATTTACGGTACATATAGAGATAATGGCACTTGAACAAGCACATAGCTCAGGATAGTCAGAGCTGTGATTAGGAGAACTGCTCTTGGAGAAGCTAGTGCTATAGATTGGTGATTTTGCAAGTAGAGATGGGCGAACCCGAACAGTAAAGTTCGGCATCCAGACCGAACACCTATGACCTATGACCCGACATGAAATGACACTTGGTGTACATAGGGTTAACCATGTCTTTTCATGTCCTTTGCTATCTAATTTGCACAAACAATTAAATCAGACTATGTGTGCAAAATTTCACACCTGTAGGGGTTAATTAAAGGTGTAAATTCGTAGCAAAAAAGTCCGGTTTTTTTACAACGAATTTACACCTTTAATTAACCCCTACAGGTGTGAAATTTTGCACACATAGACTGATTTAATTGTTTGTGCAAATCAGATAGCAAACGACATGAAAAGACATGGTTAACCCTATGTACACCAAGTGTCATTTCATGTCGGGTGCTTCTGTCTTTTCACTGAAGCCGGCTTTACCGGGCAATTGAATCAGAGGATATTTTACTATGTAGAAGTGTATAAACTATACATATATGTATATATATATGTCACAATGACATGTATATATATATATATGTATTCTATGTGTGTATATTTAGTGTTTACAAGGAAAGAATGGGGTTTTTTTAGTTGCGATATTTTGTTCCCATAGACTTACATGGGACTTCCGGTATCGGTATCGGGTATCGCCGATATTTTAGTGATATCGGCGATACCATTCCGATTCCGATACTTTAGGATATCGGAAAGTATCGCTCAACTCTAGTGACAAGAAATAAAATAATTTTAAATGTATTTTATTTGAAAAGGTACAAAAGTCAAACAAACAGTAACATGCAGAGAAAATAGTAAAAATGACTCAAAGCAGAAATACCTAAGGCTCCACAGGGCATCTACTCTCCTTACAGAATCCCCATTTCATGTGGTAAGAAAGGAGGAACCATCATGTCCTGAGATTACCAGTGTATACAAAAGACATGGGTGAAAAAGGCAAGTGTTGTGAATGGGTTTGAGATGAGTTCTGAGCAGAGGCTCCCTCTGGTGGTTACAAGCGGTACTAGTGAGGATTGTGAGGACTGGGAATCAGGTGTTACTGATTGGTCTTATTTAAGGGAATCATTTTCCCATCAGGGTTGCCGGTGAGCAATTGTTCTGGTCTGAATCCTTCTTTCCAGTTTCCCTTGTAGCCTACTGTGTCGTGCTTTTTCCAGTTTTTTCAGTGGCTGCTGTTTTTGTTACACCAGAGAACTAATTTAGGTGGTAGAGGTCGTGTGATCTCAGGTGATTTTGAAATTAGTAGAGTTGGTGCTTTTCAGGGTTTTCTGGGATTGCAGTAAGTACCCTTCCTATCCTTTTCTATTTAGATAGTTTGGGCCCCAGCGTTTGCTCATACTATTTTCTTTCTGTGTCAGTATTTCCTCTTGTCTAACCGCCATTACATGTTTGGGGGCTTTCTATTATCTTTGGGGTTCTGCTACGGGGCAGATAGCTTTCCTATTTCTATCTTTAGGTGTAGTTAGTTTCTCAGGCTGTGACGAGGCGTCTAGGACCAACGTAGGAACGCTCCACGGCTGCCTCTAGTTGCGGTGGTTAGTCAGGGTACTGCAATCTCATAGATTCCAACTGCTCTGGTGTATTTCCTTTTTTGCCTGCACTCCTCAGCTACCGTAACATAACAGTATCACCGGCCATAAAAATTGTATGGTACTCACAGAAGGGAAAAAATATTTTGAAGGAAGAAAAGTTGTCAGAGATATTTTTCTGTTTGTTGCATTTTTTTTTTTTTTCCCTCTGTATCTCTGGGTGCTGGGGAGGATCTTTTCTCCCAATGGAGTTTGCACAGTTGTCTGGCCGTGTGGATCAGCTTGCCACTGAGGTTCAGAGTATTGCTGCATATCTTGCTAGGTTGCCTGTTGTGGAACCTAGGATCCCCATGCCAGATTTGTTTTTAGGGGATCGAGCTAAGTTTCAGAATTTCAAAAATAATTGTAAATTGTTTCTTGCCTTAAAATCTAAGTCCTCAGGAAACGCAGCGCCGCAGGTTCAAATTATCATCTCTCTCCTGCGCGGCGATCCTCAGGATTGGGCTTTTTCCCTGATACCTGGGGATCCTGTTTTGAGTGATGTTGATGCATTTTTTCAGGCTTTGGGGTTATTGTACGATGAGCCTAATGTCACTGATCAAGCTGAAAAAACCTTGTTGGCATTAAATCAGGGGCTTGATGACGCTGAGTTATACTGTCAGAGATTCCGTAGGTGGGCAGTCCTGACCAAATGGAATGACGACGCTTTGGCGGCCCTTTTCCGGAAGGGTCTGTCGGATAATGTAAAGGATGTTATGGTGGGATTCCCTGTCCCCTCTGGTCTCAATGATTCTATGTCATTAGCGATTCAAATTGACAGACGTTTGCGTGAGCGGAGAAGTATGCGTGGAGTGGTGTTGCCTTGTGAGCCAGCTGCTGAGCCCATGCAGTGTGATGGAGTGGTGTCTGGGGCACAGCGTCATGAGTTTCGAAAGCGCAATGGGTTATGTTTCTACTGTGGTGATGCCTCTCATGCTATTTCAGTCTGCCCTAAGCGGGGAAGACATTTTGCACGCTCAGTTGTCTTGGGTAGTGTTCAGACTAAGTTTTTATTAACTGTCACTCTGATATGCTCTCTGTCCTCATTTTCTGCTCAGGCTTTCGTTGATTCTGGAGCAGCTATTAACCTGATGGATTATGATTTTGCTAAACGTTGTGGGTTTCCTACAGAAGTCTATTCCTTTACTGGGGATCGATTCTACCCCTTTGGCTGAGAATAAACCCCAGTTTTCTACTCAGGTGATAATGAGGGTTGAACCTGATCACCAGGAGTGCTGCAAATTTTTGGTTCTATATAATCTGCATGACATTATAGTGCTGGGTTTCCCTTGGTTACAGTCTCATAATCCTGTTTTGGATTGGAAATCTGTGTCTGTAACCAGTTGGGGCTGCCAATGTGTTAGTGCCAACACTCCTGTTTTTTCTGCCTCCCCCAGGCTGAGGATGTTCCTGACTTTTTGTTTGATTTTTCTGATGTGTTTAGCGAAAGTAAATCTGCATCCTTACCTCCCCATAGGAGCTATGACTGCGCTATTGAATTAGTGCCAGGTAGTAAATTCCCTAAGGGTCGCCTTTTTAACTTGTCTGTACCTGAACATGACGCTATGCGGTCTTATATCAAGGAATCATTGGAGAAGGGTCATATCAGACCATCCTCTTCACCCTTAGGTGCCGGTTTTTTCTTTGTGGCCAAAAAAGATGGTTCATTTAGGCCGTGTATTGATTATCGTCTCTTGAACAATATTACTGTGAAATATCAATACCCGTTACCCTTGATTTCTGACCTGTTTTCCAGGGTGAAAAACGCTACTTGGTTTACCAAGCTTGACCTCAGGGGGGCGTATAACCTTATTCGCATTAAGCACGGGGATGAATGGAAGACGGCATTTAACACCCCTGAAGGGCATTTTGAGTACCTTGTGATGCCCTTTGGGCTCACTAATGCTCCTTCCGTCTTCCAGTCCTTCATGAATGACATTTTCAGGGATTTTGTGGACAAGTTTCTGATTGTTTATTTGGATGATATCTTGATTTTTTCTAATGACTGGGACTCTCATGTGAAACATATTCGAACTGTATTCCAGATTTTGAGAGAGAATGCTCTGTATGTGAAGGGATCAAAGTGTCTTTTTGGCGTACAGAAGATCTAATTTCTGGGATTCATTTTGTCCCCATCTGTTATTGAAATGGACCCGGTCAAGGTTCAGGCCATCTGTGATTGGGTCCAACCTACTTCATTAAAGGCTCTTCAGAGATTTTTGGGTTTTGCCAATTTTTATCGTAAATTTATTGGTAATTTCTCTGTTATTGTTAAACCATTAACTGATTTGACCAGAAAGGGTTCTGATGTGGTGAATTGGCCTCCTGAGGCAGTCTCTGCGTTTCAGGAACTTAAGCAGAGATTCACTTCTGCTCCTGTTCTACGGCAGCCTGATGTTTCTCTGCCATTTCAGGTGGAGGTTGATGCCTCTGAAATTGGGGCAGGTGCCGTTTTGTCCCAAAAAGATCCAGAGACCTCTAAAAGTAACCCTTGTGCCTTTTTCTCTCGAAAATTTTCTCCTACTGAACGTAATTATGACGTGGGTAATCGGGAGTTATTGGCCATGAAGTGGGCTTTTGAAGAGTGGAGACATTGGCTGGAGGGAGCCAAACATCAGGTGGTGGTCCTTACGGACCATAAGAATCTGGTCTATCTGGAATCTGCCAAGCGACTCAATCCTAGACAGGCCAGGTGGGCCTTGTTTTTCACACGTTTTAATTTTGTGGTTTCCTTTCTTCCTGGCACTAAGAATGTTAAGGCGGATGCCCTCTCGAGGAGTTTCCTTGCGGACTCTCCTGAGCTATCTGATCCCTCTGTTATTTTGAAGGAGGGTGTAGTTCTTTCCGCCATCTCGCCCAATTTGAGACTTGCTCTGGAGGGGTGTCAGGAGGATAGGCCCGAGCGCTGCCCTGTTGGAAAATTGTTTGTCCCGGACCAATGGAAAAAGAGTGTGATGTCTGAGATTCATTGTTCCGCATTGGCTGGGCATCCCGGAATTTTTGGTACCAGAGACTTGGTTAGTCGGTCCTTTTGGTGGCCTACCTTGTCTCGCGATGTCAGGGAATTTGTGCAGTCCTGCGGGACTTGCTCTCGCTCCAAGCCTTGCTCTCGCTCTTGTGGTTTGTTGATGCCATTGCCTGTGCCCAAGAGACCATGGACCCATATCTCTATGGATTTCATTTCCGATCTTCCTGTTTCTCAGAGAATGACCACCATCTGGGTAATTTGTGATAGGTTTTCCAAAATGATACATCTTGTGCCATTACCTAAGTTGCCTTCCTCCTCTGAATTGGTGCCGTTGTTCCTTCAGCACGTGGTTCGTTTACACGGCATTCCTGAGAACATTGTGTCTGACAGAGGAGTCCAGTTTGTTTCCAGATTTTGGAGGACTTTTTGTTCTAAACTGGGTGTTCAATTGTCTTTCTCCTCGGCATTTCATCCTCAGACCAATGGTCAAACTGAGAGAACAAACCAGACATTGGAGACTTATCTAAGATGCTTTGTGTCTGCTGATCAGGATGACTGGGTCTCTTTTTTGCCTTTGGCTGAGTTTGCTCTTAATAATAGGGCTAGCTCTGCCACTTTGATGTCTCCGTTTTTCTGTAATTCTGGGTTTCACCCTCGATTTTCTTCAGGACAGACGGAGGCTTCTGTCTGTCCAGGTGTTGACTCTGTTGTTGAGCGTATGCAGCAGATTTGGGACCAGGTAGTGGAGAGTTTGTCCCTCTCTCAGGAGAAGGCCCAGCGGTTTGCTAACCGGCATAGGACTGATGGTCCTCGGTTTAAAGTGGGGGACTTGGTCTGGTTGTCCTCAAAGAATATTCCTATGAGAGTAGCATCTCCTAAATTTAAGCCTAGGTTCATTGGACCTTATAAGATCATTGAGATTATTAATCCTGTTTCTTTTCGTTTGCTTCTTCCAGGGACATTTAAGATCCATAACGTGTTCCACAAGTCCTTGTTGAAGAGGTTTGTTGAGCCAGTGGTTCCTGCTGCTGTGCCTCCTGACCCTGTTTTGGTTGAGGGCAATCTGGAGTATGTGGTTGAGAAAATATTGGATTCTCGTTTTTCTAGACGAAGACTCCAGTATTTGGTTAAATGGAGAGGTTATGGTCAGGAAGATAATTCTTGGGTGTTTGCTTCGGACATCCATGCTAGGAGACTTATCCGTGCGTATCATAGAACTCATCCTGACCGACCTGGTTGCTCAAATGAGGGTTCGGTGACCCCTCCTCAAGGGGGGGGGTACTGTTGTGAATGGGTTTGAGATGAGTTCTGAGCAGAGGCTCCCTCTGGTGGTTACAAGCGGTACTAGTGAGGATTGTGAGGACTGGGAATCAGGTGTTACTGATTGGTCTTATTTAAGGGAATCATTTTCCCATCAGGGTTGCCGGTGAGCAATTGTTCTGGTCTGAATCCTTCTTTCCAGTTTCCCTTGTAGCCTGCTGTGTCGTGTCTGCATCTCCTGCTATCAGATAAGACAATTTCTTATTTTGTGTTTTTGCTATATTTTTGCATTTTGTCCTGCACTTCTGTGGGGGCCTTCTGGGTCCCCTCCGGGGCTTTTGCCCTCTCAGTTTAGTTCAGCCACTGTGTTTTGTACTTTTGCTTTTTCCAGTTTTTTCAGTGGCTGCTGTTTTTGTTACACCAGAGAACTAATTTAGGTGGTAGAGGTCGTGTGATCTCAGGTGATTTTGAAATTAGTAGAGTTGGTGTTTTTCAGGGTTTTCTGGGATTGCAGTAAGTACCCTTCCTATCCTTTTCTATTTAGATAGTTTGGGCCCCAGCGTTTGCTCATACTATTTTCTTTCTGTGTCAGTATTTCCTCTTGTCTAACCGCCATTACATGTTTGGGGGCTTTCTATTATCTTTGGGGGTTCTGCTACGGGGCAGATAGCTTTCCTATTTCTATCTTTAGGTGTAGTTAGTTTCTCAGGCTGTGACGAGGCGTCTAGGACCAACGTAGGAACGCTCCACGGCTGCCTCTAGTTGCGGTGGTTAGTCAGGGTACTGCAATCTCATAGATTCCAACTGCTCTGGTGTATTTCCTTTTTTGCCTGCACTCCTCAGCTACCGTAACATAACAGGCAAGTGTCCCTTCACAAGAATCATCACCAGTGCGCCAGTGCGATGGCCAGTATCTATATAGAGATTCAAAATGAGCACATAAGTGAAAGGGGCGCTTACCAATGTATAAAGTACTCAGAAAGGAGAGAGAAGTCCTGGGCCGGCAGTGTGGACCCCCGACGCGCGTTTCGTGTGCGTCACAGCACACTTCCTCAAGGGGAATGTATAGGTAGTCCATAGAAGGACCTTTAAAAGAACATGTGATCGGATCACATGATCAGTGTTGACCAATAGCAATGCGCATAGTGGCGCATGCGCAATGCGAGCCGCAGGTCCTTGAAACATGTGTGAGAGGCGTCAGGACGCCAGTGCGCACGCGCCGGGAGGCGCGCTCACACAACGCGTCCTGTATGACGCCCACCACATGTCAGGAGCCGTGGCAGGCAATCTCGCATGCGCACTGCACATATAATGCCACAATGTGTATCAGGTACAATAATAAGATGTGGCAAGACACCCAAAGGTACAAAAGTAAGGTCACAACATAGATCATAGTAATACATAGGAGACATATCAATTCAAAACGAATGAATTAGCAAAAATATATGATTCAAAGAGAAATAGATACATCTTGAAATAGTGCATCATAGATTTGGAAATAATCTCCCATGGTTGTGCAGTAAGAAAGTCAATGTTGTAAGGTCCAACTAAATAAGAAAAAAAGAAATAATAAATAATACCAACAAAAAAAAAACCAAAATAACAACAATACATATTAAAAGAATAATTAATAAATGAAACCACACGTACCAAAAGGGTATCAGGGGTTTGAACGTCCGAAAAAACAGGAACATATAAATGTCACCATAAATCATTAAAAAAATATAATATAGATCATCATGGATGACATATATAAATGCACTCATAGAAAGGGTGAAAAAGACAGAGACTCATTAAGGCCCCGTGGGGTCATTGTATCCAAAGTAACGATCCATCTGGCTTCGACTTGAGCGAGCCTTTTTTTGTAATCGCCCCCCCTGATACCTAAATGTATCACATCAATTCCTCTAACTTTAAAAGATGAGGGTTCACAATTGTGGTGGTAAAAATAATGACGGGGGATAGTTTTTAAATTTTCCGGGTCGGTCGCCGTCTTGGCCGCGCAAATGTCCCGCACATGCTCCCTAATCCTTATCCGCAGTTCTCTTGAGGTAAGGCCAATATATATTAAGGCCAATATATATTTTTGAACAGCCACAAGTGGCGTAATAAATGACATTCGATGTATTGCATGAAATGCGATGTCGGATATTGGCGTTCTCATGCCATCGGAGGACTGGAAAGTGGAGCAGCGCAGGACATTTGCGCAGGCGAGACAGCGACCGCACGGGACCGTACCTGGAATGGGGCCACGAGATCCAAAAGGATGGCTAATGCTGGGCACATAATGACTTTGAACGAGGAGGTCACGTAGATTGTTGGACCTTCTCGCAGTCATGGATGGCAGCTCATTACTGGATAGACCCAAACGAGATTCGGCACGAAGAACAGACCAATGTTTATTTAAGATAAATCTCATCTCCTCCCATGCATGATTGTAAGTTGAAATAAATCTTATCGGCCCCTTATCTCTAGGTGTCATTTCCTTCCTCCTAGGACATAATAAAGTGTCACGTGGAGTGGACCTTGCTCTCCTGTAGCCCCGTTTAATACACCTATTTGAATATCCTCGATTTTGAAACCGTGCCGTTAAATCTGAGGCCTGTGCCTCAAATCTGGTGTCTGAGGAGCAGATCCGCCTCGCCCGTAGGATCTGTCCGACCGGGATGGCTCTGATGGTAGAAGGATTGTGAGCAGAGGATGCATGAATCAGAGCATTCACTGAGGTGGGTTTCCGATACATATCAGTATGAATGCGTCCACAGTCATCAACCTCAAAGGTTATATAAAGAAAATTAATCCTATGAGAATCATAGGAGTAGGTGAGATGAATATTAAATGAATTCTGATTCAGCGTCCCCATAAAATCCCCGAGCTGCTCCACCGTGCCGTCCCACAAAAACAAAATATCATCAATATACCTGTGCCAGCACAGCACATGGGAGACGCCTGGCACGCCCTCGCCACCAAAGACCAACCTCTCCCAGGAACCCAGAAAGAGGTTGGCGTACGAAGGCGCACAGGCCGCTCCCATGGCTGTGCCGCGTCTCTGCAGGTAGAACTGGTCTTTAAATACAAAAAAATTATGTGTCAGAGCAAAGTGGAGCAGCTCGAGGATTAGCTCACATAAAGAGCCGTCCAGGTCGGAGGTCCCCAGGAAGAGGCGGACCGCGTCCAGACCCAGAGAATGTTCGATGCACGTATACAGACTCTCAATGTCTGCGGTCACTAGAAGAGTGCCTGGGTCCACAAGGATGCCATTCATCCGAGCCAGGGCGTCCGTAGTGTCACGTATATAAGATGGTAGCGTCTCAACCAAAGGTTTGAGATAAAAATCAATGAATTGGCAGACCCGATCACAAGGGCCATCAATACCGGACACTATGGGACGCCCCGGGGGATTAAGGGCATCCTTGTGGACCTTTGGCAGAAGATAAAAAGTAGGGGTTTCAGGACACTTCACAATCAAACCATCCAGAACCGACTTGGTAATGATGGTATTATCAAGAGCCAAATTAAGTATGCATTGTAAGTCAAGAGAGAATGGGATCAGGGGACTGGAGGTCAGTTTAGTATATGTATTGATATCTCTCAACTGGCGAAAGGCTTCCTTCTCATACTTGGTATGAGGCCAGATGACAATGTTTCCCCCCTTATCCGCTGGTTTAATAACCACGTCCGTAAGGGATTGTAAATCGGCAATAGCCCGGCGTTCCTCAGAGGTAAGGTTATCATAGCGTCGTCGCGTAGACAACCTTTTAAAGTCATCACTTACCAATTTGGTGAAAACCTCTATAGCTGGACTGAGGGATAAGGGGGGAAACCTTGTCGATCTGGGTAGGATGGTGGAGGGGAGCCTGTTCAAAGCAGAGTCATTCTGTTCACCAAGGAGATCCTCCAGGTTCTGAAGAGCCTCTCTCTCGAGTTCACTGAAAGGCTCAGAGGATGTCTGTTTGTTGTGGAGTGTCCGTAGAAGCATTTTCCGTGCAAATAGGTGTAGATCTTTTAGGGCTACAAAATAGTTAAATGCATTAGTAGGAGAGAAGGAAAGACCCTTGGAAAGGACACGTATTTGTACATCAGTGAGATCATGCATGGAAAGATTAAGCACCTGTAAATCGCCTTGCGATTGGGAAGAAGTAGATGCAACAGGTCTGTTCTTCGTGTTTTGTCTCGTCATACGCTTATTAGTATTTGCTGATCCATTGCTGGCATTAGATGATGGAGGTCTGGATGAGCTATTGTTGTCACCAAAATTGGATCTCATAGATGCTGATCTAGATCTAGAATGCGACAATCCCCTAAAACGTGATCTGGACCTGTCATGGGTATTATACCATTTGTAAACACGTAACCCTTTCTTATCTTCAACATCTCTTTGAAATTTCTTTGATTTATTAGTTTGTATTTCTTTAACCCATTTTTGTGACAGTATGTCCATTTCATCATTAAATTTTTTGAGGTCATCACTATTCATTTCCTTACGGAGTTTGACCTGTAATTGTTCCATCTCCAGCTCTCTGTCTTTTTCACCCTTTCTATGAGTGCATTTATATATGTCATCCATGATGATCTATATTATATTTTTTTAATGATTTATGGTGACATTTATATGTTCCTGTTTTTTTCGGACGTTCAAACCCCTGATACCCTTTTGGTACGTGTGGTTTCATTTATTAATTATTCTTTTAATATGTATTGTTGTTATTTTGGTTTTTTTTTTGTTGGTATTATTTATTATTTCTTTTTTTCTTATTTAGTTGGACCTTACAACATTGACTTTCTTACTGCACAACCATGGGAGATTATTTCCAAATCGATGATGCACTATTTCAAGATGTATCTATTTCTCTTTGAATCGTATATTTTTGCTAATTCATTCGTTTTGAATTGATATGTCTCCTATGTATTACTATGATCTATGTTGTGACCTTACTTTTGTACCTTTGGGTGTCTTGCCACATCTTATTATTGTACCTGATACATATTGTGGCATTATATGTGCAGTGCGCATGCGAGATTGCCTGCCACGGCTCCTGACATGTGGTGGGCGTCATACAGGACGCGTTGTGTGAGCGCGCCTCCCGGCGCGTGCGCACTGGCGTCCTGACGCCTCTCACACATGTTTCAAGGACCTGCGGCTCGCATTGTGCATGCGCCACTATGCGCATTGCTATTGGTCAACACTGATCATGTGATCCGATCACATGTTCTTTTAAAGGTCCTTCTATGGACTACCTATACATTCCCCTTGAGGAAGTGTGCTGTGACGCACACGAAACGCGCGTCGGGGGTCCACACTGCCGGCCCAGGACTTCTCTCTCCTTTCTGAGTACTTTATACATTGGTAAGCGCCCCTTTCACTTATGTGCTCATTTTGAATCTCTATATAGATACTGGCCATCGCACTGGCGCACTGGTGATGATTCTTGTGAAGGGACACTTGCCTTTTTCACCCATGTTTTTTGTATACACTGGTAATCTCAGGACATGATGGTTCCTCCTTTCTTACCACATGAAATGGGGATTCTGTAAGGAGAGTAGATGCCCTGTGGAGCCTTAGGTATTTCTGCTTTGAGTCATTTTTACTATTTTCTCTGCATGTTACTGTTTGTTTGACTTTTGTACCTTTTCAAATAAAATACATTTAAAATTATTTTATTTCTTGTCACCCATTTGCTTCCTTTCCTCCTGGTGTACATGAATGTAAATATGTACGAATGTATGAATGTTTGTATGAATGTATATATGTATGAATGTATGTATATATGTATGAATTTAAGTATGTATGTATGAATGTATACATGTATGAAAGTATATTTGAATGTATATATGTATGTATGAATGTATATATGATTATATGTATATATGTATGAATGTATATATGAAAGTATATATGCATGTATGAATGTATGTATGAATGTATATATGTATGTATGAATGTATATATGTCTATTTGTATGTATGAATGTACATATGTACATATGTATGAATGTATATATGTATGTATATATGTATGTATGAATGTATATATGTATGAATGTATGTATGTAAAAATATATATGTATATATATATATGAATGTATATATGCATGCATGTCTGTATGATGTATATATCTATGTATGAATGTATATTTGTATGTATGAATGTATATATGTATGACTGTATGAATGAATGAATGTATGTTTGTATTTATGAATGTACAGTGCCTACAAGTAGTATTCAACCCCCTGCAGATTTAGCTGGTTGACACATGAGGAATTAACTTGGCATTGTGACATTTGTACTGTAGATCAGCCTGGAAGTGGGAAATGCACTGCAGCAAAAAAAAATTTTATAATTTTTTTTTTTTTTTTTTTAAACGTTAAAAGTTAATTCAGAGTGTCATTTATTATTCAACCCCTCAAACCACAAGAATTCTGTTTGGTCCCCCTAAAGTATTAAGAAGTAGTTCAGGCACCAAGAATAATGAGCTTCACATGTGTGGATTAATGATCTCTTTTGCCAGCCTTTTCTGACTATTTAAGACCCTCCCCAAACTTGTGAACAGCACTCATACATGGTCAACATGGGAAAGACAAAGGAGCATTCCAAGGCCATCAGAGACAAGATCGTGGAGGGTCACAAGGCTGGCAAGGGGTACAAAACCCTTTCCAAGGAGTTGGGCCTACCTGTCTCCACTGTTGGGAGCATCATCCGTTAAGTGGAAGGCTTATGGAACTACTGTTAGCCTTTCACAGCCTGGACAGCCTTTGAAAGTTTCCTCCCGTGCCGAGGCCAGGCTTGTCTGAAGAGTCAAGGCTAACCCAAGGACAACAAGGAAGGAGCTCCGGGAAGATCTCATGGCAGTGGGGACATTGGTTTCAGTCAATACCATAAGTAACGTACTCCACCGCAATGGTCTCCGTTCCAGACGAGCCCATAAGGTACCTTTACTTTCAAAGCGTCATGTCAAGGCTCGTCTACAGTTTGCTCATGATCACTTGGAGGACTCTGAGACAGACTGGTTCAAGGTTCTATGGTCTGATGAGACCAAGATCGAGATCTTTGGTGCCAACCACACACGTGACGTTTGGAGACTGGATGGCACTGCATACGACCCCAAGAATACCATCCCTACAGTCAAGCATGGTGGTGGCAGCATCATGCTGTGGGGCTGTTTCTCAGCCAAGGGGCCTGGCCATCTGGTCCACATCCATGGGAGGATGGATAGCACGGCCTACCTGGAGATTTTGGCCAAGAACCTCCGCTCCTCCATCAAGGATCTTAAGATGGGTCGTAATTTCATCTTCCAACAAGACAACGACCCAAAGCACACAGCCAAGAAAACCAAGGCCTGGTTCAAGAGGGAAAAAGTCAAGGTGTTGGAGTGGCCTAGTCAGTCTCCTGACCTTAACCCAATTGAAAACTTGTGGAAGGAGCTCAAGATTAAAGTCCACATGAGACACCCAAAGAACCTAGTGTCACGGGTGTGTCGCTGCGAAGATCGTCGCGATTGCACACCCTGACTTCGCACAGCTGAGTTTCTGGTGCTGGGTGTTTTTCGGCACTGAGGGAGTTAATTCTTTCTCTCTCTGTGCTGGACTCACCAGCCTCGCTCAGCTGCAATTGATGTGTTGTTAATTGGTTTCCTTTAAATACCTGCCTGTCTGCTGGGAGAGTGTCGGTGAAAGCATTCATTCAGACCAGCAGAGCGGATCGTTTCTGAGAAGACTTAAGCTAAGAGTGCCTGTTGTGGTTTATCCTCTCCTCGCTTATTGTTTATCTCCTTAACCTTTTGTGTCCCCTCTGTAGTTGAAGTTTTGTATGCAAGGCAGTATTTACTTTACCCCTTGTCTGTCTCGTTTGTCTTATACTGTTTGTAAGCTGTGACCTACCCATTCCCTGTGGTGGTAATCAGGGTCCTTCTCAGGACTAGATTACAGTGGTCAGGGATCTACAGGAGACAGGGTTATGCTGGCGGCCTGGACCTCTGTACCATTAACAGTACCTCCAGGTAGAGGGACTAGTCAGGACCCCAGTTTAGGGTCAGCATAGACCCCGGTCCACCTCTATCCTGAGACAGCGTGACGTTTTCACCGACCCATACTAAAGATTCTCCCCAGCCACCATGGATCCAGTAGCCCATCTAGCTCAGCAGTTGCAGAGTTTGTCCATGGAGCTGACGGACATTAAATCCAAGGTTTTGTACCCCCGGGAGCAAGCCAGATCTGAACCTAAAGTGGCTCTCCCGGACAGGTTTACTGGTGGGCGGGACAAGTTTTTTACTTTCCGGGAGGCATGTAAATTGTATTTTCGGCTGCGGCCTCGGTCTTCGGGGAGTGAGGATCAGAGGGTGGGAATTGTCATCTCGCTCTTACAAGGGGACCCTCAATCCTGGGCGTTCTCTCTCCCCCCGGGCTCCCCGGCTCTCCAGTCAGTGGACCGATTTTTTACAGCCCTGGGTCTGGTATATGATGACCCGGATCGGGTCTCCCTTGCTGAAATGAAGTTACGTAAGATACAGCAGGGAGATCGTCCGGCGGAGGAATTTTCTTCAGAGTTCCGTAGGTGGGCCACGGATACTCAGTGGAATGACCCGGCTCTTAGGAGCCAGTTTTGTCAAGGTTTATCTGACAAATTAAAAGATGTGTTGGCTCAGTATGATTCTGTCATGGGTGTATCGCCACGAGGATCGTCGCGATTACACACTCTGACTTCTCACAGCTGAGTTGCTGTTTCTTTGTGTTTGGTAATGAGGGAGTTAATTTTACCTAGCTCTTTGCTAAGACTAGGTCCAGCCTCGCCCGGCTGCTTTTGATTATGATCTAATTAGATTCCTTCATATACCTGCCAGTCTGCTTGTTAGATGCCGGTGAAAGCATTCATGTAGTCTAGCAGACTGGATCGGTTCTGAGAATATTTAAGCTAAGAGCTCCTTAGTTGTTTTTACTCTTACAGCTTATAGTTTATCTCTGAGACCTTAGGTGTTCCTACTGTGTGTGAGTGTTGTATGTAAGACTTTATTTACTTTATTTCTTGTCTTTTTTGTATGTCTTTCTGTTCATTAACCGTTACCTGTTCATTCCCTTTGGTGGTAATCAGGGTCCTTCTTAGGACTAGATTACAGTTGGCAGGGATTGATAGGAGACAGGGTTTACGCTGGTGGCCTGGACCTCTGTACCTTTAACAGTACCTCCAGGTAGAGGGATTAGTTAGGACCCCAGTTTAGGGTCAGCATAGACCCCGGTCACCCTCTAGCCGGAGACAGCGTATAACGGATTCCGTATTGACCCACTGGACATTGTCAGGTAATTCTATGTTATCATATATCTATGCGCATGTTATATATATCTGCTATACAGCGTGACATTTTCACCGGCCATACTAAAGATTCTCCCCAGCTGTCATGGATCCAGTAGCCCAGCTGGCCCAGCAGTTGCAGGGGTTGTCCATGGAGTTTGCAGACATTAAGTCCAAGGTTTTGTCTCCCCCGGAGCAAACCAGATCTGAACCTAAGGTTGCTCTCCCGGACAGGTTCACTGGTGGGCGGGACAAATTTTTTACTTTCCGGGAGGCATGTAAATTGTACTTTCGGCTGCGGCCTCGGTCATCTGGGAGTGAAGAGCAGAGGGTGGGAATTGTTATCTCACTCTTACAAGGGGACCCTCAATCTTGGGCGTTCTCTATTCCTCCAGGCTCCCCAGATCTCCAGTCAGTGGATCGATTTTTTACTGCCCTGGGTCTGGTATATGATGATCCGGATCGAGTTTCCCTTGCTGAAACAAAGTTACGTAAAATACGGCAAGGAAATCGTCCAGCGGAGGAATATTCTTCTGAGTTCCGTAGATGGGCCACAGATACTCAGTGGAATGACCCAGCTCTTAGGAGCCAGTTTTGTCAAGGGTTGTCTGACAAATTAAAGGATGTGTTGGCTCAGTATGATTCTCCTCCATCACTGGAGGCTGCTATGGCCCTCGCTATTCGCATTGATAGACGAATTCGGGGAAGACGCGAGGTAACTCCGCCTCCCGTGATGACTCCACCTACTACTAAAGTCCCTTATACTGAGGTTCCCCATGTCTGTTCTGAGGAACCCATGCAGTTGGGAGGGACATCTTTTTGTAGGAGGGAATCGGCGGTGCGCCGCAATACTAGAAGGTGTTTCTTTTGCGGGAGAGAGGGACATTTTGTTGGGGGGTGTCCATCCCGGGCCTCTTTGAGCAAAGGAGTTAACCTGGGAGTGTGTATTTCGTCCCCAAATCCCTCTCAGTTTCTCGTGCCTGCGGAGGTGGTGATTGGTACTAGAACTGAGAGGATTTCTGTTTTTCTTGATAGTGGGTCCGGGGCTAATCTGGTGGACGCTCGGTTTGCCCAGGCGCATGGTATGCAACTGAGTGTATTGGCCAAACCGGTCCCTATAGTCTCTATTGATTCTAGACCTCTCGGTCAAGGTAGCTTGGTACAAGCTGTTCATAACATAGATCTTCGAGTAGGGGCAATACATAAAGAGCAATTGTCTTGTTATGTGTTGGAGGGTCTACCTACTCCTATTGTGTTGGGACTTCCTTGGTTGGCTAAACATAACCCAGTGATTGATTGGCAATCCAGAAAGATAAGCCAGTGGGGTGAATTTTGCAGGAATAACTGCATGAGCACGGTCATCGGTGCGGTTGTGCCTAGGACTTTGTCTCCTTTTCTGGAGGACTTTGGGGAGATGTTCTCAGAGGAGGGGTGTAAAGAGTTACCTCCTCATCGCGCATATGACTGCTCAATAAAGTTGCTTCCTGATGCCTTATCTCGTACTTTCCCAGGGGCCGGGAAGACGGATGATACGGTTCCTATTCCTCAGGAGGGAGTTGTAGTGTCAGCTGTATGCTCTGAGCTTGAGGGGGAGGTATTGGGGGCTCAGGGGGACGCCCCTGTGGGACTTCCAGGGAGACTGATAGTTCCAGATCGGTTAAGACTGAAGGTTACGGGGAACCGTTACAAACGGATGGCTGATAGGGGGAGAGTTTCTGGTCTAGATCTGAAGGTGAACGATCTGGTTTGGTTGTCTACCAGGAATATAAAACTTAAAGTTTCCTCCTGGAGGTTGGGTCCCAGATTCATCGGGCCGTACAGGATCAGTTCCATAATTAATCCTGTGGCATTTCGTCTGGACCTCCCTCCTACGTTTAAAATTCATAATGTGTTTCACAAGTCATTACTTAAAAAGTATGTGGCACCAGTCATACCGTCACCTCTACCTCCTCCTTCAGTGGTGGTCAATGATAACGTGGAATTTCATTGGTCGAAAATCATTGACTCACGTCTCAGTCGCCGATCCCTTCAGTACTTGGTTCATTGGAGGGGGTATGGTCCTGAGGAGAGGACGTGGGTCCCTGCGTCTGATGTTAACGCAGATCGATTGGTTCGGACCTTTCACACAACTCACCCGGGCAGACCTGGCCCTGAGGGTCCGGAGTCCCCTCGTAGAGGGGGGGGTACTGTCATGGGTGTATCGCCACGAGGATCGTCGCGATTACACACTCTGACTTCTCACAGCTGAGTTGCTGTTTCTTTGTGTTTGGTAATGAGGGAGTTAATTTTACCTAGCTCTTTGCTAAGACTAGGTCCAGCCTCGCCCGGCTGCTTTTGATTATGATCTAATTAGATTCCTTCATATACCTGCCAGTCTGCTTGTTAGATGCCGGTGAAAGCATTCATGTAGTCTAGCAGACTGGATCGGTTCTGAGAATATTTAAGCTAAGAGCTCCTTAGTTGTTTTTACTCTTACAGCTTATAGTTTATCTCTGAGACCTTAGGTGTTCCTACTGTGTGTGAGTGTTGTATGTAAGACTTTATTTACTTTATTTCTTGTCTTTTTTGTATGTCTTTCTGTTCATTAACCGTTACCTGTTCATTCCCTTTGGTGGTAATCAGGGTCCTTCTTAGGACTAGATTACAGTTGGCAGGGATTGATAGGAGACAGGGTTTACGCTGGTGGCCTGGACCTCTGTACCTTTAACAGTACCTCCAGGTAGAGGGATTAGTTAGGACCCCAGTTTAGGGTCAGCATAGACCCCGGTCACCCTCTAGCCGGAGACAGCGTATAACGGATTCCGTATTGACCTACTGGACATTGTCAGGTAATTCTATGTTATCATATATCTATGCGCATGTTATATATATCTGCTATACAGCGTGACAGATTCTCCCCCGTCACTGGAGGCCGCTATGGCTCTTGCAATTCGCATTGATAGACGGCTTCGGGAGAGGTGTGGGGTAACTCCGCCCCCTGTGATGACTCCACCTCCTTCTAAAGTCCCTAATATTGAGGTTCCCCTGGTTTGTTCCGAGGAACCTATGCAGTTGGGAGGGACATCATTCCGAGGGAGGGGATCGGCGGTGCGCCGCAAGACAAGAAAGTGTTTCTTCTGCGGGAGAAAGGGACATTTTATTGAGGGGTGTCCATCCCGTACTGTACTGAGCAAGAAGTCGCCGGAAAACTATTAATCCCAGGTTGTGTGGTGGATGACAATCTGGGAGTATGTATTTCGTCCCCAGGTCCGTCTCAGTTTCTCATACCAGCGGAGGTGGTGGTAGGTACGAGAACTGAGAGGATTTCTGTTCTTCTGGATAGTGGGGCCGGGGCTAATCTGGTGGACGCTCGGTTTGCCCAGGTTCAAGGTATGCAACTGAGTGTATTAGCCAAACCTATCCCCATATTCTCTATCGATGCCAGGCCTCTCGGTCAAGGTAGCTTTTTGCAAGCCGTGCATAACATTGACCTTCGAGTGGGGGCAATACATAAAGAACTATTGTCTTGTTATGTGTTGGAGGGTCTTCCCACTCCTATTGTGTTAGGTCTTCCTTGGTTAACTAAACATAACCCAGTTATTAATTGGCAATCCAGAGAGATAAGCCAGTGGGGTGAATTTTGCAATAAAAACTGCATGAACACGGTCATCGGTGGGGTCGTGCCTAGAACCTTACCACCTTTTCTGGTGGACTTTGAGGATGTTTTTTCAGAGGAAGGGTGTCAAGAATTACCTCCTCATCGCGAGTATGACTGTTCTATAAAATTGCTCCCTGATGCTAAATTACCTAAATCTAGGTTGTATAACCTTTCTGGTCCTGAGAGGCAGGCTATGAAGGATTATATTTCGGAAAGTCTGGCTAAAGGGCATATTAGACCTTCATCTTCCCCGGTGGCCGCGGGGTTCTTCTTTGTGAAGAAAAAAGATGGAGGCCTACGCCCTTGCTTGGATTTCCGTGAGCTTAATCGGATTACGGTCCGAGATCCGTATCCGCTCCCACTTATTCCAGATCTCTTCAATCAGATTGTGGGTGCCAAATGGTTCTCTAAGTTGGATCTCAGGGGGGCGTATAATCTGATTAGGATGAAGGAGGGGGATGAGTGGAAGACGGCGTTTAACACTCCGGAGGGACATTATGAGAACCTTGTCATGCCTTTCGGTCTGACTACTGCACCAGCAGTATTCCAACATTTTGTTAATGACATTTTTCGTCACCTTGTGGGGCTGTTTGTGGTTGTATATTTGGACGACATTTTAATTTACTCGCCAGATCTTGTGTCTCATCAGGAGCATGTGAGACAGGTGTTGCAGATCTTGCGAGATAATAAACTGTACGCCAAACTGGAGAAGTGTGTATTTGCCGTACAGGAACTTCAGTTTTTGGGTTTTTTGGTGTCAGCCTCCGGTTTCCGTATGGACCCTGAAAAGGTGAGAGCAGTGCTTGAATGGGATCAGCCAGGGGATCTTAAGGCTCTGCAGCGTTTTTTGGGGTTTGCTAACTACTACCAGAAATTTATTTGTAATTTCTCATCTGTCGTCAAACCTCTCACTGACATGACAAGAAAAGGGACGGATTTTTCTAAATGGTCGGACAAAGCTTGCCAAGCCTTTTCCTCTTTGAAGAAATGTTTTGCTTCGGCACCCGTTCTCATCCAACCAGATGCATCTCAGCCGTTCATTGTGGAGGTGGATGCGTCTGACGTAGGGGTGGGTGCTATATTGTCCCAGGGTCCGTCCCCTGGTAAATGGCATCCGTGCGCTTTCTTTTCTAAGAAATTGTCGTCCGCCGAAAGGAATTATGATATCGGCAATAGGGAACTTTTGGCCATTAAGTTAGCTTTTGAAGAATGGCGTCACTTTTTGGAGGGGGCAGTCCACCCGGTTACCGTTATTACTGATCACAAGAACCTGTTGTATTTGGAATCCGCTAAGCGTCTGAATTCCAGACAAGCTCGATGGTCGTTGTTTTTTACCAGGTTTAATTTTGTCGTCACTTATCGCCCGGGGTCTAAGAATGTAAAGGCTGATGCCTTGTCTCGCAGTTTCCCAGGGGCCGGGAAAACGGATGACCCGAGTCCTATCCTTCAGGAGGGGGTGGTAGTGTCGGCTGTATTTTCTGAGCTTGAGGAGGAGGTGTTAGAGGCTCAGGGGGACGCCCCTGCAGGACCTCCAGGGAGACTGTTTGTCCCAAATCTGTTGAGACAAAAGGTTATTGAGGCACATCATAATTCTGCTCTAGCAGGACATCCAGGGAGTAAGGCTACTTTAGATCTCCTTTCTCGCCGGTTTTGGTGGCCTAATGCTAATAAAGATGTTATAACTTTTGTCGCGTCATGTGGGGTGTGTGCTCGCTCTAAAACCCCTCATACCCGTCCGTCTGGGACCCTTTTACCCTTGAAACTTCCGGAGCGTCCATGGACTCATTTATCTATGGACTTCATTACGGACCTCCCTCCGTCTTCAGGTAAAACTGTCATACTAGTTGTAGTTGACAGGTTCAGTAAGATGGCACATTTTATTGCTCTTCCAGCTCTTCCTAATGCTAAAACTCTGGCGCAGGTGTTCATTGGGGAGATTGTGAGACTTCACGGGTTGCCTTCCGATGTGGTGTCGGATCGTGGGTCTCAGTTTGTGTCCAAATTCTGGAAGGCATTTTGTTCTCGTCGGGGGATGCAATTGTCATTTTCTTCGGCTTTTCATCCGCAGACCAATGGTCAGACAGAGCGTCTGAATCAGAGCTTAGAGACATATCTCCGGTGTTTTGTCTCAGAGAACCAAGAGGACTGGTCTTCTTTCTTGCCTCTGGCAGAGTTCGCTCTTAACAATAGGCGGAGCGAGTCCACTGGTAAGTCCCCGTTTTTTGGGGCATATGGTTTTCACCCCCAGTTTTGTACTTTCAATGGGGGGGGCTCTTCTGGGGTTCCTGAGGAGGAACGATTTTCGTCGTCACTTGCTTCAGTGTGGAGAGGAGTGCTGAATAATCTGAGTACTATGGGGAACCGATACAAACGTATGGCTGATAGGAGGAGAGTGTCTGGTCCGGACCTAAGTGTGAACGATCTGGTATGGTTGTCTACCAAGAATATAAAACTTAAGGTTCCCTCCTGGAAACTCGGTCCCAGGTTCATCGGGCCATACAGGATCAGTTCGATAATTAATCCGGTGGCATTCCGTCTTGACCTCCCTCCTACGTTTAAAATCCACAATGTGTTCCACAAATCGTTGCTTAAGAGGTACGTGGCGCCAGTTATACAGTCACCTCTACCTCCTCCTCCAGTGGTGGTCAATGGTAACTTGGAGTTTCAGGTGTCGAAGATCATTGACTCATGTCTGAATCGCCGGTCCCTTCAGTACTTGGTTCATTGGAAGGGGTATGGTCCTGAGGAGAGGACGTGGGTTCCTGCGTCTGATATTAACGCAGACCGATTGGTTCGGGCCTTCCACACTACTCACCCAGATAAACCCGGCCCTGAGGGTCCGGAGGCCCCTCGTAGAAGGGGGGGTACTGTCACGGGTGTGTCGCTGCGAAGATCGTCGCGATTGCACACCTTGACTTCGCACACCTGAGTTTCTGGTGCTGGGTGTTTTTCGGCACTGAGGGAGTTAATTCTTTCTCTCTCTGTGCTGGACTCACCAGCCTCGCTCAGCTGCAATTGATGTGTTGTTAATTGGTTTCCTTTAAATACCTGACTGTCTGCTGGGAGAGTGTCGGTGAAAGCATTCATTCAGACCAGCAGAGCGGATCGTTTCTGAGAAGACTTAAGCTAAGAGTGCCTGTTGTGGTTTATCCTCTCCTCGCTTATTGTTTATCTCCTTAACCTTTTGTGTCCCCTCTGTAGTTGAAGTTTTGTATGCAAGGCAGTATTTACTTTACCCCTTGTCTGTCTCGTTTGTCTTATACTGTTTGTAAGCTGTGACCTGCCCATTCCCTGTGGTGGTAATCAGGGTCCTTCTCAGGACTAGATTACAGTGGTCAGGGATCTACAGGAGACAGGGTTACGCTGGTGGCCTGGACCTCTGTACCATTAACAGTACCTCCAGGTAGAGGGACTAGTCAGGACCCCAGTTTAGGGTCAGCATAGACCCCGGTCCACCTCTATCCTGAGACAGCGTGACACCTAGGTAACTTGGAGAAGATCTGCATGGAGGAGTGGGCCAAGATAACTCCACAGACCTGTGCCGGCCTGATCAGGTCTTATAAAAGACGATTATTAGCTGTAATTGCAAACAAGGGTTATTCCACGAAATATTAAACATAGGGGTTGCATAATAATTGACCCACACTTTTATGTTTAAAATTTATTAAAATTCAACTGAGCAACATAACTTTTTGTTTTGTAAGATTTATGCTTCTGTTAATAAATCCTACTCTCGTTTGCAGTTTGAAGGCTCTAACTTATTTGCATCTTATCAAACCAGCTAAATCTGCAGGGGGTTGAATACTACTTGTAGGCACTGTATGTATGAATGTATATTTGTATGTATGAATGTTTGTATGAAAGTATATATGTATGAATGTATATGAATTTATATGTATATATGAATGTATATATGTATGTATGAATGTATGTATGTATGTATAAATGTATATATGTATGAAAGTATATTGGAATGTATATATGTATGCATGAATGTATATATGTATGAATGTATGTTTGAATGTATATATGTATGAATGTATATATGTATGTATGAATTTATATATGTATGAATGTTTATATGAATGTATATATGTATGTATGAATGTATGTATATATGTATGTATTAATTTATATATGTATGTATTAATGTATATTGGTATGAATGTATATATGTATGAAAGAATATATGTATGTATGAATGTATATATGTATGTTTGTATGTATGTATAAATGTTTATATGTATGAATGTATATTTGTATGTATGAATGTATATATGTATGTATGAATGTACGTATGTATATATGTGTGTATGAATAAATATATGTATGTATGGATGTATATATGTATGTATATATGTACAGTACAGACCAAAAGTTTGGACACACCTTCTCATTCAAAGATTTTTCTGTATTTTCATGACTATGAAAATTGTGGAATCACACTGAAGGCATCAAAACTATGAATTAACACATGTGGAATTATACATTACACTTTACAAAAAAGTGTGAAACAACTGAAAATATGTCTTATATTCTAGGTTCTTCAAAGTAGCCACCTTTTGCTTTGATTACTGCTTTACATGCAGAAAAGGTGAACGGATGGACTCTACATGCCTGGTTCCCACCGTGAAGCAGGGAGGAGGTGGTGTGATGGTGTGAGGGTGCTTTGCTGGTGACACTGTTGGGGATTTATTCAAAATTGAAGGCATACAGAACCAGCATGGCTACCACAGCATCGTGCAGCAGCATGCTATTCCATCCGGTTTGCGTTTAGTTGGACTATCATTTATTTTTCAACAGGACAATGACCCCAAACACACCTCCAGGCTGTGTAAGGGCTATTTGACCAAGAAGGAGAGTGTTGGGGTGCTACGCCAGATGACCTGGCCTCCACAGTCACCAGACCTGATCCCAATCGAGATGGTTTGGGGTGAGCTGGACCGCTCACCGCTTCAATTTTGAATAAATCCCCAACAGTGTCACCAGCAAAGCACCCCCACACTATCACACCACCTCCTCCATGCTTCACGGTGGGAACCAGACATGTAAAGTCCATCCGTTCACCTTTTCTGCGTGCAAAGCAGTAATCAAAGCAAAAGGTGGCTACTTTGAAGAACCTAGAATATAAGACATATTTTCAGGTGTTTCACACTTTTTTGTAAAGTGTAATGTATAATTCCACATGTGTTAATTCATACTTTTGATGCCTTCAGTGCGATTCTACAATTTTCATAGTCATGAAAATACAGAAAAATCTTTGAATGAGAAGGTGTGTCCAAACTTTTGGTCTGTACTGTATGTATGAATGAATGTACGAATGTATGTATGAATGTATATTTGTATGTATGAATGTATATATGAATATATATGAATGTATATATGAAAGCATGAATGTATATATGTATGTATGAATGCATGTATGACTGTATGAATGTATATATCATAGAATCATAGAATGGTAGAGTTGGAAGGGACCTCCTGGGCCTTCTGGTCCAACCCCCTGCTCAAAGCAGGATTCTCTAAATCATCCCAGACAGATGTATGTCCAGCTTCTGTTTGAAGACTTCTATTGAAGGAGAACTCACCACCTCTCGTGGCAGCCTGTTCCACTCATTGATCACCCTAACTGTCAAAAAGTTTTTTCTAATATCTAATCTGTGTCTCCTCCCATTCAGTTTCATCCCATTGCTTCTAGTCTTTCCTTGTGCAAATGAGAATAAAGATGATCCTTCTACAATGTGACAGCCCTTGAGATATTTGTAGACAGCTATTAAGTCTCCTCTCAGTCTTCTTTTTTGCAAGCTAAACATTCCCAAATCCTGCAACCGTTCCTCATAGGACATGGTTTGCAGACCGGTCACCATTCTGGTGGCTCTTCTCTGAACTTGCTCCAGTTTGTTGATGTCTTTTTTAAAATGTGGTGCCCAAAACTGGAACACAGTATTCCAGATGAGGTCTGACCAAAGAGGAGTAGAGGGCAATAATGACCTCACGTGATCTAGACTGTATGCTTCTGTTGATACATCCTAGAATTGCATTTGCCTTTTTTGCTGCTGCATCACACTGTTGACTCATGTTAAGTCTGTGATCAATTAGTATACCCAAGTCTTTTTCACATGTGCTGTTACTTAGCCCTATTCCTCCCATTTTGTATATGCTTTTTTCATTTTTATTGCCCAGATGTAGTACTTTGCATTTTTCCCTGTTAAAATCCATTCTGTTAGTTGCTGCCCACTGCTCCAGTTTATGTATATCTTTTTGAATCCTCTCTCTCTCTCTTCTCTAGTATTAGCTACCCCTCCTAGCTTTGTGTCATCAGCAAATTTGATCAGTTTACCCTCAATTCCTTCATCTAAATCATTGATAAAGATGTTGAACAATACAGGGCCCAAAACAGAGCCTTGTGGTACCCCACTTGAGACATTCTTCCAACTGGATGTGCAGCCATTTACAACCACTCTTTGGGTCCGATCACTAAGCCAGTTATGAATCCACCTAACAGTTGCCTTGTCCATTCCATACTTAGTCATTTTTTCAATAAGGATTGTGTGAGATACTTTGTCAAATGCTTTGCTGAAGTCAAGATATACTATATCTACAGCATTTCCCTGATCCACCCAGTCAGTGATTCTGTCATAGAAGGAAATTAAGTTAGTCTGACATGACTTATTAGTTACAAACCCATGCTGACTCTGTTTAATCACTTCATTCTTATCCAGGTACTTGCATACATGTTCTTTAATAATTTGTTCAAAGATCTTTTCTGGTATAGAAGTCAGACTCACCGGCCTGTAGTTCCCTGGGTCCACCTTCTTCCCCTTTTTGAAGATAGGAACAACATTTGCTCTTCTCCAGTCTTCTGGGACTTCTCCTGTTCTCCAAGAATTTTCAAAGATTATGGACAGTGGTTCAAGAATTTCTTCTGCTATCTCCTTCAGTACCCTGGGGTGTAATTCATCTGGACCTGGAGACTTGAATTCATTTATGTTAGCTAAGTGTTTCCTCACTGTCTTTCTGTTTATAGATATCCTGGATTCTTCTATTCCTTTAATAGGACAGTGAAGATCAGTTGATGTTACATTTCCTTTCTGAGAGAAAACAGATGCAAAATAGGAATTTAAAAGTTCAGCCCTCTCAACATCCTTTCTTACTTTTCATCATTTTCATCCTGTAAAAATCCTATAGCATCTTTGACTTTTCTTTTACTTTTGACGTATCCCCAAAATCCTTTTTTGTTGCTTTTGACGTCACTTGCAAGCCTTAATTCATTGTCAGCTTTAGATAATCTGATTTGTGCCCTGCAGGTTCTGCAGACGGCATTATATTCTTCTTTAGATATGCTTCCCTCTTTCCATTTGATAAACATTTCTTTCTTCCTTTTTAGCATGTGTTTAAGTTCTATGTTCATCCATCCTGGTTTCCTTAAATGCTTCCCATTCTTCCCTCTTTTCGGAATTGTTAACGATTGTGCTTTGAGAATCTCATTTTTCAAGATTTTCCATCCTTCCTGGACATTTTTGTCCTTAAGGATATCCAGCCATTGGATCCCTCCAATTCTCTTTCTGAGTTCCTTAAAATCTGCCTTTCTGAAATCTAACCTTGACGTCTGAGTCTTCACAGGTCTTCCTCCTCTTGTTATCCAAAATTCTAAAATAGCATGGTCACTACCTCCTAGAGTCCCAGCCACTCTTACCTCCTCCACCATTTCCTCCCTATTTATAAGGATTAGATCCAAGGTAGCAGATCCCCTTGTTTTCTCCATTACCTTTTGGAAGATAAAGTTGTCAGCAAGAGAGGATAAGAATTTCCTGGACCTGTTAGTTTTGCCTGAGAGAGATTCCCAACAAATGTCTGGATAGTTGAAATCTCCCATGACCACTATGTCATATTTTTTGGAGAACTTGGCCATTTGATGCATAAAGAGTTCATCCATATCTTCAGCTTGCACAGGCGGCCTGTAGTAAATGCCTACAATGGTGTCCTTTCCATTGTTCTGTCCTTGTATTCTTACCCAAACAGTTTCCACAGAACTCCCAGTCTCTGAAGCGTCAATCTCTGTGCAGATATACGCTTTTCTAACATACAATGCAACACCTCCTCCTCGTTTATCAAGTCTGTTTCTTGCAAATAAGTTGTATCCTTCTAGCCTTGTATTCCAATCATGTGTATCGTCCCACCAAGTCTCAGTGATTCCAATGACATCATATTTCTTCTCCTGCGTTAGTAGCTCCAGTTCTCCTTGTTTGTTGCCCATGCTTTGTGCATTCGTATAGAAACACTTTAGTTTGTGATTGGTTTCTCTTCCTTCAATATTTTTATTATGTAAATTTTTTTGTCTTTGTTCTTCCCCTTCACTTCTAATAGCAGAAATCTCAATAGTATTTGTCAAGTGTATGGCTTTTGCTGGCGTTTTGCTTCCCTTCCCACATTGTTCTAGTTTAAAACTCTCCTGATGAGTGTAGCAAGGCGACTTCCAAATACATGTTTTCCAGTCTTCGTAAGGTGCACCCCATCTCTAGCAAGTAGTCCATCGTATAGGTAATTCACTCCGTGATCCAGAAATCCAAATCCTTGCTGACGGCACCATCGACGTAGCCAGTTGTTCACCTGCAGAATCTTATTCCACCTCCTTGTTCCATGGCCATCCACTGGG
>JARQOD010000010.1:20449880-20491660 GCA_033576555.1 Oophaga sylvatica | reverse complement strand
TTCAAATTTTGAATTTTTATTCTGTTAAACCAGAGAGTTATGTGACACAAAATAGTTAATAAATAACATTTCCCACATGTCTACTTTACATCAGCACAATTTTGGGAACAACATTTTTTTTTGTTAGGAAGTTATAAGGGTTAAAAGTTGACCAGCGATTTCTCATTTTTACAGCAAAATTTACAAAACCATTTTTTTTAGGGACCACCTCACATTTGAAGTCACTTTGAGGGGTCTATATGGCAGAAAATACCCAAAAGTGACACAATTCTAAAAACTGCACCCCTCAAACTACTCAAAACTACACTCAAGAAGATTATTAACCCTTCAGGTGCTTCACAGGAACTAAAGCAACGTGGAAGGAAAAAATGGACATTTTAATTTTTCCAACAAAATTTTTCTTTTAGCATCAATTTTTTCATTTTTGCATAGGCAACAGGATAAAATGGACCCTAAAATTTGTTGGGAAATTTCTCCTGAGTACACAGATACCTCATATGTGGTCATAAACCACTGTTTGGGCGCACGGCAGGCTCAGAAGGGAAGGAGCGCCATTTGACTTTTTGAATAGAAAATATGCTGGAATATTTAGCGGTTGCCATGTCGCATTTGGAGAGTCCCTGTGTGCCTAAACATTGGAGCTCCCCCACAAGTGACCCCATTTTGGAAACTAGACCCCCAAGGAACTTATCTAGATGCAGAGTGAGCACTTTGAACCCCCAGGTGCTTCACAAATTGATCCGTAAAAAAAAGAAAGTACTTTTTTTTCACAAAAATTTTCTTTTAGCCTCAGTTTTTTCATTTTCACATGGGCAACAGGATAAAATGGATCCTAAAATTTGTTGGGCAATTTCTCCTGAGTACACAGATACCTCATATGTGGTCATAAACCACTGTTTGGGCGCACGGCAGGGCTCAGAAGGGAAGGAGCGCCATTTGACTTTTTGAATGGAAAATATGCTGGAATATTTAGCGGTTGCCATGTCGCATTTGGAGAGTCCCTGTGTGCCTAAACATTGGAGCTCCCCCACAAGTGACCCCATTTTGGAAACTAGACCCCCCCCCCAAGGAACTTATCTAGATGCAGAGTGAGCACTTTGAACCCCAGGTGCTTCACAAATTGATCCGTAAAAAAAAGAAAGTACTTTTTTTTTCACAAAAATTTTCTTTTCGCCTCAGTTTTTTCATTTTCACATGGGCAACAGTATAAATTGGATCCTAAAATTTGTTGGGCAATTTCTCCTGAGTACACAGATACCTCATATGTGGTCATAAACCACTGTTTGGGCACACGGCAGGGCTCAGAAGGGAAGGAGTGCCATTTGACTTTTTGAATGGAAAATTAGCTCCAGTCGTTAGCGGACACCATGTCATGTTTGGAGAGCCCCTGTATGCCTAAACTTTGGAGCTCCCCCACAAATGACCCCATTTTGGAAACTAGACCCCCTAAGAAACTTATGCAGATGCACAGTGAGCACTTTGAACCCCCAGGTGCTTCACAAAAGTTTATAACGCAGAGCCGTGAAAATAAAAAATCATTTTTTTTTCTCAAAAAATGATTATTTAGCCCCATATTTTTTATTTTCACAATGGTTACAGGAGAAATTGGACCCCAAAAGTTGTTGTCTAATTTGTCCTAAGTACGCTAGTACCTCACATGTGGGGGAGAACCACTGTTTGGGCACACGTCAGGGCTTGGAAGGGATGTAGTGACGCTTTGAAATGTCGACTTGATGGAATGGTCTGCGGGCGGGCAGAGCCCCTGATGTGCCTAAACAGTAGAAACCCCCCACAAGTGACCACATTTTGTAAACTAGACCCCTCAAGGAACTTAACTAGATGTGTGGTGAGCACCTTGAACCCCCACGTGCTTCACAGAAGTTTGTAATGCAGAGCCGTGAAAATAAAAAATCATTTTTTTCCTCAAAAACTGATTTTTTTAACCCGCAATTTTTTATTTTCACAAGGGTAACAGGAGAAATTGGACAACAAAAGTTGTTGTACAGTTTGTCCTGAGTACACTGGTACCCCATATGTGGGGGGGAACCACTGTTTTGGCGCATGGGAGAGCACAGAAGAGAAGGAGCGCCATTTTGGAATGCAGACTTGATGAAATGTTCTGTGGGCGTCATGTTGCGTTTGCAGAGCCCCTGATGTGCCTAAACAGTAGAAACCCCCCCACAAGTGACACCATTTTGGAAACTAGACCCCCCAAGGAGCTTATCTAGATGTGTAGTGAGCACTTTGAACCCCCAAGGGCTACACAGAAGTTTATAACGCTGGGCCATGAAAATAAAAAAATCATATTTTTTCCACAAACATGATCTTTTAGTCCCCAATTTTTTTATTTTCCCAAGGGTAACAGGAGAAATTAGACCTCAAAAGTTGTTGTCCAATTTGTCCTGAGTACGCTGATATCCCATATGTGGGAGAAAACTACTGTATGGGCACACTTCGGGGCTCGGAAGGGAAGTAGTGATGTTTTGAAATGCCGACTTGATGGAATGGTCTGCGGGCGTCATGTTACGTTTGCAGAGTCCCTGATGTGCCTAAACAGTATAAACTCCCCACAAGTGACCCCATTTTGGAAACTAGACACCGCAAGGAACTTATCTAGATGTGTGGTGAGCACTTTGAACCCCCAAGTTCTTCACAGAAGTTTATAACGCAGAGCCGTGAAAATAAAAAATCATTTTTTTTCCACAAAAATAACTTTTTTAGTCCCCAATTTTTTTTCCCAACAGTAACAGGAGAAATTAGACCCCCAAAGTTGTTGTGCAATTTTTCCACGCTGATACCCCATATGTGGGGGTAAACCACTGTTTGGGCACACGTCGGGGCTTGGAATAAAGGGAGCACTGTTTGACTTTTTGAACGCAAAATTTGCAGGAATCAATGTTGGCGCCATGTCGCGTATGGAGACCCCCTGATGTACCTAAATAGTGGAAACCCCTCAATTCTAACTCCAACCCTAACCCCAACACACCCCTAACCCCAACCCTAACCCTACACACCCCTAACCCTAATACAAACCCTAACCATAACCCTAACCCCAACACACCCCTAACCCTAATCCCAACTCCAACCATAAATCTAACCACAAGCCTAACCCTAATCCCAACCCTAACCCCAAAACACCCCTAACGCTTATCCCACCCCTAACCCTAATCCCAACCCTAACCCTAATTCCAACCCTAACCCTAATTCCAACCCTTACCCTAGTTCTAACCCTAACCCTAGTTCTAACCCTAAGGCTGGGTTCATATTGCGTTTTACCAGCCCGTTCAACACGTAGCGTTGACGGGCTGGTAACGGTATAGCATAACGCGATCGCGTTATGCTATACCCGCTAGTGCAGAGGAATCAGCGATGATTCATCTGTGCTAGCGGTGATGGAGCCCAGACGCTGCAGCCTGCGTCCAAGGCTCCGTCACTGAATGACGACACGTCGCGAACGCATGCCGCTTCATGGCATGCGTTGCGATGCGCACACAAATGGGGTGAATGGCAGCGTTAACGGACTGCGTTACACCGCGTTATACCGCGGTGAAACGCAGTCCATCTAACGGACTGCCATAATGCAATATGAACCCAGCCTGACCTTAAGGCCCCGTGCACACGTTGCGGATTCACTTGCGGATTTTCCTAAAATCTAAAATCCGCAGGTAAAACGACCTGCCTTTTACCTGCGTATTTAGCGCGGATTTGCTGCGGTTTTTCTCTGCGGTTTTACGCCTATAATGGAATAGGTGTAAAATCGCTGCGGAATCCGCACAAAGAATTGACATGCTGCGGATTTAAAACCGCAGCAAATCTGCGCTGAAAAATCTGCAGCATGTGCACAGCGTTTTTTTTTACCATTTATTTGCATTGTACTGTACATGGTTTCTGGATCTGCTGTGAATCCGCAGCGCCAAATCCGCTGCGGATCCGCAGCGAAATCAGCTGCGGATCAGCAGCGAAATCCGCTGCGGATCAGCAGCGAAATCAGCTGCGGATCAGCAGCGAAATCAGCTGCGGATCAGCAGCGAAATCAGCTGCGGATCCGCAGCAAAATCCGCAACGTGTGCACAGGGCCTAATAGGAAAAAAAAAAAAATTCTTTATTATTTGTCCCTACCTATGACAGGGGGGGTTCACTTACTTTTTTTTATTTTGATCACTGTGACAGTTTATCACAGTGATCAAAATAAATTTTTTGACTATGTAGGGCGCACTGCGCATGCGCCGGCCGGCGGGCGCACTGCGCATGCGCCCGCCATTTTCCAAGATGGCGGCGCCCATGAAGAATCCCGGGCAGCCGCCGGGAAGGATCCAGGGACATCGGTGGACCGGGAGAGGTGAGTATGGGGGTCGGAAGTGAGGGGGGGGATCGGAAGGTGGGGGCAGCGGAGGCCAGGACGAGGGGTGCTTTTAGTGACGGCGGTGACCGACCGCTGCCATCTTTCGGTGGCGGCGGCCGATCGCCGCCGTGAATCCGTGTGGGGGGGTCAGGGCTCGGTGTCCAGCCATGGCAGATGCTATTGCAGCATCGGCCATGCCTGGATTGTAATATTTCACCAATTATATTGGTGAAATATTACAGATTGCTCTGATTGGCTGTTTCACTTTTAACAGCCAATCAGAGTGATCGTGGCCACGGGGGGGTTAAGCCAACCACCCTGTGGTGAAGCACAAAGGGTCCTGTGCCGGCGGGTCGGGTGACCTTTCAGTGACCCCGGTCACCCGGCCTGCAGGGACGCGATCCTTTCATGACGCCACATAGGCGTCATGGGTCGGATTGGCACTGACTTTCATGACGCCTACGTGGCGTCATGGGTCGGGAAGGGGTTAATGTATATATATATGAATGTATATATTGTATGAATGTATATATGAATGTGTATATGTATGAATGTATATTTGTATGTATGAATGTATATTATTATGTATGAATTAATATTTGTATGTATGAATGAATGTATATATGTATGTATGAATGAATATTTGTATGTATGAATGAATGTATATATGTATGTATGAGTATATATATGTATGTATGAATGTATATATGAATGTATATTTGTTTATATGTATGTATGAATGTTTGTATGTATATATGTTTTTATATATATATATATATATATGAATGTATATATGTATGAATGTATATATGAATGTATATATGTATGTATGAATGAATATTTGTACGTATAAATGTATATATGAATGTATATATGTATGTATGAATGTATATATGTATGAATCTATATATGTATGAATGTAAATATGTATGTACAAATGTATATATGTATGTATGAATGTATATATGTCTGCATGAATGTATATATGTATATATGTATGAATGTATGTATGTATGTTTGTATAAATGCATGTATGTATGTATTATTTATGAATGTATATATGTATGTATGAATGTATATATGTCTGCATGAATGTATATATGTATATATGTATGAATGAATGTATGTATGAATGTATAAATGCATGTATGTATGTATTATTTATGAATGTATATATGTATGTATGAATGTATATATGTATGCTTGTATGTATGTATGTATGTATGAATGTTTAAATGTATGTATGTATATAGGTATGTATGAATGTATGTATGTATAAATGTTTACATGTATGAATGTATATATGTATGTATGTATCAATGTATATATGTATGGATGAATGCATATATGTATATATGTATGTATGAATGTATAGATGTATAAATGTATGTATGAATGTATATATGTATGTATGAATGTATGTATGTGTGTATGAATGTATGAATGCATGTATGAATGTTTATTTGTATGTATGTATGAAAGTATATATGTATGAATGTATATAAATGTGTATATGTATATATGAAAGTATATATGTATGCATCAATGTAAATATGTATGTATGAATGAATGTATGAATGTATGTATGAATGTATATTTGTATGCATGAATGTTTGTATGAATGTATATATGTATGAATTTATATATGTATGAATGTATGTATGAATGTATAAATGTATGTATGAATGTATACATGTATGAAAGTATATTTGAATGCATATATGTATGAATGAATGTATTTATATATGTATGTATGAATGTATATATGTATGAATGTATGTATGAATGTATGTACGTATGAATGTATATATGTATGTATGAATGTATATATGAATATATGTATATATGTATGCATGAGTGTACTGCATGAATGTATGTATGCATGAATGTATATATGTATGAATGTATATATGAATGTATGAATGTATATATGTGTGCATGAATGTCTATATGTATGTATGAATGTACAGTATGTATGCATGAATGTATATGTTTATATGTATGTATGACTGTATATATGTATGAATGTTTATATGAATGTATATATGTATGTATGTATGAATGTATATATGTATGAATGTATATATGAATGTATATGTATGTATGAATGTATGTATGAATGTATATATGTATGTATTAATTTATATATATATGTATTAATGTAATGTAATGACGCCTCCCGAAGAAGGTCTACGAAACGCGCTTCGGGGCAGCAGGAACGCCAGGACACCCACGAACAACATTTAGGTATGGACTTATGTTGACTTTTTTTTGCCTTTTGTATGGGCATTCAGCCCTCCTTGTTATGCCACAATTATCCATGTCACTGCATAACTAGCTGGTTATACTATGGGCATTAGATGCTCATATATCTTTTTTTAGTACTTATCCCCATGCTAGGTATTTATGAGTGGATAGGCATCTAAAGGCTATGAGTCTCTTTTTGGCTGTTCCTTTCAGTCATTTATTTGAGTCATGATTGTTGTTTTTTTCGTGTGATGTCTATGGTGTTTTGTTTCTGTTTTTTTGCTGATTCAGTATTCCATGTCATTTTTTATATATATTTTTTCAATAAAATTTGTACTTTTCTACATCAGCATCCATTATTATTATTTTGATAAAAAAGGTTTTTTTGTGAATTATGCTGTCTTTATAGGATGTTATCCCCAATAGGGTAGAGGAATTGGTTACGTTGGGACCCAATTGTGATTAAATTAATGTATATATGTATGAATCTATATATGTATGAATGTATATATGAATGTATATATGTATTTATGAATGTACATATGAAAGTATGAATGTATATATGAATGTATGAATGTATACATGAATGTTTATATGTATGTATGAATGTATATACAGTATGTATGAAAGTATATATGTATGTATGAAAGTATATATGCATGTATGTATCTTTGTATGAATGTATATATGTATGTATGTTTGTATGTATGTATAAAGGTATGTATGTATGAAAGTATGTATGTGTGTATAAATGTTTATATGTATGAATGTATATATGTTTATATGAATGTATGAATGTACGTATGTATATATGTGTGTATGAATGAATATATGTATGGATGGATGTATATATGTATGTATGTATATATGTACAGTACAGACCAAAAGTTTGGACACACCTTCTCATTCAGCGATTTTTCTGTATTTTCATGGCTATGAAAATTGAAGAATCACACTGAAGGCATCAAAACTATGAATTAACACATGTGGAATTATACATTACACTTTACAAAAAAGTGTGAAACAACTGAAAATATGTCTTATATTCTAGGTTCTTCAAAGTAGCCACCTTTTGCTTTGATTACTGCTTTGCTCGCAGAAAAGGTGAACGGATGGACTCTACATGCCTGGTTCCCACCGTGAAGCATGGAGGAGGTGGTGTGATGGTGTGGGGGTGCTTTGCTGATGACACTGTTGGGGATTTATTCAAAATTGAAGGCATAGTGAACCAGCATGGCTACCACAGCATCTTGCAGCAGCATGCTATTCCATCCGGTTTGCGTTTAGTTGAACCATCATTTATTTTTCAACAGGACAATGACCCCAAACACACCTCCAGGCTGTGTAAGGGCTATTTGACCAAGAAGGAGAGTGTTGGGGTGCTACGCCAGATGACCTGGCCTCCACAGTCACCAGACCTGAACCCAATCGAGATGGTTTGGGGTGAGCTGGACCGCTCACAGCTTCAATTTTGAATGTTCCCCAACAGTGTCACCAGCAAAGCACCCCCACACATCACACCACCTCCTCCATGCTTCACGGTGGGAACCAGGCATGTAGAGTCCATCCGTTCACCTTTTCTGCGTGCAAAGCAGTAATCAAAGCAAAAGGTGGCTACTTTGAAGAACCTAGAATATAAAACATATTTTCACTTGTTTCACACTTTTTTGTAAAGTGTAATGTATAATTCCACATGTGTTAATTCATAGTTTTGATGCCTTCAGTGTGATTCCACAATTTTCATAGTCATGAAAATACAGAAGAATCTTTGAATGAGAAGGTGTGTCCAAACTTTTGGTCTGTACTGTATGTATGAATGTATATATGAATGTATATATGTATATATGAATGTATGTATATATGTATGTATGAATGAACTGTATATATGTATGTCTGTTTGGATGTATATATGTATGTATGAATGTATATACGTATGTATGTATGAATGTATATGTATGTATGCATGAACAGGGTCGGACTGAGCCACCGGGACACCGGAGAAACAGCTCCTGCGTGGTGGGCCCTGATTTGAAAGGATAGGTCGCGGGGCAGAGGGAGCGGTGGCCCCGGGCCCCGCGCTCTGAGGGGGCCCACCCGGAGCTACGCTACAGTAACTGTATCGGCGTGCACAGCACGCCGATACAGTTACATTCTGCGGCAGAGCAGGGAGAATCGCTCTCCCTGCTCTGCCGCCCGGCCACTATGGGGCCTGAACAGACGGTGGGGGGGGCCGGTGCCAGCAGTGGGCCCCCCACCCGTCATCGGAGGGTCAGTTGTATCGGCATCCAGCCGATACAGCTGACCGCATAGAGAGAGAAGGAGCGAGCGCTCCTTCTCTCCCATAATCCCCCTCTCAGCGTCTGACAGCGGGCTCGATGACGTCACCTGCCGGCGCCCGCTGTCAGACGCTGAGAGGGAGAACAGTGAGCAGCACAGGAGCCGGGAGGTGAGTATTGTTTTTTTTTGTTTTTTTTAATGGGGGTGCATTATACTACAGAGGCTGTATATGGAGCTGCATTATACTACATAGGCTGTATATGGGGCTGCATTATACTACAGAGGCTGTATATGGGGGTGCATTATACTACAGAGGCTGTATATGGGGCTGCATTATACTACAGAGGCTGTATATGGGGCTGCATTATACTACAGAGGCTGTATGTTGGGCTGCATTATACTACAGAGGCTGTATATGGGCTGCATTATACTACATAGGCTGTATATGGGGCTGCATTATACTACAGAGGCTGTATATAGGGGGTGCATTATACTACAGAGGCTGTATATGGGGGTGCATTATACTACAGAGGCTGTATATGGGGCTACATTATACTACAGAGGCTGTATATGGAGCTGCATTATACTACATAGGCTGTATATGGGGCTGCATTATACTACAGAGGCTGTATATGGGGGGTGCATTATACTACAGAGGCTGTATATGGGGGTGCATTATACTACAGAGGCTGTATATGGGGCTGTATTATACTACAGAGGCTGTATATGAAGCTGCATTATACTACAGAGGCTGTATGTTGGGCTGCATTATACTACAGAGGCTGTATGTTGGGCTGCATTATACTACAGAGGCTGTATATGGGGGCTGCATTATACTACAGAGGCTCCATATGGGGGTGCATTATACTACAGAGGCTCCATATGGGGGTGCATTATACTACAGAGACTCCCTATGGGGAGTGCATTATACTACAGAGACTCCCTATGGGGATGCATTATACTACAGAGGCTGCCTATGGGGGTGCATTATAATATAGCGGCTGCCTATGGTGGTGCATTATATTATAGACTCTGCCTATGGGGGTTTATTATAATATAGAGGCTGCCTATGGGGGTGCATTATACTATATTGAGGACTATCTGGTGTATTATGCTGTATGGATGCTATCTAGGGGCCATCATACAGTGTTGGACCCATTAAATAGTTTGGGGACATTAAGGGGTCAGTATATATCCAGTGAGGGGCATTATTCTGTGTATAGGGGAGATGTACAGGGGAGACTTGGGACATTATTAAATGTAAAGTGGACACTTATTGTTATAGGGGAACTCGGGTTACTGTGACTGTCAAAGGGGCACACAGGGCATTATTACAGTCTAGGGGACAAAATGTGGGCACTGTTTTCTAGGGCACTTGCACCCGGCATTACTATATTCTAGAGGGGTGCTTTAAAATTTAGAGGTCACACAGAACCACACAGCAGGTGCAGTAATAGGGACACATACGGCAGCAGCAGCTCAGTATTGGGGTATCAGGTGCAGTAATAGGGACACATACGGCAGCAGCGGCTCAGTATTGGGGTATCAGGTGCAGTAATAGGGACACATACGGCAGCAGCGGCTCAGTATTGGGGTATCAGGTGCAGAAATAGGGACACATATGGCAGCAGCGGCTCAGTATTGGGGTATCAGGTGCAGTAATAGGGACACATACGGCAGCAGCGGCTCAGTATTGGGTATCAGGTGCAGAAATAGGGACACATACGGCAGCAGCGGCTCAGTATTGGGGTATCAGGTGCAGTAATAGGGACACATATGGCAGCAGCGGCTCAGTATTGGGGTATCAGCAGGATGAGGAGTTTGTGCAGGTTGAGAATAGTCCAATTGGTGACCGTGACAGTGCTAAAAATATGAGAAGTGAAACGTTTCTTTGTTGTAATCTCTGCAGTCGAGTCCTGGCTGGAGAAGTCGTCATGTCGGTCTGGGTCAGATGGAAAAGACATGAAAAGTGAACAATTCCATCAGAAAGAACATCAGCGGTAAGTCATTATCTGTAACTCTGCTGTAATCTATTATATGTTCTGTAGGACTGGTATTATTTACCACAGACCATATGGCGGTGATATCAATATTGGTCTTTTTATATATAGATTATTTTTGGCAACAGCGCGGTCATTTGCTGAGGTTCTCTGATTAGGGGCCCACTCAGAAGTTTCGCCCCCACTAAACCAAAACACTAGCTACGCCTCTGGCTCTCTCTCTAGTCTTTCTTTCTCTCTCTAGTCTCTCGCTCTCTGTTCTTTCTTTCTCTCTCTGTTCTCTCTTTCTCTGTTCTTTCTTTCTCGCTCTCTGTTCTTTTTTCTCTCTGTTCTTTCTTTCCTCTCTTTCTTTCTCTGTTTGTTCTTTCTCTCTCTCTCCTTTCTTTCTCTCTCGCTGCTCTTTCTTTCTTTTCCTCAGTACCAACCACTGTGCCCATAATGCCAGCCACTGTGCCCTCATTACCAGTCAGTGTGATCAGCAGTGCTAAATGGGTACGGTTGGGGCGAGGATATGGGTGTGATTAGTTGTGAAATGGGTGTGGTCGGGGCGTGGCCTAAAATTTGCGGCGGCGCGCTAAGTGCGCCGCAGCCTTTAACCCTCTTTCCTGTCTTCAAAAGTTGGGAGGTATGCTGTATGACCTCCCTACAACTTCTGGCCATGCTCCTGATGAGCGCGACGGATGGTCTCCTGAGGGATCTCCTCCCACACCTGGACTAAAGCATCCACCAACTCCTGGACAGTCTGTGGTGCAACGTGGCATGGCCTAAAATTTGCTGCAGCAGGCACAGCGTGCCACAGCCTTTGTCCCTCTTTCCCTTCTTCAAAGGTTGGGAAGTATGATGGTGGGCCCCAAGAATAATTTTTCTCTGGTGGGCCCAAGGTACTCTAGTCCGATGCTGTTCCTGCGTACTATACTCCATAAATAAGAGGGTTATTCACAATAACAATGAATGGAGCAGAAGTCGAGCTTGAGAACACTGACTCCATTCGAGTCGGAGCTGTTCTTGGGTATAAGACCTCCATTCTTGGGTTTGCTGAGGATCCCTGCAGACTGACCCCCAGTGATTAGTATGTTATCGCATAACCTATGGATACAGTTAGATGACAGCAAGGTGACTCCCTTACTTATCTAAAGATATGGTTAGACGGCAGTAAGGTTACTCTGTTACTAACCTATGGCGACCGTAAGGGTACTCTTACTAAACTATAGATAGGGTTAGATGGCAGTAAGGTTACTCCCTCACCAATCTATGGAAATATTTCGATAACAGAAAGGTTACTACCTCATTAATCTATGGATAGGGATTGACGACAGTAAGGTTACTCTCTTGCTAACCTATGGATATGTTTAGATGACAGTAGGATTACTCCCTCACCAATCTATGGATAGGGTTAGAGAACAGAAAGGTTACTCCCTCATTAACCTATGGAAAGGGTTAGACAACAGTAAGGTTACTCCCTCACCAATCTATGGAAATGTTTAGATGACAGTAAGGTTACTCCTTCCTTAACCTATGGAAATGGTTAGACGCCCCCTCTTATGCACAAGAATATACCCACGACGACACTGCACCCTTTACGCACAAGAATATACTCACGACGACACCGCCCCTCCATACGCACAAGAATATACCCACGACGACACTGCACCCCTTTACGCACAAGAATATACTCACGACGACACCGCCCCTCCTTACGCACAAGAATGTACCCATGACGACACTGCACCCCTTTACGCATAAGAATATACTCACGACGACACCGCCCCTCCTTACGCACAAGAATGTACCCATGACGACACTGCACTCCTTTACGCACAAGAATATACCCATGACGACACTGCACCCCTTTACATACAAGAATATACTTGTGACAATACAGCCCCTCCTTGCGCACAAGAATATACCCACGACGACACCGCCCCTTAACGCACAAGAATATACTCATGACGACACCGCCACTTTACGTACAAGAATATACTCGCGATGACACCGTCCCCCTTACATACAAGAATATACCCACGACGACACTGCACCCCTTTATGCACAAGAATATACCCACGACGACACCACCCCCCTTACATACAAGAATATACTCGCGACGACACCGTCCCCCTTACACACAAGAATATACCCACGACGACACCACCCCTTTACACACAAGAATATACCCACGACGACACCACCCCTTTACACACAAGAATATACCCACGATGACACTGCACCCCTTTACACACAAGAATATACCCACGATGACACCGCCCCCCTTACATACAAGAATATACTCGCGACGACACCGTCCCCCTTACACACAAGAATATACCCACGACGACACCACCCCTTTACACACAAGAATATACCCACGACGACACCACCCCTTTACACACAAGAATATACCCACGACGACACCACCCCTTTACACACAAGAATACACCCACGATGACACTGCACCCCTTTACATACAAGAATATACCCACGATGACACTGCACCCCTTTACATACAAGAATATACCCACGACGACACTGCACCCCTTACATACAACAATATACTCGCGACTACACTGCCCCTCCTTGCGCACAAGAATATACCCCCGACGACACTGCACCCCTTTACGCACAAGAATATACTCATGACGACACCGCCACTTTACGTACAAGAATATACTCGCGATGACACAGCCACTTTACGTACAAGAATATACTCGCGATGACAACGCCCCTCCTTACGTAGAAGAATATACCTATGACGACACCGCCCCCTTACGCACCAAAATATACAAATAATGACACAGCTCCCCTTACGCACCAGAATATACAAACAACGACACCGCCCCCTTACGCACAAGAATATACCCACGACGACACCGCTCCCCTTACGCACAAGAATATACCCACGACGATACCGCTCCCCTTACGCACAAGAATATACCCACGACGACACTGCCCCCTTACGCACAAGAATATACCCACGACGACACCGCCCGCCTTACGCACAAGAATATACCCACGACGACACCGCCCGCCTTACGCACAAGAATATACCCACGACGACACCGCCCGCCTTACGCACAGGAATATACCTATGACAACACTACCAGACGCCAGTTTGATTTATGTAAATCCAAAACAATTCAGTGGGTGCAAGGTTATAATTACAGGATTAGGAGACCGGTGTACTTGTGCCTACTACTGCTAAATGGAACAATCCTGCAGTGTGGGGAAAAGAGTTGTGGCAAGATATCTGGGCAATTGTACAAATAATTAAAGTGACTGTGTTTAATGTAGATGCTTATTGTGCTTCAGATACACTTCAAAGACGCTTCAATTCAGTAGCAGATGAACATTCCCGAATATCAGTCGCTGAATCCAGTTCAAAGACTGACACCACTGAGGGACTGCTCGGATTGTCCCAGTGTGCACACCAGAAATGTGGACATCTGGGAGAAATAGCTGCTTACCATTGGGCACAGACCAGAGCGTTGCCCATCAGGTTAGATTTGATAAAGGATTTGGATCCTCACATCCTATCAATGATGGTGTGATAATCTGGGGGACAAAGGTCCTCCACAACCTGCTGGAGTAATTGCTCGTGGAGCAGATAATGTGCTGATAGTTAGGAAACCCGGGCAAGAGAAGTGGGAACACGTCCCAACAGACAGGTGTTATCTCAGAGAATAATATATATTTTTTCCCTTCAGATCAAAATCTGGAAATGGTGCATCGTTGCAGCCACCGTGTGCATGATCCTTTCAAGTTCCGTCACTACCCAAGAGATCTTCTGACCAAAAACCGAGAGACCAGCCATGGAAAATGGGGCTTTATGGAAAACCAAACAGAATCTATGGCTTTACTTGGGTGAGCAGATGAACACGAGCCATTTTTGTATGACAAAGACTACTACTGCTACTAATATATTAGAAACTTGTCTGGTGGCAGTACCGACCCCGTTATGGTTATGGACAAAGCTGAAAGGGATATCTGCTCAAGATGAAGACATAGAAGAAGAAGATGTGACCCAAAGCTTCACATACAACAGTAATTTTTGCGATAATTTGTGCATGCTTTGTGTTGTTGTATACAGTGTACACTTCCACTATTATCCTTATGTCACTCATCTACAGTCATGGCCAAAAGTTTTGAGAATGACACAAATATTAATTTTTACAAAGTCTACTGCTTCACTTTTTCTAATGGCAATTTGCATATACTCCAGAATGTTATAAAGAGTGATCAGCTTAACAGCAATTACTTGCAAAGTCAATATTTGGCTAGAAAATGAACTTTATCCCCAAAACACATTTCAACATCATTGCAGCCCTGCCTTAAAAGGACCAGCTAACCTCTTTTCAGTGATTGCTCCATTAACACAGGTGTGGGTGTTGATGAGGACATGGCTGGAGATCAATCTGTCATGATTAAGTAAGAATGACACCACTGGACACTTTAAAAGGAGGCGGGTGCTTGGCATCATTGTTTCTCTTCTGTTAACCATGGTTATCTCTAAAGAAACACGTGCAGTCATCATTGCAATGCACAAAAATGGCCTAACAGGGAAGAGTATCGCAGCTAGAAAGATTGCACCTCAGTCAACAATCTATCGCATCATCAAGAACTTCAAGGAGAGAGGTTCCATTGTTGTCAAAAAGGCTTCAGGGCGCCCAAGAAAGACCAGCAAGCGCCAGGACCGTCTCTTAAAAGTGTTTCAGCTGCGGGATCGTGCTACCAGCAGTGCAGAGCTTGCTCAGGAATGGCAGCAGGCAGGTGTGAGTGCATCTGCACGCACTGTGAGACGGAGACTCTTGGAGCAAGGCCTGGTCTCAAGGAGGGCAGCAAAGAAGCCACTTCTCTCCAGAAAAAACATCATGGACAGACTGATATTCTGCAAAAGGTACAGGCAGTGGACTGCTGAGGACTGGGGTAAAGTTATTTTCTCTGATGAATCCCCTTTTCGATTGTTTGGGACATCAGGAAAACGCCTCATTCGGAGAAGACAAGGTGAGCGCTACCACCAGTCTTGTCTCATGCCAACTGTTAAGCATCCTGAAACCATTCATGTGTGGGGTTGCTTCTCAGCCAAGGGAATCGGCTCTCTCACAGTCTTGCCTAAAAACACAGCCATGAATAAAGAATGGTACCAGAATGTCCTCCAAGAACAACTTCTCCCAACCCTCCAAGAGCAGTTTGGCGATCAACAATGCCTTTTCCAGCATGATGAAGCACCTTGCAATAAAGCAAAGGTGATAACTAAATGGCTCAGGGAACAAAACATAGAGATTTTGGGTCCATGGCCTGGAAACTCCCCAGATCTTAATCCCATTGAGAACTTGTGGTCAATCATCAAGAGACGGGTGGACAAACAAAAACCTAAAAATTCTGACAAAATGAAAGCATTGATTGTGCAAGAATGGACTGCTATCAGTCAGGATTTGGTCCAGAAGTTGATTGAGAGCATGCCAGGGAGAATTGCAGAGGTCCTGAAGAAGAAGGGTCAACACTGCAAATATTGACTTGCTGCATTAACTCATTCTAACTGTCAATATAAGCTTTTGTTACTCATATGTTTGCAATTATTATATTTCTGTCTGTGATAAAATGTCATGTGTGCATCGCCACGAAGATCGTCGCGGTTGCACATTCTGACTTCTCACAGCTGAGTTGCTGTTTCTTTGTGTTTGGCAGTTAGGGAGTTAATTCTGTCTGTGCTCAGTTCTGGGACTGGGTGCAGTTTTCTCCCAGCTGCAATTAATTATTTGTTGATTGGTTTCCTTTAAATCTCTGGTTGTCTGTGTTGGGAGTTGCCAGTGAAATTCTTCATGCAGACCACAGATAGGATTGTATCTGTATAGACTTAAGTTAAAGAGCTCCTTAGTTGTTTTAAGCTCACCTTGCTTAGAGTTTAATATCCCAGATCATTTATGTTCCTTCTGTGTTTGAGTGTGTATGCAAGTCTGGTGTTTTCTCCAGTCTGTCTTATATGTCTAATCTGTGTATTTAGCAGAGATCAGCCCATATCCCTTTGGTGGTAATCAGAATCCTTCTTAGGACTGATTACAGGGTTCAGGGACTGATAGGAGACAGGGTTAGGCTGGAGACTTGGACCTCTGAACCATTATCAGTACCTCCAAGGTGAGGGATTAGTTAGGACCCCAGTTTAGGGTCAGGTTAGACCCCCGGTCCTCCTCTTTCCTGTGACAGTGTATCAAGTCCTCAAGATTAACCCTGAGTTCAACGGATATCGTGTCAGGTAAATCTATTCTATATTTACATGCTGATGTTGCTAATCTATATGTTGTATAGAGTGTTGTTCTTTTAAGAATAGTTTACTGAAATCGTACACATATCATAAGACCGCGTGACATTTTCACTGGCCCATAAAATTATTCCCAGTTGCCATGGATCCAGTAGCCCAGCTGGCTCTGCAGTTGCAGGGATTATCCATGGAGCTGACGGACATTAAGTCCAAAGTTTTGTCTCCCTCGGAGCAAACCAGATTTGAACCTAAAGTAGCTCTCCCGGACAGGTTCACTGGTGGGCGAGACAAATTTTTTACCTTCAGGGAAGCATGTAAATTGTATTTTCGGCTTCGGCCTCGATCATCAGGGAGTGAAGAGCAGAGAGTGGGAATTGTTATCTCGCTCCTACAAGGGGACCCTCAATCCTGGGCCTTCTCCCTTCCTCCGGGATCCCCGGCTCTACAGTCAGTAGATCGATTTTTTACTGCCCTGGGTTTGGTATATGATGACCCAGATCGGGTCTCTCTTGCTGAGACAAAATTACGTAAGATACAGCAGGGAGATCGTCCGGCGGAGGAATTTGCTTCTGAGTTCCGTAGATGGGCCACAGATACTCAGTGGAATGACCCAGCTCTTAGGAGCCAGTTTTGTCATGGGCTTTCTGACAAATTAAAGGACGTTTTGGCTCAGTATGATTCTCCTCCATCACTGGAGGCTGCTATGGCCCTAGCTATCCGTACTGATAGACGGCTCCGGGAGAGGTGCGAGGTAACTCCGCCCCCTGTTGTTACTCCACCTACTACTAAAGTCCCTTATGTTGAGGTTCCCCTTGTCTGTTCGGAGGAGCCTATGCAGTTGGGAGGGACATCATTTCGTAGGAGGGGATTGGTGGTACGCCGCAGGACTAGAAGGTGTTTCTTCTGCGGGAAAGAGGGACATTTTGTTGGGGGATGTCCATCCCGTGCCTTGTTGAGCAAAAAGTCGCCGGAAAACTGTTAATCCCAGGTTGTGTGGTGGACGACAACCTGGGAGTATGTATTTCGTCCGCTAGTTCTTCTCAGTTCCTTGTACCAGTGGAGGTGGTGGTTGGTACGAGAGTGGAGAGATTTTCTGTTCTTCTTGATAGTGGGTCCGGGGCTAATCTGGTTGACGCTCTGTTTGCTCAGGCTCAAGGTATGCATCTGAGTGTATTGGTCAAACCGATCCCTATATTCTCCATTGACGCCAGGCCTCTCGGCCAAGGTAGCTTTGTTCATGAGGTTCATAACATTGACCTTCGGGTAGGGGCAATACATAGGGAACTATTATCTTGTTATGTGTTGGAGGGTCTACCTACTCCTATTGTTTTGGGACTTCCTTGGTTGGTTAAACATAACCCTGTGATTAATTGGCAGTCCAGAGATATAAGCCAATGGGGGGAGTTTTGCAAAAGTAACTGCATGAACACAGTCATCAGTGCGGTCGTGCCTAGTACTTTGCCTCCTTTTTTGGAGGACTTTGGGGATGTGTTCTCTGAGGAGGGGTGTCAGGAGTTGCCTCCTCATCGCGTGTATGACTGCTCTATTAATTTACTTCCTGATGCTAAGTTACCTAAAGCTAGGTTATATAACCTTTCTGGTCCTGAGAGGCAGGCTATGAAAGATTATATTTCGGAAAGTCTGGCCAAAGGGCATATTAGACCTTCATCTTCCCCAGTGGCCGCGGGGTTCTTCTTTGTGAAGAAAAAAGATGGAGGCCTACGCCCTTGCTTGGATTTCCGCGAACTTAATCGGATTACTGTTCGAGATCCGTATCCACTCCCTCTGATTCCTGATCTCTTCAATCAAATTGTTGGCGCCAAATGGTTCTCTAAATTGGATCTCAGGGGGGCGTATAATCTGATTAGGATAAAAGAGGGGATGAGTGGAAAACGGCGTTTAACACGCCGGAGGGACATTATGAGAACCTTGTCATGCCTTTTGGTCTGACTACTGCACCAGCAGTATTCCAACATTTTGTTAATGACATTTTTCGTCATCTGGTGGGGCTGTTTGTGGTCGTATATTTGGATGACATTTTAATTTACTCACCAGATCTTGTGTCTCACCAGGAGCATGTGAGACAGGTGTTGCAGATCTTGCGAGACAATAAACTATACGCCAAACTGGAAAAGTGTGTATTCGCCGTACAGGAACTTCAGTTTTTGGGTTTCTTGGTGTCAGCCTCCGGTTTCCGTATGGACCCTGAAAAGGTGAGAGCAGTGCTTGAATGGGATCAGCCAGAGGATCTTAAGGCTCTGCAGCGTTTTCTGGGGTTTGCTAACTACTACCGGAAATTTATTTGTAATTTCTCATCTGTTGTCAAACCTCTCACTGACATGACAAGAAAAGGGACGGATTTTTCTAAATGGTCGGACAAAGCTTGCCAAGCTTTTTCCTCTTTGAAAAAATGTTTTGCTTCGGCACCCGTTCTCATCCAACCAGATGCATCACAGCCGTTCGTTGTGGAGGTGGACGCGTCTGACGTAGGGGTGGGTGCAATATTGTCCCAGGGTCCGTCCCCTGGTAAATGGCATCCGTGCGCTTTCTTTTCTAAAAAATTGTCGTCCGCCGAAAGGAATTATGATATCGGCAATAGGGAACTTTTGGCCATTAAGTTGGCTTTTGAAGAATGGCGTCACTTTTTGGAGGGGGCAGTCCACCCGGTCACCGTCATTACTGATCACAAGAACCTGCTGTGTTTGGAATCTGCTAAGCGTCTGAATTCCAGACAAGCTCGATGGTCGTTGTTTTTTACCAGGTTTAATTTTGTTGTCACTTATCGCCCTGGATCTAAGAATGTTAAGGCGGATGCCTTGTCTCGCAGTTTCCCAGGGGCCGGGAAAATGGATGACCCGATTCCTATCCTTCAGGAGGGGGTGGTAGTGTCGGCTGTATGTTCTGAACTTGAGGAGGAGGTGTTAGAGGCTCAGGGGGACGCCCCTGCAGGACCTCCAGGGAGACTGTTTGTCCCAAATCAGTTGAGACAAAAGGTTATTGAGGCACATCATAATTCTGCTTTAGCAGGACATCCAGGGAGTAAGGCTACTTTAGATCTCCTTTCTCGCCGGTTTTGGTGGCCTAACGTTAATAAAGATGTTTTAACTTTTGTCGCGTCCTGTGGGGTTTGTGCTCGCTCTAAGACCCCTCATACCCGTCCGTCTGGGACCCTCTTACCCTTGAAACTTCCGGAGCGTCCATGGACTCATTTGTCTATGGACTTCATCACGGACCTTCCTCAGTCGTCAGGGAAGACTGTCATACTGGTGGTTGTTGACAGGTTCAGTAAGATGGCACATTTCATTGCTCTTCCTGCCCTCCCTAATGCTAAAACTCTGGCGCAGGTGTTCATTGGGGAGATTGTGAGACTTCATGGGTTGCCTTCTGATGTGGTGTCAGATAGGGGGTCTCAGTTTGTGTCCAAGTTTTGGAGGGCATTTTGTTTACGTCGGGGATGCAATTGTCATTTTCCTCGGCTTTTCATCCGCAGACCAATGGTCAGACAGAGCGTCTGAATCAAAGCCTAGAGACTTATCTTCGGTGTTTTGTCTCAGAGAACCAGGAGGACTGGTCTTCTTTCTTGCCTCTGGCAGAGTTCGCTCTTAACAACAGGCGGAGCGAGTCCACTGGTAAGTCCCTGTTTTTTGGGGCATATGGTTTTCATCCCCAGTTTTGTACATTCAATGGGGGGGGCCCTTCTGGGGTTCCTGAGGAGGAGCGTTTCTCGTCGTCACTTGCTTCAGTGTGGAGAGGTGTATTGAATAATCTGAGTGCTATGGGGAACCGTTATAAACGTATGGCTGATAGGAGGAGAGTTTCTGGTCCAGATCTTAATGTGAACGATCTGGTATGGTTGTCTACCAGGAATATAAAACTTAAAGTTCCCTCCTGGAAGCTGGGCCCCAGATTCATCGGGCCGTACAGGATCAGTTCCATAATTAATCCTGTGGCATTTCGTCTGGACCTCCCTCCTACGTTTAAAATTCATAATGTGTTCCACAAGTCATTACTTAAGAGGTACGTGGCACCAGTCATACCATTACCTCTACCTCCTCCTCCAGTGGTGGTCAATGGTAACTTGGAGTTTCAAGTGTCAAAGATCATTGACTCACGTCTGAATCGCCGGTCCCTTCAGTACTTGGTGCCGGACCTTCCACAGAACTCACCCGGGCAAACCTGGCCCTGAGGGTCCGGAGGCCCCTCGTAGAAGGGGGGGTACTGTCATGTGTGCATCGCCACGAAGATCGTCGCGGTTGCACATTCTGACTTCTCACAGCTGAGTTGCTGTTTCTTTGTGTTTGGCAGTTAGGGAGTTAATTCTGTCTGTGCTCAGTTCTGGGACTGGGTGCAGTTTTCTCCTGGCTGCAATTAATTATTTGTTGATTGGTTTCCTTTAAATCTCTGGTTGTCTGTGTTGGGAGTTGCCAGTGAAATTCTTCATGCAGACCACAGATAGGATTGTATCTGTATAGACTTAAGTTAAAGAGCTCCTTAGTTGTTTTAAGCTCACCTTGCTTAGAGTTTAATATCCCAGATCATTTATGTTCCTTCTGTGTTTGAGTGTGTATGCAAGTCTGTGTTTTCTGTGAATTTCCCAGGGGTTCTCTGTCTTGGTGTTGCTTCTCTGATTTTCCAGACAGATGATGTTTAACAGCCTCTTGGTGACAGATGATGTGAGTATACGTACGCTATCATTATATGTATTTAATCTTTATATGTACTTAACCTTTGTATCTTAAAATACACAAAAGTGTACGCAATCATACTATTCAATCATACTATTACTTTAATTTTGTACTTTAAAATAAAATTGCGCTATATTGCAAGTAGTAGCCTTCTTTAAAGCCGTATCCAAGCCTCAGTGCTAAAAACTTGGCAATACAACTTGGTGCAACCAACTGAAAGTTCTATCCAGAATCCAACAGTCTACACTGCTCAACATCGAAATTGTAACACCAAGAAGGAAAAGTCATGAATTTTGGGAATCACAGGAAGGAGAGACATGTTACTGATATGTAAATGATGGAAAAATGGAAACAGTTTTGTTTAAAACATCTTGATTTATTCAGAAATCCCAGCACTTACCGCCACGGCTGCGACCAGTGGGGTATTAATGGTCGTAGGAGGAAGGCTCTGCAACACTGAATGCACTTGGGCAAATCATCAAGATCCGCTGCTGGCAGCTCCCTTTGGAATTGCCCATCAGTCATGTCCCCTATGTCTTCGATAAGAGACAAGTCTGGAGATGCTGCAGCCATGGTAGCACGTTTAGGCCACACAGGCTGCTCACAGTAGCACGGGCAAGGTGCAGCCTGGTGTTGTGGTGTTGAAAAAATGGCTCCTGGGACACTTTGGAGAAATGGCAGCACCAATGGTTCTACGATTGACCCATTCTGTACTGCAAATGAAACTGGACGTCATATAGTGACATTTGCACATTACATGCCTCACCTAATATATTACATAATACATGCACATTACATGCCTCACATTTTGGCAATCCAGGAGCAATGGCTATAGATATCAAAAGTACCTTGATATCCAGCCCAGAAGTCCTTCCAGTAAATGGAACATGGCAGATGTGGGCCTTTCCACCTCACTTTAGAAATTGAAATCAATGAACAGATTGGTTAGATATGTTGGGCAGCTATGTCTATATTTCCTGACCTTCCCAAAAGGTGCTGGGAGTCTTACTGATGACTTACCAAGAGTTTAGTTCTCAGGCAGCATGATGGTGCAGTGGTTAGCACTGGTGGTGTCCAGGGTTCACCTCTGACTGAGGACAATGAGATTTCTCCTCTCAGGAGTACTTTAGAAATTGTAGTCAGTGATTGTAATGGTACCTGCTCTAGTTTTTTTTCTGACCTACCCATAGGTGCTGAGAGTCCTATTGATGATATGACCAGAAATAAACTCTCAGGCAGCACAGTGGCTCAGTGGTTACCTCCATTGTCATCCTCGGCTTGGGTTATTAGTTCAACTCTGACTGAGGTCAATGAGATTCCTCCTCTCAGAAACATCTTAGAAAATGAAATCAGAGACCTCAAATGAAACCTGCTCTTCCTTTTCATGACCCGTCGGTGGATACTGATAGGCATATTGATGACCTAGACATCAGGTAATGCTATGGTGGCTCAGTGGTTAGCACAATTACCTTTCAATGTTTGGGTCCTTAGTTTTACTCTGACTGAGATTGGAATAATTTAAACTTTAAAAATTGCAAATGGACCTGCTCTATTTTTTTCTGATCTTCCCGTAGGTGCTGGTAGTAATATCAACGACTTTGCCAAAGAACATTGGCTGGTCAGCACGGTGGCTCAGTGGAAAGCACTGGTGCTTTGCAGCATGGGTAGTCTTGAGTTTGAATCCTGCCATGGATGACATCTGCGAGGTGTTTGCACTCTAGTTTTTTGTAATCTTCCCATAGGTGCTGGTAGTAATATCAATGACTTAGCCAAAGGACTTCTATCCGAGCAGCATGGTAGCTCAGTGGAAAGCACTGGAGCTTTGCAGCATGGGAGTCCAGAGTTCAAATCCCACCATGGATGACATTTACAAGGAGTTTGTACTCTAGATTTTCCTGATCTTCCCTTTGGTGCTCGTAGTCATCTCAATGACTTTGCCAAATGTTATCGTATGAGCAGCATGGTAGCTCAGTGGATAACGTTGGTGCTTTGCAGTGTAAGAGTCAAGTGTTTGAGTCCCATGTCAGATGACATCTGCAAGCAGTTTGTATTGTAGTTTTTCCTGATCTTCCCTTTGGTGCTTGTATTCAACTCAATGACTTTACCAAAAGTTATAGTATGAGCTGTGTGGTAGCTCAGTGGATAACATGGGTGCTTTGTAGTGTGAGAGTCATGGGTTCAAATCCCCCATGGACAACATCTGCTTGGCCCTTGGGTGGGAGGCCCCCTATGCTCTAATGATACAGGTGTATGATGGTGTTACCTGTGCATCATCCAGGAGGGCTGCTTGCCCCCTTCCTTGGGCAAGTAGCCTCAGCCCTTTGGGTGAATGTGCTTGTCTACAAGTGATTGGCTTGTATATAATGAAGGTTTTAATTTTTTTTGCTAAGTCCAAAAAAAAGCTTTAAAGAGTAACAGCTCAGCTGTGGCCACAGCTGAGCTGCATTATATACAAGCCAATCACATTCACCCAAAGGGCTGAGGCTACTTGCCCTTACTACATACTACAACCTTTGGGAAAGTCATTGAGATGAATACAAGCACCAAAGGGAAGATCAGGAAAAACTAGAGTACAAACTGCAAACAGATGTCAACAAGGGAATCAAACCCTGGACTCTCATGCTGTAAAGCACCAGTGCTTTCCACTGAGCTACCATGCTGCTCATACAATAACCTTGACAAAGGTTGTCGTATGAGCAGCATGGTAGCTCAGTGGAAAGCACTGGTGCTTTACAGCATAAGAAGTCCAGGGTTCGATTCCCTTTTCGGATGACATCTGTTTGCAGTTTGTATTCTAGTTTTTCCTGATCTTCCCTTTGGTGCTTGTATTCAACTCAATGACTTTGACAAAGGTTATAGTATGAGCAGTGTGGTAGCTCAGTGGATAACATGGGTGCTTTGCAGTGTGTGAGTCATGGGTTCAAATCCCTTTATGGATGACATCTATTTGTATTCTAGTTTTTCCTGATCTTCCCTTTGGTGCTTGTATTCAACTCAATGACTTTGACAAAGGTTATTGTATGAGCAGTGTGGTAGCTCAGTGGATAACATGGGTGCTTTGCAGTGTGAGAGTCATGGGTTCAAATCCACCATGGACAACATCTGCTTGGCCCTTGTGTGTTCTCCCTGTGCTCAGGTGGGTGGCCAACTATGCTCTAAAGATATACATGTGGGGTGGATGATGGTGTCACACCTGTGCAGCATCCAGGAGGGCTGCTTGTATACAAGTGATTGGCTTGTATATGATGCAGCTAAGCTGTGGCTCAAAGTTGAGCTATTACTTTTTAAAGCTTTTTTTTTCAGGAAAAATTTAATAACAGTTCATCTTCAGCTCCAGCTGCATCATATACAAGCCATTCACTTGTATACAAGCAGCCCTCCTGGATGCTGCACAGGTAACACCATCATCCACCCCACATGTATATCTATAGAGCATAGGCAGCCACCCACCTGAGCACAGGGAGAACACACAAGGGCCAAGCAGATGTTGTCCATGGTGGATTTTAACCCATGACTCTTACACTGCAAAGCACCCATGTTATCCACTGAGCTACCACACTGCTCATACTACAACCTTTGGGAAAGTCATTGAGTTGACTACAAGCACCAAAGGGAAGATCAGGAAAAGCTTGAGTACAAACTCCTTGCAAACGTCATCTGACATGGGACTCAAACCCTGGACTCTCACAACGCAAAGTATGAGTGCTTTACACAGTGCTACCGTGCTGCTCAGAAATTCTTCTTTGTCAAAGTCATTGATATTACTACCAGCACCAATGGGAAGATCAGGAAAAACTCAAGCACAATCACCTTGCAGTTGTCATCCCAAGCTGTTAAGCACCAGTGCTTCCCACTGAGCTACCATGCTGCTCAGAGTATGTTATTTAGCAAAGTCATTGATATTACTACCAGCACCTATGGGAAGATCAGGAAAAGCTGAAGTACAAACTCCTTAGTGGGTTTCAAACCCTGGACTCCCATACTGCAAAGCACCAGTGCTTTCCACTGCACCACCATGCTACTCGGAAGATGTCCTTTGGCAAAGTCATTGATATTACTACCAGCACTTATGGGAAGATCAGAAAAAGCTAAAGTACAAACACCTTGCCCATGTCATCCATGGTGGGATTTGAACACTGGACTCCCATACTGCAAAGCACCAGTGCTTTCCACTGCACCACCATGCTACTCAGAAGATGTCCTTTGGCAAAGTCATTGATATTACTACCAGCACTTATGGGAAGATCAGAAAAAGCTAAAGTACAAACACCTTGCCCATGTCATCCATGGTGGGATTTGAACACTGGACTCCCATGCTGCAAAACACCAGTGCTTTCCACTGGGATACCGTGCAGCTTAGAAGTTAACTTTTGCCAAAATCATTGATATTACATTGGGCAAGTAGCCTGAGTGGTGTCAGTCCTTATTGGATGAATGATACAAGTAGCATTGGCTTGTATATATGCAGCTCAGTTGTGAAAAGCAGTTTTTGGATTTAGCAAAATTTTGGCCCCAAAATCCAAATATTATTCAACCTCAGAAACACAGGATATTTGGATCATGGATGGCAGCCCATCTGAGCACAGGGAGAACATACTTGGTCCTTGCAGATGTCATCAATGGTGGGATTTGAACCTTGGACTCTCATGCTGCAAAGCACCAGTGTTATTCACTGAACCACCATGCTGCAGTAGACAACTTTTGGCAAAGTCATTGATATTACTACCAGCACCTATGGGAAGATCAGGAAAAAACTAAGTACAACTGAGAGGTAGAATTACTCAGAATAAAACTAAGGACCCAAGCATTGCAAGTTAAGCGAGCTAACCGCTGAGCCATCATGCTGCCAGTGCATTACCTGTTGGCTAGGTCATCAATATGTCTATCAGTGCCAATTGACAGGTCATGAAAACTAGGGCAGGTCCATTTGCAATTTCTAAAAGTCAACTGAGAGGTAGACCAGAATCAAACTAAGTACCCAAGTGCTGGAAGGGAAGGGAGCTATCAGCTGAGCCACCATAGAATTACCGGATGATTAGGTCATCACAAGGGAACCTGCTCTTCCTTTTCATGACCTGTCGGTGGACACATATTGATGACCTAGCCATCAGATAATTCTCAGGCAGCACTGTGGCTCAGTGGTTAGCTTTATTATGCTTCAAAACTTGGGTCTTTGGTTCCATTCTGACTGAGGTTGGAGTAATTCCTCCTCACAGGTCTTCTTTAGAAAAACTAAAGTACAAACTCCATGCATATGTCACCCATGGTGGGATTTGAACCCTGGATGGCCATGCTGCAATGCACCAGTACTTTCCACTGAGCCACAGTGCAGCTCGAAAGATGTGTTTTGGCAAAGTCATTGATATTACTACCAGCACCTATGAGAAGATCAAGAAAAACTAAAGGACAAACTCCTTGTATATGTCATCCATGAAGGGATTTGAACGTTGGATTCACACGCTGCAATGCACCAGTGCTTTCCACTGAGCTACCATGCTGCTCGGAAAAAGTCCTTTGTCAAAGTCATTGATATTACTACCAGTGTTACGTATCTGCAACTCAGGAATCGGACAGGAGGGGAAGAAGCTGACCCTGCACTAGGACTAGACTGAATCCCTACGATGGAGCGGGCGACCTATTCCTTGTGAATAGACCCACCGACGTTTCCTAGTCTAGACTCGAGCGAAGACCTAAAGGTGGGGGGAAGGGTATCCCTGAAAGATCTAGGGACTGGGAACAAAACACAGGTAACCTCCTAGCAGGGAAATAGAGGAAGCTGCAGAAACGAAAGGAAAAACAAAAGACTAAGCAAGCAGAACTAGAGTTCCCAGAACTGCACAAAGTTAAACACAAAAAGCTATCAAGGCACCTATCCAGAACTCTAGCAGATTAACACTGATGTCCAGCAAGGACAGGGAGGCAGGTGCAGGGTAATAAAGGGTGATATAGTCATCTGACCAACGACAAACCCAACACCAGGGGAAAAAGACCAGCAGCCAGAAAACCACAACAAGATGGCGGATGGTCAACACTAAATAGATTCTAACAACCAGCACCTATGAGAAGATCAGGAAAAGCTAAAGTACAAACTCCTTGCAGATGACATCCATGGTGAGATTTGAACCCTGGAGTCCAATGCTGCAAAGCACCAGTGCTTTCCACTGACCAAACGTACTGCTCGGAAAAAGATCTTTGGCAAAGTCATTGATGTTACTACCAGCACCTATGGGAAGATCAGGAAAACTAGAGCAAGTCCATTTGCAATTTTTAAATAAGACCTGTGAGGAGGAATTACTCCAACCTCAGTCAGAGTAAAACTAACTAAGGACCCAAACATTGAAAGGTAAGGGAGCTAACCACTGAGCCACCATAGCATTACCTGATGTCTAGGTAATCAATATGCCTATCAGTATCCACCGACGGGTCATGAAAAGGAAGAGCAGTTTTCATGGTCTCTGATTACATTTTCTAAGATGTGTCTGAGAGGAGGAATCTGTTATGAATGTGTTAGAGATGGTTTCTGAGCAGAGGCTCCCTCTGGTGGTTACAGACAGTACTGAACGAGCGAGGAGTGGCAATCTGGGTTCACTGACTGGTCTGATATAAGGTAGGTTCCCTCCCATGATAGTTGCCGGTGATCAATTGTTCTTGTCTCAATTGTGGTTCCTGGTTTATTTGGAAGTTTGCTGGAGTCTTGCCTGCGTCTCCTGCTTTCAGATAAGATATTTTTTGCTTTTCTTTTTGTGCTTGCTTTTTGCATTGTTTTCTGCACTTTTGTGGAGGTCAGCCAGGTCCCCTCCTGGGGCCTGAGCTCCTCACAGTTTATCTGCAGCCACTGTTATTTGCTCATTTGCTTTTTCCTGTTCTGTTTTTTTAGCGGCTGCGGCTTGGCTTTTGTTCACACTGAGATCTGATTTAGTGGGTGGCGAGATCGTGTGATCTCAGTATTTTTGTAATCAGAATTGTTGGATTTTTGTAGGGTTTTCTGGGTTGCAGAAAGTAATCTCTCCTGTCCTATCCTATTTAGTCAGCTTGTGGCCCCAGCGTTTGCTCAGTCTATTTTCTGCCTATGTTTGTATTTTCGTCTTGTCTAACAACCATTATATGTTTGGGGGCTTCCTATTTTCTTTGGGGATCTGCTCCGGGGCAGATAGCTTTCATCTTTCTGCCTTTAGGTGTAGTTATCTCTCAGGCTGTGATGAGGCGTCTAGGATCAACGTAGGAACGCTCCACGGCTACCTCTAGTTGTGTCGTTAGTTTAGGAATCTGCAACCCATCAGTTACCAACATCTCAGGTGTTCGGCTGCCCTGCTGTTGTTCCTGTTCTCCTCAGCTACCGAAACATAACAGGAATCTCATTGACCTCAGTCAGAGTTGAACTAAGGACCCAAGTGTAGGATGGCAATAGAGGTAACCACTGAGCCACTGTGCTGCCTGAGAGTTTATTTCTCGCCAGATCATCAATAGGACTCTCAGCATTTATGGGAAGATCAGAAAAAAACTAGAGCAGGTACCATTACAATCACTGACTACAATTTCTAAAGTATTCCTGAGAGAAGGAATCTCATTGTTCTAAGAGTTGAACCCTGGGCACCACCAGTGCTAACCACTGCACCATCATGCTGCCCGAGTGCTAACCTCTGGGTAAGTCATCTTTATGACTCCCAGCACCTATATACAATACAAAGCGCTGTGCCCTGCGGCCGCCCGTCACGATATGTAGCAACCCCACAGGTGATAGCTCAGCGGACAGCACGACACACACACAACGGGATGTAAATGGGGAGAGGAAGGCCCTACTGATAGGCGAATGAGGGATGGACACCTCCTGCTCAAACCTGGGACTGACCTTGCACTCCCCTAAGGCCCTAAGTGGGTCCTCCCCCCCACCGCCATCAGGAACCTCATCCCTCGCTGTTACCTAGCACTGCCCTGGCTAGTACACTGGCCGGCAAGGGCGCTAGCCTCATCACTGCAGATGGAACGACACAGGGGACAGTGACAAACAGACGAGGACAAAAATACCAAAGTTAGCTTAATAGCCTTCTGTGCTGCAAAGCACCGCACAGCAGAAGAAAGGCACCCAGACCACGAAACCAGCTGATACACTACGGCAGCCAGAGAGCTCCTTCCTCCAGGCTTGGTCAATATAGAATGCTCTATCACCGACAGTCAGCTGATACACCATGGCAGCCAGAGAGCTCCTTCCTCCAGGCTTGGTCAATAGAATGCTTTATCACCGACAGTCAGCTGATGCATCAGGTGACTATTTAAAGGACAGTGGGAGTGGTCACCACTCACATCAGCTGACCTAGCTACTCTGCAGTTGCAGCAGGGTTCCAGCAAGGGAAACTAACATTAACCCCCGCTGGTCCTGAAAGGAAAAAAGCTCCATTTAAATCAAAGTGCAACCAGAGCTGCCACGAATCCAGGAATGCATCGTGATACCGCCTTATCCTCACACTGGGTCAGTGGACGGTTCACCATCATGCCCTGTCGGTCCCATATCTTTATTCTCCAGTGCAGGTTTTGCATGTGAGCTGCGGTTATATACTACATATTGATATAGTAGATAATTTTCTGGACTGCAGCACAGTATAGATCTCGACCTCGTATAAATATCACACCTCAAAAATAAATTGTCCATTTAGATTGTTGATAATTGTTATCATTGTGCAAAGAGGAGATGATCACATCATCTGCCTGACCGGCTCCAGGATGAGCATAAACTACAGAGAAGAAAAATCAGAAGATCCACCATACTTAAACCAGTATGGGGAGGTACAAACAACGAGACACAATGTAGCTTCATTCTTCACTCAGGGTTATTGTCACTAGTGGATGATAACTAGATGAACATCCAGCCAGAAGAGGAGAACCCCAAGTTTCAGTGTTATTATCATATATCCCAAGAATCAGTGTGTAATTATTCTGTTCCGTAATTGTCAGCATCATTATTCAAGGTATCAGTGTCATTACCCTGTACCCAAAGTGTTAGTGTCATTATGTAGGAATGTATGAATGTATGTATGAATGTATATTTGTATGCATGAATGTTTGTATGAATGTATATATGTATGAATGTATGTATGAATGTATAAATGTATGTATGAATGTATACATGTATGAAAGTATATTTGAATGTATATATGTATGAATGAATGTATTTATATATGTATGTATGAATGTATATATGTATGAATGTATGAATGTATATTTGTATGCATGAATATATGTATGAATATATGTATGAATGTATATATTTATGAATGTAAGTATGTATGAATGTATAAATGTATGTATGAATGTATATATGTATGAATGTATATATGAATGTATATATGAATGTATATATGTATGTATGAATGTATGTATGAATGTATATTTGTATGTATGAATGTATGTATGTATGAACGTATTTATGTATGAAAGTATATTTGAATGTATATATGTATGAATGAATGTATGTATGAATGTATATATGTATGAATGAATGTATATGTATGTATGAATGTATATATGTATATATGAATGTATATATGTATGTATGAATGCATATATGTATGTATGAATGTATATATGTATGTATGAAGGTATGTATGTGTGTATGAATGTATATATGTATGTATGAATGTATATATGTTTATATGTATGTATGAATGTATAAATGTATGTATGAATGTATACATGTATGAAAGTATATTTGAATGTATATATGTATGAATGAATGTATTTATATATGTATGTATGAATGTATATATGTATGAATGTTTGTATGAATGTATACATGTATGAAAGTATATTTGAATGTATATATGTATGAATAAATGTATTTATGTATGAATGTATATATGTATGTATGAATGTATATATAAATGTATGACTTTTTATATGTATATATGTATATATATGTATCAATGTATGTATGAATGTATATATGTATGTTTATATGTATGTATGAATGTATATATGTATGTATGAATGTATGAATGTGTGAATGAATGTATATATGTATGTATGAATGCATATATGTTTATTTGTATGTATGAATGTACATATGTGTATACGTATGTATGAATGTATATATGTATGTATATATGTATGAATGTATATATGAATGTATGTATATATGTATGCATGAATGTACTGTATATATGTATGTATGGATGTATATATGTGTGAATGTTTATATGTATGTATGAATGTATATAAGTATAAATGTATGCATGCATGTATATATGTATGAATGTATATTTGAATGTATACATGTATGTATGAATGTATGTATGTAAATATATATATATATATATATATATATGAATGTTTATATGTATGAATGTTTGTATGAAAGTATATATGTATGAATGTATGTATGATTGTATATGAATAAATAAATAAGAATATATAAGAATGTATATATGTATGTATGAATGAATGTATGTGTGAATGTATATTTGTATGTATGAATGTATATATGTATGAATGTATATGTATATATGAATGTATATATGTATGTATGAATGTATATATGTATGTATGAATGTATGTTTGTATGAATGTATGTATGTATGAATGTATGTATGTATAAATGTATATATGTATGAATGTATATATGAATGAATGTATGAATGAACGTATAAATGTATGTATGAATGTTTATATGTATGCATGAATGTATATATGTATGTATAAATGTATATTTGTATAAATGTATGTTTGAATGTATATATGTATGTATGAATGTATATATGCATGAATGTATATATGAATGAATGTATATATGAATGTATATATGTATGTATGAATGTACAGTATGTATGCATGAATGTATATATGCATATATGTATGTATGAATGTATATATGTATGAATGTTTATATGAATGTATATATGTATGTATGTATGAATGTTTATATGTATGAATGTATATATGTTTATATGTATGTATATATGTATGTATGAATGTATATATGTATGCATGTATGTACTGTATATATGTATGAATGTATATATGAATGTATATTTGTTTATATATATATGTATATATGTATGTATGTATATATGTGTGTATGAATGTATATATGTATGTATGAATGTATATATGTATGCATGCATGTATACATGTATGAAAGTATATTTGAATGTATAGATGTATGAATGAATGTATTTATGTATGTATGAATGTATATATGTATGTATGAATGTATATATGTATGTATATATGTATGAATGTATATATGAATGTATATATGTATATATGTATGTATGAATGTATATATGTTTATATGTATGTATGAATGTACGTATGTATATATGTATATATGTATGCATGAATGTACCGTATATATGTATGTATGGATGGATGTATATATGTATGTGTGAATGTATATATGTATGTATGAAAGTATATACATATGTATGAATGTATGTATGTAAATATATATATGAATATATATGCGTGCATGAATGCAAATATGTATGTAGGAATGTATATATGTATGTATGAATGTATATTTGTATGTATGAATGTATATATGTATGAATGAATGTACAGTCATGGCCAAAAATTTTGAGAATGACACAAATATTAATTTTTACAAAGTCTACTGCTTCACTTTTTCTAATGGCAATTTGCATATACTCCAGAATGTTATAAAGAGTGATCAGCTTAACAGCAATTACTTGCAAAGTCAATATTTGGCTAGAAAATGAACTTTATCCCCCAAAACACATTTCAACATCATTGCAGCCCTGCCTTAAAAGGACCAGCTAACCTCTTTTCAGTGATTGCTCCATTAACACAGGTGTGGGTGTTGATGAGGACATGGCTGGAGATCAATCTGTCATGATTAAGTAAGAATGACACCACTGGACACTTTAAAAGGAGGCTGGTGCTTGGCATCATTGTTTCTCTTCTGTTAACCATGGTTATCTCTAAAGAAACACTTGCAGTCATCATTGCAATGCACAAAAATGGCCTAACAGGGAAGAGTATCGCAGCTAGAAAGATTGCACCTCAGTCAACAATCTATCGCATCATCAAGAACTTCAAGGAGAGATGTTCCATTGTTGCCAAAAAGGCTTCAGGGCACCCAAGAAAGACCAGCAAGCGCCAGAACCATCTCTTGAAAGTGTTTCAGCTGAGGGATCGGGCTACCAGCAGTGCAGAGCTTGCTCAGGAATGGCAGCAGGCAGGTGTGAGTGCATCTGCACGCACTGTGAGGCGGAGACTCAAGGAGGGCAGCAAAGAAGCCACTTCTCTCCAGAAAAAACATCATGGACAGACTGATATTCTGTAAAAGGTACAGGCAGTGGACTGCTGAGGACTGGGGTAAAGTTATTTTCTCTGATGAATCCCCTTTTCGATTGTTTGGGACATCAGGAAAACGCCTCATTCGGAGAAGACAAGGTGAGCGCTACCACCAGTCTTGTCTCATGCCAACTGTTAAGCATCCTGAAACCATTCATGTGGGGGTTGCTTCTCAGCCAAGGGAATCGGCTCTCTCACAGTCTTGCCTAAAAACACAGCCATGAATAAAGAATGGTACCAGGATGTCCTCTAAGAGCAACTTCTCCCAACCCTCCAAGAGCAGTTTGGCGATCAACAATGCCTTTTCCAGCATGATGGAGCACCTTGCCATAAAGCAAAGGTGATAACTAAATGGCTCAGGGAACAAAACATAGAGATTTTGGGTCCATGGCCTGGAAACTCCCCAGATCTTAATCCCATTGAGAACTTGTGGTCAATCATCAAGAGACGGGTGGAAAAACAAAAACCTAAGAATTCTGACAAAATGAAAGCATTGATTGTGCAAGAATGGACTGCTATCAGTCAGGATTTGGTCCAGAAGTTGATTGAGAGCATGCCAGGGAGAATTGAAGAGGTCCTGAAGAAGAAGGGTCAACACTGCAAATATTGACTTGCTGCATTAACTCATTCTAACTGTCAATATAAGCTTTTGTTACTCATATGTTTGCAATTATTATATTTCTGTCTGTGATAAAAAACATCTGTCAAACACACATAAAAACCAGAGGGCAGCAGATCATGTGAAAATATAATATTTGTGTCATTCTCAAAACTTTTGGCCATGACTGAATATATGTATGTATGAATGTATATTTGTATGTATGAATATATGTATGAATGTATGATTGTATATGAATGTATATATGTATATATGAATGAATATATGAATGTATGTATGAATGTATATTTGTATGTATGAATGTATATATGAATGTATATATGAATGTATATTTGTATGTATGAATGTATATATGAATGTATATATGTATGTATGAATGTATATTTGTATGTATGAATGTATGTATGTATGAAAGTATATTTGAATGTATATATGTATGTATGAATGTATATATGTATGAATGTATATATGAATGTATGTATAAATGTATATATGTATGTATGTATGAATAAATGTATGTTTGAATGTATATATGTATGTATGAATGTATATATGTATGTATGAAAGTATGTATGTATGTATGAATGTATATATGTATAAATGTATATATGTATGAATGCATGTATGAATGTATAAATGTATGTTTGAATATATATAATGTATGTATGAATGTATATATGTATGAAAGCATTTTTGAATGTATATATGTATGAATGAATGTGTGTATGCATGAATGTATATATGTATGAATGTATATATCAATGTATGAATGTATATATGAATGTATTTATGAATGTATATATGTATGTATGAATGTATATATGTATGAATGTATATATGAATGTATATATGAATGTATATATGTATGTATGAATGTATGTATGAATGTATATTTGTATGTATGAATGTATGTATGTATGAACGTATTTATGTATGAAAGTATATTTGAATGTATATATGTATGAATGAATGTATGTATGAATGTATATATGTATGAATGAATGTATATGTATGTATGAATGTATATATGTATATATGAATGTATATATGTATGTATGAATGCATATATGTATGTATGAATGTATATATGTATGTATGAAGGTATGTATGTGTGTATGAATGTATATATGTATGTATGAATGTATATATGTTTATATGTATGTATGAATGTATAAATGTATGTATGAATGTATACATGTATGAAAGTATATTTGAATGTATATATGTATGAATGAATGTATTTATATATGTATGTATGAATGTATATATGTATGAATGTTTGTATGAATGTATACATGTATGAAAGTATATTTGAATGTATATATGTATGAATAAATGTATTTATGTATGAATGTATATATGTATGTATGAATGTATATATAAATGTATGACTTTTTATATGTATATATGTATATATATGTATCAATGTATGTATGAATGTATATATGTATGTTTATATGTATGTATGAATGTATATATGTATGTATGAATGTATGAATGTGTGAATGAATGTATATATGTATGTATGAATGCATATATGTTTATTTGTATGTATGAATGTACATATGTGTATACGTATGTATGAATGTATATATGTATGTATATATGTATGAATGTATATATGAATGTATGTATATATGTATGCATGAATGTACTGTATATATGTATGTATGGATGTATATATGTGTGAATGTTTATATGTATGTATGAATGTATATAAGTATAAATGTATGCATGCATGTATATATGTATGAATGTATATTTGAATGTATACATGTATGTATGAATGTATGTATGTAAATATATATATATATATATATATGAATGTTTATATGTATGAATGTTTGTATGAAAGTATATATGTATGAATGTATGTATGATTGTATATGAATAAATAAATAAGAATATATAAGAATGTATATATGTATGTATGAATGAATGTATGTGTGAATGTATATTTGTATGTATGAATGTATATATGTATGAATGTATATGTATATATGAATGTATATATGTATGTATGAATGTATATATGTATGTATGAATGTATGTTTGTATGAATGTATGTATGTATGAATGTATGTATGTATAAATGTATATATGTATGAATGTATATATGAATGAATGTATGAATGAACGTATAAATGTATGTATGAATGTTTATATGTATGCATGAATGTATATATGTATGTATAAATGTATATTTGTATAAATGTATGTTTGAATGTATATATGTATGTATGAATGTATATATGCATGAATGTATATATGAATGAATGTATATATGAATGTATATATGTATGTATGAATGTACAGTATGTATGCATGAATGTATATATGCATATATGTATGTATGAATGTATATATGTATGAATGTTTATATGAATGTATATATGTATGTATGTATGAATGTTTATATGTATGAATGTATATATGTTTATATGTATGTATATATGTATGTATGAATGTATATATGTGTAGCGCCCGCGTCCCTGCCTGCTGCCAGACAGGGACGTCGCTCTCCTCACCTGCGCTTAGCGTCCTCAGTGCTCCCAGCCCCCTCTGCGCCTATGACGTCCTCCTTCCACCCTGCTGGTCCCGCGCGCTCCTTCCCTGCTACTGGCCTTAGGGCGCGCGCCCGCACCCTCCCCCGCTCTTAAAGGAGCCGCGCGCATTTTCCAAATCAGTCTCCAGCCAATGCTGGAGGACTCCACCCTATATTAAGGGCTTCCTCCTTAATGTAGGTGCCCGAGCAATGTTGTTCCTGTGCAGTCTAACTCTGTTTCAGCCTTCAGCTCCTGATTCCAGTTACCTGCCTGTTACCTGTCGGCTTGCCTGTCTGCCATCCGTCTGCAGTTCCATCCAGAGGTTCGGACGTCATCTGCAGAGATCCCCGGCTCTTGCCTGCTCACCTAGGAGCGATCATCTGCCATCCGACTGCAGCTCCATCCGGAAGTTCGGACATCATCTGCAGAGATCCCCGGCTCTTGCCTGCTCACCTGAGAGCGATCATCTGCCATCCGACTGCAGCTCCATCCTGAAGTTCGGACATCATCTGCAGAGATCCCCGGCTCTTGCCTGCTCACCTGGGAGCGATCATCTGCCATCCGACTGCAGCCTACCTGGAGGCTCCACCATATCAGGTCGTATATACCTGCCTGTCTAGAGACTGCCTGGTCACTTGTTGTGACAACCTGCCTGTCTAGAGACTGCCTGGTCACTTGCCATGACAACCTGCCTGCCCAGAGTCTGCCTGGTCACTTGCCGTGACAACCTGCCTGCCCAGAGACTGCCTGGTCACTTGCCGTGACAACCTGCCTGCCCAGAGACTGCCTGGTCACTTGCCGTGACAACCTGCCTGCCCAGAGACTGCCTGGTCACTTGCCGTGACAACCTGCCTGTCCCAGAGACTGCCTTGGTCACTTGCCGTGACAACCTGCCTGTCCAGAGACTGCCTCGGTTACTTACCGTTACAACCTGCCTGCCCAGAGACTTCCTTGGTCACTTGCTGTGACAAACCTGCCTGTCCAGAAACTACCTATATCCTCTGCCGTGAATCCCTGCCCTTTTCCCAGGTGCCACCCGCTCTCTTACAAGTAAAATCTCTTGTATAATAAAGCTATGTGGTTCCACCAACCTGACCTGTCTCGTCAGTAGTTCCACCCACCAGACCCGTTACAGTTTGCTCGGGCCATGGAACCCGGTGGCACCCAAACCCCTTCACTCCCGGAACTGTGTCATGAGCTGTCTCGCCAGAGGTCTCAACAGGAGACCATCCTGGGTCACCTGCGGAACGTCAAATCCCGTCTGGACACTCTGAAATCATCACTTGCAACCATCGCTGGAGCCATGACTCATAATCCGTCAGTCCCGCTGATTCCCAATTCCGTGGTTTCCATTCCCGGACCCCGACTGTCAGCTCCTCCTAGGTTTGGAGGCGATCCTGCTCTGGCTCGGGGTTTCATTAATCTGTGCACCCTGCATTTTGAACTCCTGGCACACCAGTTTAACTCTGATCGGGCCAAAATTGCCTTCATCATGTCCCATCTCACCGGAGAAGCCCTGGCCTGGCTTAATCCTCTCTGGGAGAGAGAGGATCCTCTGGTATCTGACCTGCCTGCTTTTCTCTTGACCTTCCGGAAGGTATTCGACGAACCTGGACGGAAGACTTCCTCTGCATCATCTCTGCTGCGTCTCCGTCAGGAGAGTCTCACCGTTGGTCAATATGCCATACGGTTCCGGACTTTAGCCTCAGAACTAGCCTGGGACAATGAAGCTCTAATTTCGGTCTTCTGGGAGGGTCTGTCCGGCCGTATTAAAGACGAACTTGCCGGTCGGGACGTTCCAACCTCTCTAGATGATTTAATAAATCTTGCCAATCGAATTGATCTTCGGTTCCAGGAACGAGCCAAAGAGATCACCCGTAAAAAAGAATTTTCCCATCTTGCACCCTCGTGTCAGAGATCTATAACCTCTTCCGTTTCTCCTCAGGTGCACACTGCTGAGCCTATACAGGTCGACCAGACCAAGATGGTCAAAGCCCGTCAGGACTCACGCCGTGCCGAGAAAAGTTGCTTCTACTGCGGCAGTAAGGAGCACTGGATCCAAACCTGTCCGGAGAAGTCGGGAAAACGCCTGTGTCTAGGTTCGCTCGGAGAGGTCAATCTAGACAAAAATAAATCCTCTTCATCCCTGCTGCTGTCGGTTTCAATTCTGATCGGTAAGAACCGCCACTTCGAAATGGCCCAACTTGATTCTGGAGCAGCTGGGAATCTCGTGTCACAGGCTCTAGTAGAGAAGTATCACATTCCCACCAAACCTCTTGTTGAACCTGTATCTGTTGCTGCTGTGGATGGGGCCTCCTACCTCGTCCCATCCGACTTATCACCGAAGTCATAACCCTGCAGGTGGGAATGTTGCATTCTGAGAGCATCTCATTTCATGTTCTGCCTGGACTCTCTCATGCTTTCTTACTAGGTCTGCCTTGGCTTCAAAAACATGCACCTGTGCTCGACTGGCAGAATGGAGAGGTTCTTCGCTGGGGACAGGACTGTCATAAAACGTGTCTGGTGCCTGTTCATCCTGTCTATTCTTCTCCTACACCTGCTAATCTACCTGGACTCCCGATTCCATATTGGTCATTTGCTGATGTTTTCAATAAAAAGGAAGCAGAGACATTACCCCCGCATAGACCATATGATTGCCCGATTGACCTGTTACCCGGTACTACGCCTCCCCGTGGGCGTATTTACCCGTTGTCTGCTGCTGAGACCAGGTCGATGTCCGAATATATCGAGGAGAACTTAGCAAAGGGATTTATCCGGAAATCTACCTCCCCAGCGGGAGCAGGTTTTTTCTTCGTTAAAAAGAAAGACGGATCTCTCCGTCCCTGTATTGACTACAGAGGCCTAAATTCGATCACGGTGAAGAATAAGTACCCTCTTCCGCTCATTCCAGAACTGTTTGATCGTCTTAGAGGGGCTAGAGTCTTCACCAAACTAGATCTTCGTGGAGCATACAACCTGGTTCGTATCCGTCGAGGAGATGAATGGAAGACGGCATTCAACACCCGGGACGGCCACTACGAGTACTTGGTGATGCCCTTTGGTCTCTGTAATGCTCCAGCAGTCTTTCAGGAGTTGGTCAACGACATCTTCCGGGACCTCCTCTATTCCTGCGTTGTGGTGTACCTTGACGACATCTTGGTCTTCTCTCCGGATCTTCAGTCTCACCGGAGGGATGTTCGTCAGGTTCTGCTCAGGCTCAGGCAGAATCACCTCTTCGCCAAATATGAGAAGTGCCTCTTTGAGCAGACATCGCTTCCGTTTCTGGGCTACATCATTTCTCAGACAGGCCTACGAATGGATCCGGAGAAATTGTCTGCCATCGAGAAGTGGCCCCGACCGGAGGGGTTGAAGGCCATTCAGCGGTTCCTGGGATTCGCCAACTATTACCGTCTCTTCATACCGCACTTCTCTTCCAGGACTGCTCCAATCTCAGCGCTCACTCGCAAGGATGCTAACCCCAAACAGTGGACGACCGAAGCAGAGGAGGCCTTCCTTTCTCTGAAACAGGCCTTTTCTTCCGCTCCAGTGCTGCATCGCCCGGATGGCAACAAGCAGTTCTTCCTGGAGGTGGACGCTTCCTCTGCTGGAGCCGGAGCGGTTCTTACCCAAAAATCGCCATCCGGGAGGATGGTGTCCTGCGGTTTCTTCTCCAAACTCTTCTCCTCCTCCGAGCGCAACTACTCCATAGGAGATCGAGAGTTATTGGCCATTAAGTTGGCATTGGAGGAGTGGCGTTACCTACTCGAAGGGGCTCTTCATCCGGTAATCATCTACACGGATCACAAAAATCTGGCATACCTCCAGCAGGCACAGAGACTTAATCCTCGCCAAGCCCGGTGGTCCTTGTTTTTTGCCCGCTTCGATTTTCTTTTGCATTTTCGCCCAGCTGACAAAAACGTCAAGGCGGATGCCTTGTCTCGGTCTTTCCTGGTGTCGGATCTCGAAGATGAGCCTAAACATATCATCGATCCCGCCAGAGTGATGCAGGTGGCTCCCGTGAGTCTAAATCGTCTCCCTCCTGGTAAGACGTTCGTATCAGAAACCGATCGGAAGAGAATCCTACATTGGGGTCACTCGTCTAAACTCGCTGGCCACGCTGGTCAAAAAAAGACCCTCCAACTCATTACTCGGCATTATTGGTGGCCTACCCTGCACAAAGACGTAATAGACTTTGTTTCTGCCTGTGTTTCCTGTGCCCGCAACAAAGTTCCGAGACACCTGCCTACCGGCCGTCTTCTTCCGCTTCCTGTACCCGCTGCCCGTGGCAGCATATAGCCATGGACTTCATAACAGATCTGCCCGTCTCTGCCGGTTGTACGGTCATTTGGGTGGTCGCTGACCGCTTTTCCAAGATGGCTCACTTCATTCCTCTGCCAGGTCTTCCGTCTGCACCCGAGCTGGCTAAAGACTTTATCCGCCACATCTTCCGTCTTCATGGTCTGCCTCGTCACATTGTGTCGGATCGTGGGGTTCAGTTCACCTCA
>JARQOD010000010.1:20374120-20449780 GCA_033576555.1 Oophaga sylvatica | reverse complement strand
GTGGACCCAAAAGTTTCCTTTCATATAAAATAACATCAGACAGTGCTCACTCTCTCCTGCTCCAACGCCGGACCTCTGTCGCTGCAGTGGTGTTGTCATGTCGAAAGCTCGCATCACCATTGCAGCCAATTAATGAGCTCGACATAAGCCGCAGAGTTCAGTGATTGCCTGCAGCGGTGACACAAGCAGTTGATGTGATATCACTGCTGCAGCGGCGGAGAGCGTGTACAATCTGATTTTGTCACTCTACATTACAGGACATGTTTGAGGTTCCCTCCTGTTTCTAAGATGGCCACCAAAGTGACATGGGGAGTGCAGGGGCGAGTCTGACCCACAGCGGAGGACAGACAGTGAAGGTGTGCTTTAGCCTTACCCCTGCATTCCCCATGCTAAAAAGGTGCCATATTGGAAGCAGCAGGATAGGAACGTTAATCTGAGCAAAGGGAGGACACCGGGTAGGGCGACTATACATGAGAAATATATAGGGACTTGCCAAGATAAATTCTGTCCCCTCCTGGTAATAAATTAGCCAAAAGGTGTCTCTTTCCACCCCCAAATCAAAATCTGCAAGCAGTTATGTAGATGAAGCATGGTGGGGCAGTTGCGGATCACATTTACCCATTATGATGTCTTCCAAGTGTCCGACCACACAGTCAAATTCAGCATCCTTGGGGGATGAACTGCAATGCAAAAAAAGGATTATACAGCTATTATGACATGGATCTTCATCGTAAGCACACCAGCCTCCTCAGGTCTAGGATATATTGTATTATGAAAATTGGTGACAGATCGGTACGGCAGAGCGCGTGATCGTTCAGTCGGCACCATTATAGTCTATGGCCCCGCCAGCGCACACAAGCCTCGACGGGACCCACGAACGTGTAAGTAAATGCAATGTGAAAGCACCCTAAAGACCCTGCCTGCAGACACATCACATGCATCCAGGGGAAGGGCAGCAGCAGCTCATCTTTCCTCCGGATGTCAGTGAATGGTCTGATTGCTGGGAGAGACGGCGCTGACACCGGAGGGGGTATAAGTGACGTCCGAGTGGCGGAGACCTCCCAAACACTGCGATCATTGTGTGTGGTCTTACATTGATAGGGTAAAATTCTCTTCTTCTAGGTCCTCCATGTTATATGGACTAAACCTGCGAAAAGGAAAAGAAGAAATGTAACATATAAACCTATGGGCAGGTGATATCCAAAGACGAAAGGAGACCCTGGACCCAGTTACAGCTCTCAAGGACGACATCTATTTTACTATTAAATTCCAGATTTTTATTTTTTTTTAATTATTTAAGTGGTGAAAAAAATATTGTAAATTTGTAAAAAAAAATAATAATTATATATATATATATATGATAGTTTTGGTTTGTGTCATTATTCTCCAAGATCTTTAATGCTTTTCTGTTTGTGGTAATGTCGTTCTGTGGGGATAAAGATAATTTTTCAATTCTGATACATAACAGCCGACTTCATCAAGAATAGGAAGATACGTGGAGCAGGAATGGAGCCGGATTGCTGACACTTGCTGATATTGTTACACCCTCAGGGCCAATCACAGTGCAGCTTTTATTATTGTTACACCCTCAGAGCCAATCACAGTGCAGCTTTTATTATTGTTACACCCTCAGGGCCAATCACAGTGCAGCTTCTATTATTGTTACACCCTCAGGGCCAATCACAGTGCAGCTTCTATTATTGTTAACAACCCTCAGGGCCAACCACAGTGCAGCTTCTATTATTGTTACACCCTCAGGGCCAATCACAGTGCAGCTTTTATTATTGTTACACCCTCAGGGCCAATCACAGTGCAGCTTCTATTATTGTTACACCCTCAGGGCCAATCACAGTGCAGCTTCTATTATTGTTACACCCTCAGGGCCAATCACAGTGCAGCTTTTATTATTGTTACACCCTCAGGGCCAATCACAGTGCAGCTTTTATTATTGTTACACCCTCAGGGCCAATCACAGTGCAGCTTCTATTATTGTTACACCCTCAGGGCCAATCACAGTGCAGCTTTTATTATTGTATCAATAATAAAAGCTGCACTGTGATTGGCTCTGAGGGTGTAACAATAATAAAAGCCGTGCTGTGATTGGTTGCTATGACAACAAAGACAATTTTAATTTCTTCTAAGACACTTCCACTTTCTTTCAAGGAATGATGATAAATGTGAATGACGTCATATAATCACAAAAGCTCAGCCCAGCACACACCGTCACATTTTCCCGCATACAGACTAGAGGACGCAATGATGAACAGTATACATACGTGTTGTCACCGCACACTGCAGAATACAAATAAAGCTTTCTTGTTGCCCACGGACGTCTTTCAGTTCCGGGGTGTGCCACATTTACGTCTGACCAATCACATTCGTTAATCATCTCCCGCTAACCAATAAGAACGGCTGATGAATAGACTCAGTGCAGCAACCAATCAGCGCAGAGGGGCCGCCGTTACCCGTCTCCACGGCAACGGAGTGTGGTTGGCCTGCACGTCACGTGCCCTGGAAGAGCTCCTAGAGCCAGTTGTGTTGGATGGAAATGTGACTGGAGCAGAAATCGATAAAGTTTTATACAATTTGTATTGTGAAACGAAATAAACACAATCCTGGTCACCTTGGTTACATGTAATTAGTGACACATGCAATACACTGTGCAGAAGTAACAGATTATATAGGAGTACTATCATTATGTGCAACATATATATCCATACACACAGGGAGTCCTGTTTTAGGCTTAGGGATAAGGCAGGGGCCTAACACTGTTACATTACAAAATGGTCATCAAAAATATATATAGCTATAAAATGTTATCTCTGGTTTCAGTCCTCCCCCCCACACATATACGCAGTATGACTGTCACACAGTGCCCCCCATACATTATTATGCCTCTCACAGTGCCACACAGCTTGATCCCCTACAATGCCCCCACAGTACCCCTACACAGTCAGTATAATGTCCCCCCCATAGTATGATGTCCTTCACAATGTCCCCACTGTATCCCCTTTACAGTCAGTGTGATGTCCCCCCACACAGTATGATGGCATTCACAATGCCCCCACACATTATGATGCCCCCACGGTTTGATGCTCTTTACAGGGCTTTCACACATTATAATGCCCCCATAGTTCCCCTACCTCCTCACAAAGTATGATGCCCTCATAGTGTCCCCCCACACACACTGTATGGGGCTTATCACAGTGCCCTCCAAACATTGATGCCCCTCACAGTGTCCTCATCACATTATGATGCCCCTCACAGTCCCCCCACATTATTATGCCCCTCACAGCTCCCCCATATTATGATGTCCCTCACAGTGCCTTCAACACATTATGCTGCCCCTCACAGCTCCCTCCACATTATTATGCCCCTCACAGTGCCCTTCGACACATTATGATGCCCCTCACAGTGCCCTTGACACATTATGATGCCCCTCACAGCTCTCCCCACATTATGCTGCCCCTCACAGCTCCCTCCACATTATGATGCCCCTCACAGAGCCCTTGACACATTATGATGCCCCTCACAGTTCCCCCACATTATGATGCCCTTCACAGCTCCCTCCACATTATGATGACCCTCAAAGTGCCCTCAACACTTTATGATGCCCCTCACATTATGATGCCCTTCACAGTGCCCTCCACACATTATGATGCTCCTCACATTTCCTTCCCCCACATTATGATGACCATCGCAGTGCCTCTCACACATTATGATGCCCCTCAAAGTGCCCTCAACACTTTATGATGCCCCTCACATTATGATGACCATTAGAGAGGAGGAGTGTTGCAGTTGTGGTTGTGGTTGTGGTGAGCACTACAGCTTATTCCTGCATGTGACGCATGCATTGACCTGTGAGGGGTGAGGATTTAACAGTCCAAGAAGAGACAGGAGTGTCCTCACAAGAGAAGTCTGTAAGATGATGGGTGTGAAGAAGAGTGTGCAAGACCAGAGGCACTAGGGGACTGGCGACGTCATGTGAAGGACATGGTAATTCAGAAGGGTAGACTTCAAAAGTGTGCAAAGCCCAAGACCTGCATCAGCGCCAAAGAGAGGCGACTGTGAGAAGGGTTGTGACCGGCACTGTGAGTGTGTACGGAGCTGCTGAGGAAGTTACACTGAGACTATTACTGCACCGGAGATTGACAGCAGACCGTCACAAGTGTCAGCAAATTGTCTTAAAAGGGTTGTACCAAGTTTTGAAGTTGTCCACTATACATGTGGGATCGCAGAGTCCCCCACTGATCCCAAGGCCACAAGCTCTCAATAGCCACATGTGATTTCAGTAGTGGTTGATCTTTCACACCACCGTTCCATTCATTCTCTACGGTACCAGAGGAGACAACCAAGTGCAGCGTTCGGATGGTCTCCCATAAGGATAACCGACCACCACTCCACTCACATGGGGCTCTTCACAGCTCTGGTTCTCTGGCTTGGTTGGACCCCAGTGAACGGGAAATAATATACCCTATCCAATGGATAGGAGATAACTTTCAGACTTGGTAGAACAAGTGTCAGCAAATTGTCAAAGTGTCAGCCCACCGTATACATCACCACTTGTCTACCTCTTGTCACTTCTTGTTGTCCAGACATAATCGGTTTCTTACTTTTCAATTATCCTCCCCACCTTGTCACCACATCCCCCCATCCAGGTGTCCTAAGACTGTCCTCCCATATATATCTCTAGTACAGTGCTTGGAGCCCCCAAATACAGTACTGTAGAAATAATAGGACATTTCCCCCCAAAACAAGAGTGCTATATACATCGTCACTGCTAAAGGAACTGTGAACGGACATTACCTACCATGATAATTCCAACTAAGATGATCCAGAAAAAGTCAGCAACAGAGACTGAGAGGTAGCCAACCCATATGCTTTTCATATTTGTGTCCAATTAACCCCCGCACATTGTAAATTGTAGCAATGAAATCACAGTTCTAAGTGGACAATTCTCATTTCAAACCAGATGGATCAACTCATTGACTTACTGTAACACTGGGAAGTTCTCACGCCTGTTTTCGCTCTTCGCATACTCTAATGGTGACTTCTTACATTCCATTCACTATATTGCTCCACAGTTGTACACAGCCTATTATGTATGTAACCTTTCCCATACCTCTGTGTATTGGCCATATTTTTTTTCCAGTTGTCTTACATCTTCTCCTGGTCTGTACCCGTCTATTTTGAGGCCTGCTCTAGTGCAAATTTCTGCATGTATTAAGGCAAATCCAAATTATGTGAACCTCCCTTTAACAACTGAGGAGCTGGCCTTATTCTAAGACTATTGGACCAATGGACGTAGAGTGAAATCCGGGCTCGAAGAGATGCAGACTTTTTCCAGCATGGCGCACCAGTTACGTCAATCTTACATCTAGAGATTTGCTTGCTGTGTTTTGTTAGAGATTTGCTTGCTCGTCAGTTCAGCCTCAATGTTTCCATTCAGTGACAATAAGCAGAGGAAGACATGCAGGCTTGACCCTATTTATACATAGGACCAAGATTAGTAATCAAGGAACGCAATCATTCCATTTTTCTCCCAGCCAATAGTCCCATTGTGTGGATGGGGATAGTAGACCCAATGGAGCCATCACCACAGGGGTCTCACGTGCAGTCCCAGGTGATGGGCTTATGGAACATTCTTCATTCATTGAGCTAAAAGCGAATGTTTAAGGGGAGGGTGTGAACACTTGTGCCCATCCAGGTAGGGAGAACAAGAAGTCACATGTCTAGTCAGGGAGTTGTTGGAGTGATGTCGAGGTGCAAGGATCTAGGCTGAGGTCCTGGAGCACATGGATGGATGGCCTATGGAGTTTGGAGATCAGTTGCCGGCTTGGCCGGACACACGTGCTACAGTTGAGGGATCTGTCGTCTGGATTTCAGGACCTTTCTTATGGACTGTTGCTGCATGGGCTTTGGTTGTGTTATCTGTTGTCTGGAGGAGCGTTGACTGTGACTACAGACTATGCTGGTGGGAGATACAAAATCGGTGGGCCAACCAAAAAGTTGGGAGACAGTGAGTATCGCCTGGTATGGGGGCAGTGGGACTTCCGGCCCCGGGGATGGGATTTTGTTGCCTGGGGGCAATGTAATTTGACAATCTACTCGTAATTGTTCTAAAACCATGGATGTAAGGAATAAAAAATAGTTGTATCGTTAACCTGCCTAGGTGATGATTACAGCCCACAACCTCAGATCTTCACAATAACCTTTATGCCATCTTAGTGAACGGAGTAAAACAATCTGCTGCCTTCAATGGTACAAACGGAACCGAGGAAGGTACCAAGATAAAGAGAGAAATGTCCGTGCCTGTTTATTCAAAATTACCACTACAATCACTGTAAAAAACCTTGTAGAGTGAAATCTTCCAGGACTTCTTAAATACTGTAATAATTGCTATACCGTGGCGGATTAGTCCACTTTCCGCTTATATACTTTGTTACATAGTAACCATCCTATACTTCTATTTACACCTTATAAAAGATTCCAACAATGTGTCACTTACTTGACTGCTTGCTGTAGTTTGCCTAGAATCCCAGTTCTCTGAATGTTGAGCTCTGTATAACCCCGCCCACACTTCTGATTGGCAGTTTCTTGTGTACATTGTCAGTAATCTGGGGCGTGGTTACACAGATCAGCCTGACTAGGATGCACATGAGACCTAGTCCGGTAGTGATAATCTTCTGCTAATAAAACACTGACTATATTGAAACTACAACACCCAGCTTAATAAGTGACACATCCCTGGAATCAGGCTCTCTTGCTCTATGTTATGCTGCTCTCAGATGAAATGCAAAAAACTGCTGATAGATTATCTTTTTAGCTTTGAGGAGTCTGGGAAGTTTCCTACTTTTCTGTGAACCTCCCGGATGTTTCAGCAGAATTGGCCAATATGGTCATAAAATTTGGTGTATCGTGCAACACATAAACCCAGCTCAAGTATTCTTTTAAGCAGCCCAAACCACCACCACTATTACTGCGATGACAGTCACAATGATCAGGTAGAGGATGAGAATGAACCTGTCCAAGACAAAAGCTATTAAGTGCCATTCTGACTTTGCCGTTTCTTCTCTTTTGGAGACAATGAGATGTCGGCGGACCATGAGCAGTTCCAATAGTAATCTCTTGAGTAGCTTAATCTCTGGACTGTCCTTGGAGTTCTTCATCAGTTGTCTATTCGTTTCGGCTTCTGATTCTTGAACTGCTGGAGATTCGTCCATAGCTAGAAACAGAGGAATTCACATTAGGTCAGTAACAATAGATTGACAATCACTTGGATTACTGGAGGTCCTGGTCCCAGATTAGCAGTCATCACTTGGGCAATTTTGGACTGCTCAGGGGCCCACCTCAAGAGCTAAGGAGGCCATTACCACCTCCCAGCAGGTGGGATTGTGCATTATGATGAGCTATTGGCCCCTATACCGTTCTTGCACAGGGGCCCTCTTCTGTCCGTGCCCACCACTGGTTCCATGAGTTCACTCTTAATAACGGTCTCAAAAAAGGAAAGGGACGCCTCTCTATTACCCCCAAGAAGAGATCCCTACCTTTATTGTTAGCTGCATGACTCACGGAATCTGTTAACTCTTGATGGGTAGAAATTCGAAGGACAAATGCCAATCGCTTCAGTACCCAAAGCTTCAACCATTTGGGTACCTCCGGCCTGACGGCAGACAGGTACATCATATAGGATATAAAGATGGAGTCGATGATGCTAATAATCATTATCAGTAGACAAACCATACAGAAGACACCTGAACGTGGAAAGCACACAGTCAGAAAACAGAAGAAAAAGCTTTTTTTTTTTCTTTTTTTTTACTTCGAATATTGGTATTTGACAGTCCATTAAAAGGACTAATTAAAAAGGTAAAAAAATGAAATCTAAATGTTAAAAAACATATTTTTTTGTGTTATAATATATACAGTTAGGTCCATATATATTTGGACAGAGACAGCATTTATTTAATTTTGGTTCTAGACATTACCACAATGAATTTGAAACAAAACAAATCAGATGCAGTTGAAGTTCAGACTTTCAGCTTTCATTTGAGGGTATCCACATTAAAATTGGATGAAGGGTTTAGGAGTTTCAGATCCTTAACATGTGCCACCCTGTTTTTAAAGGGGCCAAAAGTAATTAGACAATTGACTCCAAGGCTATTTCATGGACAGGTGTGGGCAATCCCTTCATTATATCATTCTCAATTAAGCAGATAAAAGGGCTGGTGTTGATTTGAGGTGTGGTGTTTGCATTTGGAAGGTTTTGCTGTGAAGGAAACATGCGGTCAAAGGAGCTCTCCATGCAGGTGAAACAAGCCATCCTTAAGGTGCAAAAACAGAAAAAAAACATCCGAGAAATTGCTACAACATTAGGAGTGGCAAAATCTACAGTTTGGTACATCCTGAGAAAGAAAGGAAGCACCGGTGAACTCATCAATGCAAAAAGACCTGGGCGCCCACGGAAGACAACAGTGGTGGATGATCGTAGAATACTCTCCATGGTGAAGAGAAACCCCTTCACAACAGCCAACCAAGTGAACAACACTCTCCAGGAGGTAGGCGTATCAATATCCAAATCTACCATAAAGAGAAGACTGCATGAAAGTAAATACAGAGGGTTCACTGCACGGTGCAAGCCACTCATAAGCATCAAGAATAAAAAGGCTAGGCTGGACTTTGCTAAAAAACATCTAAAAAAGCCAGCACAGTTCTGGAAGAACATTCTTTGGACAGATGAAACCAAGATCAACCTCTACTAGAATGATGGAAAGAGAAAAGTATGGCGAAGGCGTGGTACAGCTTATGATCCAAAGCATACCACATCATCTGTAAAACATGGCGGAAGCAGTGTGATGGCTTGGGCATGCATGGCTGCCAGTGGCACTGGGTCACTAGTGTTTATTGATGATGTGACACAGGACAGAAACAGCCGAATGAATTCTGAGGTATTCAGAGCCATACTGTGTGCTCAGATCCAGCCAAATGCAGCCAAACTGATTGGTCGTCGTTTCATACTACAGATGGACAATGACCCAAAACATAAAGCCAAAGCAACCCAGGAGTTTATTAAAGCAAAGAAGTGGAATATTCTTGAATGGCCAAGTCAGTCACCTGATCTCAACCCAATTGAACATGCATTTCACTTGTTAAAGACTAAACTTCAGACAGAAAGGCCCACAAACAAACAACAACTGAAAACCACCGCGGTGAAGGCCTGGAGAGCATCAAAAAGAAGGAAACACAGTGTCTGGTGATGTCCATGAGTTCAAGACTTCAGGCAGTCATTGCTAACAAAGGGTTTTCATCCAAGTACTAGAAATGAACATTTTATTTACAATTATTTAATCTGTCCAATTACTTTTGGTCCCTTTAAAAACAGGGTGGCACATGTTAAGGAGCTGAAACTCCTAAACCCTTCATCCAATTTTAATGTGGATACCCTCAAATGAAAGCTGAAAGTCTGAACTTCAACTGCATCTGATTTGTTTTGTTTCAAATTCATTGTGGTAATGTCTAGAACCAAAATTAGATAAATGTTGTCTCTGTCCAAATATTTATGGACCTAACTGTACCATATATATTAGCTCCAAAATATATTATGTATTTTTGTAATATTTAACTTATTTTTACATATATACATACTTACATATGTTGAAAATGTAAATAAAAAATACATACAATTCTTTCAAATATTTATATATATATATATATATATATATATATATATACACACACACACACACACACACACACACACACACGTATATATATATATATATATCCTCACCAGGTCCAGTGCTGAGTCTCTGCTGCTGTTCCCGATGTCTTTTATTGTCTGCAACCCTGAGGTCACATTGACAACGCTGCAGTCAATCAGTGATTACTCTGGCCTCAGTGACAGCACGAGCTGCTGAGCTAACTAATTGGCTGCAGTGCTTTCAATGTGAGGAAAGTAGAGACTCAGCACTGGACCTGGGGAGGGGGAGTGAAGTTTTTTTCTTTTTTAACAAAATGCAACCAAAAAAACCCCCTTTAACCCCAGTAGTGCTGTACAAGCTATAAGCATTCATGCACATACCTAATATTGGGGGATTATCGGTGTTGGGCAGAAAATCATTTAAAATCAACAGCAGCACAGAGAATCCAAGGACGACTGTTATCTTAAATCCCAGGCGCTCACCGCCCTCCATTGGGATGAACATGCTCGCCACGTCTACTAACACCAGCAGGCAGGCCGGGATGATGAGATTGATGACGTACAGAACCGGAGCCCGTCTGATCAGGATCTGCGAATGGCATGAAAGAAGCAATAGTAAAGGGAAAATACACGCAACTACTTAAAGGGGTTCTCTACTTGGCCAGAGACTTCAGGCTGTGACCCCTCTGGGCTCTGAAATTGGTGCAATATATTAGGATGGAATTACCTGATAAATGACTTTGCTCCAAACTTCTCCCGACTTGGAAACATTAACATGAAAAACGTTGATTTTTTTGAGATCCCATTCTGATTTTGCAAATTCTTGCATTGACATTAAGGTAACGAGCACGTCACTGGAGGACGGGACCAGCAGGACATCGGACACTGGTGGGAGATTGCACATCGTTAGTAGGTCCTACTTCTGTGGAAATTAGTCTAATTAGCCTGGCTGACATTTTGGATTGCCTATTAATTTCAAAAAACAGTAAAATCGCCAATGTTGAAGATCCTGAGTAGTTCATATGCCCCAAACTTTTGACCGGAGATTTTCAACGAGCGCCATTTTGAACTGTATCGGTGTCAACAGGACGCTGATACAGTTGGATGGTATGGTGGAGCAGGGAGTCGTAGGCTCCCAGCAGGCTCCCTGCACCACCACTCTTCATCATATGGGCCACAAACTGCCATAGACTTAAGACCTACACGCTGATACAGATGGATGTTATGGTGGAGCATGGCGTCATAGGCTCCCTGCACCACCACTCTTCATCATGTGAGTCACAAACTGCCATAGACTTACGACCTACACGCTGATACAGATGGATGTTATGGTGGAGCATGGCGTCATAGGCTCCCTGACTACCACTCTTCATCATATGGGCCACAAACTGCCATAGACTTACGACCTACAACTAATTGGATGTTATGGTGGAGCATGGCGTCATAGGCTTCCTGCACCACCACTCTTCATCATGTGAGTCACAAGCTGCCATAGACTTACGACCTACACGCTGATACAGATGGATGTTATGGTGGAGCAGGGAGTCTCAGGCTCCCAGCAGGCTCCCTGCACCACCACTCTTCATCATATGGGCCACAAACTGCCATAGACTTAAGACCTACACGCTGATACAGATGGATGTTATGGTGGAGCATGGCGTCATAGGCTCCCTGCACCACCACTCTTCATCATGTGAGTCACAAACTGCCATAGACTTACGACCTACACGCTGATACAGATGGATGTTATGGTGGAGCATGGCGTCATAGGCTCCCTGACTACCACTCTTCATCATATGGGCCACAAACTGCCATAGACTTACGACCTACAACTAATTGGATGTTATGGTGGAGCATGGCGTCATAGGCTTCCTGCACCACCACTCTTCATCATGTGAGTCACAAGCTGCCATAGACTTACGATCTACACGCTGATACAGTTGGATGTTATGGTGGAGAATGGAGTCATAGGCTCCCTGACCACCACTCTTCATCATGTGAGTCACAAGCTGCCATAGACTTGCGACCTACAACTGATTGGATGTTATTTTGGAGCATGGCGTCATAGGCTCCCTGCACCACCACTCTTCATCATGTGAGTCACAAGCTGCCATAGACTTGCGACCTACAACTGATTGGATGTTATTTTGGAGCATGGCGTCATAGGCTCCCTGCACCACCACTCTTCATCATGTGAGTCACAAGCTGCCATAGACTTGCGACCTACACGCTGATACAGTTGGATGTTATGGTGGAGAATGGAGTCATAGGCTCCCTGACTACCACTCTTCATCATGTGAGTCACAAGCTGCCATAGACTTACGACCTACACGCTGATACAGTTGGATGTTATGGTGGAGCATGGACTGGAGTCATAGGCTCCCTGCACCACCACTCTTCGTAAGTCTATGTCAGCTTGTGGCCCATATGATGATCTACACGCTGATACAGTTGGATGTTATGGTGGAGCATGGAGTCATAGGCTCCCTGACTACCACTCCATCATGTGAGTCTCAAGCTGCCATAGACTTGCGACCTTCAAAATGTCAGTGCCCCGGCATTGTGCCACCTGTGGTCACCCGAATTAGAAGAGTATAACCTTTATGTTTGGCACAAAGGTTGCATTATTAGACTTCGAGAGGACAATATAGGGAACATCATTACTTTTGAAGGAGGCACTAAGGGAGCATGAACACATTGTAAAGGAAGGGAGGTTTATTTGTTTTAAAGGGCACTTTGGGGACATTTTTTGTTTTAAGGGGGTATTTAGGGGCAATGGAAATATTACTGGTTTAGGAGACCAAGAACATTCATGAAAAACATGGACAAGCCTTTGCTTCCAATAATCCTTGTGTAACGCCTCCTTGTGGCAGCACTGTAGATATTACACTTAAAGGGGGTGAAGTAGAAACTCTGCAGTATAATAATATTCACATCACGTTAATAAACAGGTAAAATCGGCCGCCATCCCTCTGTTTGTCCTCACCGGTCCTGTTCTTCTATTTACCTGGATTCATGCTTGTGCCAAATGTTAGATTGCACTTTTGTGTGTCAAAAGGGAACTTGTAGAGGTCAAGGGGACACGTGGTCACCACTTTCAGAGTTTTAGTCCTCCTTATGGTGCCGTTGTAATACAGCTGCATGTACAGCACATCCAGAGAGTCATCCTCCGTCCTGTTGAAAGTAAAAAAGTGCAGATTTCTGTCAATATACAGAGTACACAGAAATCTGCCAATCAGTGGTGTGGGCGGGGTTATACACAGCTCAGCATTCAGAGCTCTGCTAGATTTGCAGCAGAGAAAACAGTAATTTTATCACAACTGCTGCACCCAGTAAACTAAGTGATACATCGCAGGAATCAGGGTCTCGGTCCATACATCATGTTACTGTCGGATTACAAAAAAAACCTGCTGACAGATTCCCTTTTACTAATACAATATCAGCTCAAATTCCGCTGCCTTCCTTACATCTTCTGGTGCTGTGCCGCCCATAAACATGTATGGTTGCTTCCCATCCGTGCTACATCATCAAGCCGTGGAGGAAATATGCCGAGACTTATCAATGTCTCCCATCATTAAGTATCCAGTGCACATGCTTTAAAGCCATAATCACTAGATATTATATGTACCGTAACAACGTTTCTGGTGCACTGGATACCAACTGACCATTTAGCCATAGACCGGTGGGTCACATTGGTCTTCCCATCATCTGGGCCCAAGTCTATGCATTCCCTCTGCTACATTTATTTTGTAGGTTCACTACAACAAGAATATACTCCTGTTTTTTTTACTTACATTTCCGATATGTTGATGTCAGGGATCCACACTGAGCCCTCCGGTATGAGGACACGGTTTATCCCACAAAAGTCCCCAGGATTCCAGAATATGAACTGATTTTCCCAGATCTGTTAAAAAAACCAAGAAGATCAATAATCGGTCGACTAATAACGTAATTGACTTTTGATATGACAATGTAGAAGAGATTGGGAACTATGAACCTGGAAGACAGATTGAGAAGCAAAAGAATGGAATAAGGAAGGATATGATGAAGATAGGTCCATTACCATTGCCATAGGGCCCATGATGGCATCAGAGAGGGAATGGCGTTCCCCAATGGTCCCAATAAGAGGTGGAAAGATTGGCTCATTGCATAATGCTGGATCCCAAAATGTCAGTATGGAGAGTGTGAAAGATCAGCATCCCGTACAAGTACAGAAATCAAGAGATTCCTTGGTTGATGGCATAGGATGGCTTTCTTGTCTACTTCATTAGCTAAGCCTTTTCCATGTTGGCTGACATTGAGATCCCGGTGGCTTATCTGGTGAACTGAACTAAACAGCCATCCGTCATCAATAGATAGGGAGGGGAGAAGAATCTCCTTGTCGAAGGTCACTTCTCATCAGAAACTCAAAACTTCTGGGACTAAAAGTTGGGTTCTGACATAGGATGATCCAACCAACCAGCTTCATCACGTCTCCGACAAAGAGTGTGACGGAAGCTCTCTGCTGGTGTCGGAATGGCAGAAGGAAAGAAGGCTTGAGCTCTAGCGCCACCTATTGGAAGTAACGATCCTAAAAGACAATATTGACCCCTTTTAAGAGCCTTGTCACATGACTTAGGATAAAAGCCAAATCATAATCTCAATTTAGAGACACGTGTTTCGGGATGTTGCCCCTCATCAGTGCAAAGCACAGGATCTGATTTGGCTAGGTGAGAGACCTCTGACTGGGGTCTCGGAGGTCACGTTACTCCTTACGGAGAGTGACATGCCTGGCATGCCAGGGTAAGCACAGAGATTGTACAATGTCACCAGATCCTGTGAATCTGTTGTGAACATGTCAGTCTTTTCCTGGAGGCAGTCGCATACCACTCACAAACGTCTCACCATTTCAAAGTTCATCAAGGTTGTCATAATTTGAAGTTTTTCATCCTGCAAAAGAGAAAAATTCTTAAAAACTTTGTCTTTATCCTCTAAACGTCTTCTCGAAGAGGTTATTGTTGGTTTTATCAACCTAGTTTACACTTGTACAGCTATTAGTCTTGCCATGACTAGACGTAAACCTGCTGTAAAACGGCCTCAACCACCTGACTGCAGTCAGCCACCGACAGCTATTCCTCCCATCACCCTCATAAACATGCAAGCTCAGCTCGGACAAGCATGCACGAAGGGGAGAAGCCTCAGCTAGACACCCCTGGTGGTGGATTATGTCCCATAAGATAAAAAGGATTGGGCATGTTGAAATCCACCATGCTCAACCCTTTTTTCTCTCCGACGTCTGCCAACATGTATGTTTTCGGACACCCTTACATATTTCAGATACTAAGCCTGTCCAGCTGAACTAGATGAGTTTGGCTGACATTTTTTTAATGTCTGACGCGATGTCATCTGCACCACTCATTGCCCATGCGGAAGTGAGTAGCGGAATCTGGTGTCACATCTGATTTAATTTGCAATATCAGGCTGTGAATTTATTAGATTGTGAAAAAAAATTTCCAGGGTAACATCAAAGTCTGTACAGTACTCCTTCTGCTTCTATTGCTGGGTGGCACCACTTTATTGTGCACGAAGTGGGACGAAGATGCAGTTCTAGAAGTTGATTGTGCTGGGACTTGTGGTGCCTTCCATGCAGGGAATTTGGAGGTTAAATATTGGACATGGTTTTCTCTTTAACGATCTTCTGCGAGCCTCGGGAAGGACTACACACTTTGTAAACCTCTTGATTCCTGCTTCTAGTTGCTACTTACTCTGGTTCACTTCTGATACTCTGCTCCTGCCCAACTAATTTGATCCCCATTACGGATCCCTGCTCATGATTTGACTATTCTTCTGCCTGATGACTTTATTCCTATCCTGACTGCCTGTTACTGATTCAGCTTTCTAACCATTCTCTGCAAACCCACTCCACCGGTCAGCACCGGTCAGGACTTACACATAGCTGCCCTTGAGTTGAGTCCTTGAAGTTTCAAGGACTCAACTCAAGGGCAGCTACGTGTAAGTCCTGATCCCTGTATATCGGTCAAAAATTGAAGACCATGGTTCCCCTAGGACCTGCTAAACAGATTGACTAGTGCAAAACCTGTCCTTTTACCAATAGTGCTCGGTGACATCCAACCTCACATCTTGTAATCCATCAACCCTTGTAAAATAGATCTCCTAGACCAGGGTTCCCCAACTCCAGTGCTCAAGGCCCACCAACAGATCATGTTTTCAGGATTTCCTTTGTATTGCACAGGTGATGCAATTATCAACTGGGCAATACTAAGGAAATCCTGAAAACATGACCTGTGGGCCTTGAGGACTGGAGTTGGGGAACCCTTCCTAGACCAGTGTTTCTCGACTCCAGTCCCCAAGACCCCCACAGGTCATGTTTTTGAGGATTTCCTTAGTATTGCACAGGTGATGGAATTAATGCTTGAGCAGGTGATGAAATTATTACATGGGCAATACTAAGGAAATTCTGAAAACTTGACCTATTGGTGGGTCTTGAGGACTGGAGTTGAGAAACGCTGTCCTAGACTGATGAGGCTGGTGTACTTGCTCTGAAAATCTGTGTCAGAATGAGTGAACATTTTCCACCGATATTAAAATAAGCAGTTAAGCTAACCGGACTTATAAAATGTTAATTTGATAAAACTTTTAGCTGCCTGTGTGTATCTCATCTGCAGATGTGTAAGTGCCGGTGAGACACACTTTGTGACTACAGAAGATGAAGCAACATAGGTGAAGCTCAGGTGAAGTATATACTTTTATACATATATAAAATAGCCTTATCTTTGTATATACTGTACCATTTCCAGGACTCCTCTGAAGGTCATATCCACTTTTACAATTGTAGGTTCCCGCCAGTCTTTGACAGATCTGATATTCACAAGTTGAAGAGACAGCCCGTCGTTGCTAATACTGTCCGTCACGTTGTAGTAGCTGCATACGTCTTGGCCGCACGTCACAGCTGTAAGTCCATATACAATATTATCATCGGATATTACAAGGTGTAATCCTTATCAGCCAGAAAACTGATTGTTACTGATCAACCAACTAACGATTATATATTCAGCAGAAGCCATCGAGTGACATCTTCAAAGAAACATAACAATAAAGTATCCTAAGGGTTTGTGCAGACGACCGCAAAAATCGGACAAGTGCTGTGTGTCGTTTTAAGAGATAGCATTAGTCCCATGTTATTCTATGGGGCCGTGCACATGTCCGATGGGGGTCCAAGGAAAAAAAATCGCAGCATTTGATTATCGGATCACGCTAGGCCATTCAAGCCTATGGGTCCATGGAGAACATCGGACGGCACTCACATGTCACGGTCTGATTTTCACGGACAGACTGAATGGAGAAGGTGAAGATTTTTTTTATTTTCCGCCTCTGAGAAAATTGGATCAAGCTCTAATCAAACTCTGATCGGTGTGTGATTAGCATAATCGGACCAATTTTGTCACATGACTCTAGCCGATGCTCCCATTATAATCATATTGCTTAACAGTTCATGGATAGAAAACACCACTCCATACATAGTTTATGTAAAAGTGCATATTAAAATATACAAATTATGGAATCTAAAACTATCTAATATATAAAGCTGAATGTATGTATGTGTGTATGTATGTGGGTATGTTTGTCCGGGATTGGAATCCGCACCGTCGCACTTACGGGCATAAAATTTTGCATGCCCGCACGTCTCGACCCCGAAAGCGTCCTAGGCTATGTTTTGAATCGAAATTTTAACCCCGCGCGTTCCAAATCGCCAAACAATTTTGGCCCTATCTACATAATGGGGAGAAAGCTGAATGCTTGTGTGTATGTCCGGCATAGGAATCTGCATTTACGGGCATGAAATTTTGCACACCCGCACGTCTCGACCCCGGGAGCGTCATAGGCTAGGTTTTGAGTCGAAATTTTAACCCCGCGCATTCCAAATCGGCAAATAATTTTGGCCCGGGATAGGAATCTGCACCGTTGTACTTACGGGCATGAAATTTTGCATGCCCGCACATCTCAACCCCAGGAGCATCATAGGCTATGTGTTGAATGGAAATTTTAACCCCCGCACGTTTTGGTGTGTGATTTTTATGTGCAGAATAAATTTTTGTTAACATAGTCTATTTTGTTACAGCTAACAGCAGTTATTAATTAACCCGGGCGAAGCCGGGTACTACAGCTAGTCACAATATAAAATCAATCTTAATAGACTAATGTGGAGACACAGCATTGTATCTTAATTAACCAGACGACTATTTTTAGCAAGCCAAGAAGAATAGACTGTTATCTATATGTTGACTTTTGAATGTATACTTTTTTTTCTGGTTGGTCAAGAAAACAGACTTTTGCTAGTGTAAGCCTGTAATATAGACTTGTAAGCTGATATTTGATATAACATAGCGTGCTCTTATCCTTGATGACTAGTGATGTTTACTGATATGCAAATTATGCACTGTGTAGGCCAGATAGTTTGTTGACTTTGAAAACAGAGGAGGAAATCTATGCACATAGATCTCATCTCCATTCTTACCCTTTATGTAAATAGTGAATGAAGGACAGTTGTTAAATATAAAAATAGATTACATGCCTCTGTATAGAGAGACAGCCAGAGATTCTGCCAAGACATCCAAACATCTAGGGGACCCTACATGACTGCTGCCAATACATCATGGCTTCATCACGAGGGATACGAATCTATCATTCTACAAGAAACAACCTAAGGGACCTCAGCCCTGGTTGGAAGAATACAAATCTGCTCCACTGACTATCGCTGAACCATGGATACGTTTGGAGAAAGCCAGGATTGGGACTCGCTGGTCGTCTGGCTCCATGGAAATGTTTGGAGAAGCCAGGTTGTGACCCTCAGGTCAACTGGTCTTGTAACTCAATGGACTGTCATCTTCCTACACTTGTCGTTACCTCCTCTCTGTGTGCGTGCCACAGGGGGGTAGTCGACCCCTGGAAAATTATGTCAGGTTGTGAGCCTCCGATCAACTGGCCTTGTACCTGAATGGACTGCCATCTTCTTACGCTTGTCGTTACCTCCTCTATGTGTGTGTACCACAGGTGGGGTAGTCGACCCTGGAGCTCTGAAGTAACAGCTGCCATTATACCGGTGAGTCAGCAGAAGGGTGAGACTCTGTAATGTGCGCCATCTTTAGGTATTTTGCTGCGACTGTTCTACGTGCTATCTACCTCTTTTGTGGTTCAGTAAAGCATTGCCACACTGTTTTACCCTCTCCCTGTCTTGTCTGAGTAGCGTTTTGCCCACGTTAAAGGGAGAGCGGGCGTGCGGTGGGACAATCTCTGGTCCATGTGGTTTCTGCTAGCAAACTTGGGCATCCGCCGACCCCTGTCTGTCCACAACTAATGATAGTACTGATGGCTGTTATAAGTATGGAGCTTGGTGTTTTTCCCCCAGATATGGTGTCACTCATGTTTTTGGGTTTGTAGCTGTACCTCCTACACTGAGAAGCCCAATAATAGAGACACAATTTATAAATTATTCCCAAAATATTAAGTTATCCCCTATGGGGCTCTACCCATTCTTAAATAGTGTACATGATAGACCTCTGCTCCATCCATTTCATATGGGACTGCTGACCAGAGAACATCCAAGTTAAGGTTTCCAAAGCCCCGATCTCAGGTGACCATAAAAGTCAGACTCCCAGATATCAGTAAATTAGGGGCTATCTTAATATTTGGGAAATAATCCTTTAAAACAATTACAACAGGTGTCACAGAAGCATTTAAAAAAGGGAAACTTACTGCACAGAAGAATCATAAGAAGAAGAGTCCTCTTCATTTCTGAAGCAGCTCTGAGCTCAAGAAGATGTCCTTCAAATCTCACTGTTCATTTTCTAAACCCTCCACACGCCAAAATCTTGTGGTTGAACTGGACAAGCAACTCATTTCCGAGAACATGATTTTCCACACGAACAGGAATTCGAAGATGGAACCAGAAGAAGTGATCGCACGCAGAAGACTATACACTGAAGACAGCACCAAAGACACCACTCTGTGTTACCTGGGAGTGGTAAAGAGGAGGGAGCAGAAAGGAGAGGAAGGTGGAATCGAGAAATCAGAGCTAAGTGCATTGTTTGCTGGAAGAAAAGGGTTAAATAAGATACCACAGAACAGAGTGATGAAGTTAGTGCATTGGACCGTAATGCGATTGAACTGTCCCCGAAATACAAACTAATGCAAAAATACAGAAAATAGAAAAATGAGAAAGTTGGCACAATGGTCATTGTGCTCTTTGTTACAGAAACAAACTCTGCGGCATCTAGCACTTCCAGCTTTGCTGATCCACGAGATATCTTCAGTGTATAGTCTTCTGCGTGGGATCACTTCTTCTGGTTCCATCTTCAAATTCCTGTTCGTTTGACGAAAGGTTCAAATGTATATATATCTATATCTACCGTATTTTTCTGCCTCTATATCTATATCTACCTCTTTTATGGCAAAATTTGGTAGGAAAATGGGGGTCCGTCTTATAATATTAATGTAGTTTACCGTGGAGGACGGCGGCGCATGCGCAGATTGAGATCTCAATAGCGAGCAGAGATCTCAATCTGCGCATGCGCTGCCTCCGCAGGGCATTTTCCTGAAGCCCACCACCGGGAAATCAATGGACTCCGCTCCTGCCTTGGAGATTTTATTGAAGCCCAGGGCCAGCAGCCTCACACCTCCGGGACATCCTCCTCCCAGCCTGAGGTCTGCACCATTGCTCCTTTCCTTCCGCCTACGGCTTCCTGCAGCAGTGACCCTGCCTCCTGTGACCCCTCTCCACTGCCGCCAGCCCCTGATAAGCTACCGTAAATATGGTATATACAGACATGTATATAATATGAATTAAATAAGTTTACAGTGGGCATTAGGATAATATATGAGATGACAACGTGGCTCGAAGATCAAAAACTAAAGTTGTGCACCGATTGGGTGACTGGCAAGTGATATTTATCTGCTTAGTTGGATAATTGTTCCGTGTGTCCATAGCCACTGTACATTGGAGACAGAAGGTACAGCCGTCATCCTTTAGTTTTCCTTTGTATGTGTAAAACAGGTAATCGGATGCAGCGACAGAGATACAAGGGTTAACAGGGGTAACAGCGGTTTAATTTAACAATTACAGGGAGAAGTCTCCTCGCAGGGAGCAACAGGGGGTTAAATCAGATTTAAGCTAGAAATCACAAAAGAACTGAGTAACTTAAGACGACAGTGAGTATTTTGGTCTGATGCTTGTCAGAGCTCAGGGGTAAACACCGGATGCCGGCTGAGGCCGGTGCTGAAATCTTCAGGATTCCCGCCTAACAGATTAGTCTTTCCTCTCCTGGGGCAACGGGTGGTCACCGGTTTGACCCGTTGAGCCCCTAGTCCATCAGACTGCTCTGCAGCCGGGAGTTCTTCACAACAATCTCCCACTCTACGTATTCTGCAGTCAGGTGTCTCGCTCTCGCCCAACAATCCCCCACTCGGCGTGCTCTGCAACTGGTGGTCTCGCACAACAACCTCCCGTACGACGTGCTCTGCAATCGGGAGTCTCACACAACGATCCCCCGCCCGGTCTTCTCTACACTTGTGTCCTCTCACTGTCGCGCTTACGCTACCCGCAACGCACCACAGGTCTGCCTCTTACTTCTCCCCGGTGGGAACTCTGTCCCGCACAACAACGCCTTTGTCTCCCCCTGGCTTACCACGCCCCCTCTCTGCAGGTCATGGGTCCTCTCCGTCCTCAATTTCCTTCCCCCCTGTAACAAGAGGCGCTGCCCCAGCAGTTCCGGACCCGGCGCTCTGTCAGCACCCACAGTCCGGTCTTCCACCTTACATATGCAGAGGCTGTTTACTTGCAGGTCCGGACAGCGGCATTACTGCCGTCCACTCCCCCGCTCGTGGGAACAGTAGATCCGGATGGTGCAATAAAAATAAATATCTATCCTAGAACAAACTGTGACTCAGGCAAACACCGTGATAAAACAAGATTTATTGAATTTGGGCTGTTTGTAAAACTATACAAATTTACAGCATAGTGCAAATAGGTCTTATTAGTGCATCAGATTGGAGTAGAGCCACAATGTACACGGCTAAGAGGAGAGAGGGCGACCAGTCACATCTATGGGGTGCATACAATAAGGCGGATCTAACAAATAAGAGGAAGTCTGCTACATTTCCTAACCACGTATTGTAGATCATGTTTTAATGGGTAAATATGTTATTGACAGTCACAGATTATACACATTGATCCAATACAGTCACGCTGACTATACAGCTGTCAGTCACCCTGATATCCTTGTCAGGTACATTGATGGTGGAGATGCTTGTTAGTACAATTATGTTCCATCCATATTTAGCTTGTATACAGCTCCAAAATGAATCTGTCATCAGATTTCTCAATACAAACTGATATCTATATTAAAAAGTTCTCTTAGACCTAAGGAGACTAGTGTACTTACTTTAGACATCCATGTCAGAATGTCTGTATAATCCTTTTTGATAGTATACACTCAATCTCTGCCCAACTAACCTGATTGACAGCTCCTCATTGTCCCTCCTCCCTGCTGCTGTTGAATCTACACCCACCTAGACTTACTGACCTCTCCTGCTCCTGAATCTCTGCCCACCTAGCCTGATTGATCCTCATTGTCCCTCCTCCCTGCTGCTGTTGAATCTACACCCACATAGACTTACTGACCTCTCCTGCTCCTGAATCTCTGCCCACCTAGCCTGATTGATCCTCATTGTCCCTCCTCCCTGCTTCTGTTGAATCTCCACCACCTAACCTGACCGACAGCTCCTCATTGACCCTCCTTCCCGACTGCTGTTGAATCTACTCCCACCTAGCCTTACTGACTGCTCCTGCTGCTGAATCTCTGCCCACCTAGCCTGATTGATACTCAGTGTCCCTCCTCCCTGCTGCTGTTGAATCTCCACCCACCTAACCTGACCAACAGCTCCTCATTGACCCTCCTCCCTGCTGCTGTTGAATCTACACCCATCTAGCCTGATTAACAGCTCATCATTGCCCCTATGCCCTGCTGCTGAATCACTGCCCAGCTAGCCTGATTGATCCTCAGTGTCTCTCCTCTCTGCTTCTGCTGAAATTTCACATTGTTCACTACAAGCTGCACCTGTCAGGATGGGTGGGAAGATATTGAATACAGTTGGACTCACAATATGCAGATATTAATATTAGGATTATACAGAAATTCTGACATATACTTTCAAAATAAGTACACATTCAGAATTAAGAGGCATAAATAAATATGTATGCAGTTTTGTATTGTGAACTTTAATGACAGATTCGCTTTAAGGCTCTAACAGAGCTCATCACTGATTGTAATAAAATAAAGTAGTGGCCGAAAGGACTTTTTTTTTATAATTGAATATGTACCTGTTACCAATACATTGTAGTTTCTCCAGGGGACAAATACAGTATTGCTTTATTGGTAACTGGGTACCATACATAGATCTTTCAGGGCAGCCGCTTTGTTAGGATCCATTCCTCGGGATGTAAAATCTTACTTGGGATGCCATGATATAAAGATCTTCAATCAGGGGACACCGGTGCTTCTTCATGGATCATAAAACCTATTATCAAGCATATACCTTCATTGGCCAACTGTCCTCTGTATAAATATATACTTTCTTAGCTGGATCGAGGACATGGAGGACTATGACATCATGTTATGGATCATGTTATAGAGAAAGACTATAGGATCTCTAGAGATCTTCCCATTGTGGAACCCCTGGCATATACACTTTTGGGTGATTGGAAACCAATCCTAACAAAATATCTCAGTTCTTGCCCAGAGGGTCAAGTGTAGGCTGGGGCAATCGGGGGCCAAGGTAAAATCTTTGGACTAACCTCCATGTTTCTTTATGGGGAACAAGGTCAGTAGAAACATTGAGGTTGTATCGTGAGACCAAACGTTGCCATGTAGCCCTTGCCTTGTCTAATTTCTTGGCCAACCTTCCTTAAGGTTTCACCAAAACCTACAAGAACATAAAATGGCCACGGGGGCCAAGGTAAAATCTTTGGACTAACCTCCATGTTTCTTTATGGAAACAAGGTCAGTAGAAACATGGAGGTTGTATCGTGAGACCAAACGTTGCCTTGTCTAATTTCTTGGCCAACCTTCCTTAAGGTTTCACCAAAACCTACAAGAGCATAAAATGGCAACGGAGCTAATAATTTTGTAAATCGTGTAAGGCAGATATATTAATATTTAAATACCTAGCAACATAGTAAAAAAAAATATCTTGACCCGATGAAGGAGATCTATTAAGGCATCGGTTAATGCACCAGTCCCATAAATAAGAACATGACTTATCTATAGAACTCAGCCCTTTAATGCACACTGAAAACTGCAATGCTTGCTTAGAAAAATCAGACGAGCAAAAATAAGAACACTACACCTCAAATATTAACATACTTTGATAGAAGTAGAATCGGCATGTAGATTATAGAAAATGCGCATTTTCCAAGACGGTATCGTTGATCGTTGGGTTTCTAATAGCGGGGACATTTGTATGGGCAATTTGGGATATAGCTCTGGGACTAGTGCATTAGCTGCCTTTAACCATATGGTGAATTGAGACTGACCACATAGTTATTTCTAATATCTGGATCTTAGAGTTCTTATATTTTAGACTCTAGGTTTATGTCGGCCAACATTGGTCCTATCAGAAATTGTGTTATGGGAAGGTTGCGATACACACCAGCATATCACCTTTTTACAGATTCAATTTTTCTGTTTCGAGGAACTTCTCATCCTTAGAAGTTATCACCTATCCATGGGAACTTGCTGATCATGGGGGTCTAATCGCGGGGACACCTACTGATTCCAGAATGGAGCTCTGCAGAGGTCTATCCCAGTGGTCAAACTCCCACCGATCAGCAACTTATGACCTATCCCAAGGTAGGTGATCATTTCTGTAGATGCGATTAACCCTTAAACCATGGCGCTTGTCACAAACGGAGTACAGCAGGTAACAGTTTGGTACTAACAGTCCAAGAATGTGGGATAATTGTTCTTGGGAAACCCTTTGTTCTTGCTGGTATTTCGGACTTCTGCACCTGAAGTAGCTACCAACCTCGGACTTCCTAATATTACAGGCCAGCTTTTCACTAAATTGGTCTCCACACTGCTAGTATGTAAGTGCCTCCCTTTCCAGAGAACAGTCGGAGGACCCTCATATACACTGAGTAACTGTAGTCCGAATCCGCCAATTTCAGTGGGATTGGCCAATCATCTAGTTTGTAGGGGCCTACCAACAGATTATGTCGAGAGAGAGAAAAATTGGCAGAAAATAGAGATAGCGGTCGGTTGAAATTCTCTAGGTTCCAGTCCAACGACCACAGATTACTGACGTGGCCCCTAAAGTATTCATATACAGGGTCACATGGAAACAGTAGACAAAACGTAGAGAAGTCAATCAGGTCTCCTCTTCAATTTGCTATCCTCCTGATAACTAGAACCCGATTGAGTAGTATGGGTGACTGTCCAACTTTTTGCCTGGAATACAGCCTTAGACAATGGCGACCAAATCAGAGTCCATGTTTCATGTGTCTGATGACAAAATACAAGCTAAACTCTGATTGGTTAATAAAGTCTCCCACTCATTTTGGTAATCCCACAAAATTAGGAGTTCAATTCCGTTTGTGACCATTGGAAATCCACACAACCCATATCCGTGGCGAAAAGTAACCCGTCTAGGATGCCGTACGTTAGGGGAGTAGATGACAAAGCAGCAAATTAACCCTTAATAGTATAAAGTGTTCTCTGGTTACATATAGAAAGCCGTCAAATTACAATAAAAGCCAGAACTATATTAAAAGGATAAGTTAAAGGGAACCTGGCAACGGGAAATCGTGTTTTGAAGTTCTGTACATATGTGTCTGGAAGTGCATTGGGGGATGACGATGCACTTCCGGCTCCTCAGCCTTCCTCTGCATTCCCTGCCTAGAGCTACCGTCCTCTGTTTGATTGACAGGTAGGTGCCTCCGATATACGTCAGGGAATACAGCGTGAGGCTGATGAGCTGGAAATGCATCGTCACCCCCCCAATGCACTTCCAGACACACCCACATACAGAACTTTAAAACTCAATCACTCGCTGCTGGAACATCACTTTGGGGGTCTTAAAAATACCAACTTGCCTATCTTTTAAAGGGCTACACAGACGTATAAATGGTTTGGGGGTGCGTAGAAGGTTCCTTTTAAAGTTCTCATACACCAACACAAGCACAAGTATATATTATTTTACCTGGAGATATATATATATATCTACACATGAATACCTATATCTATATATATCTATATATATATATATATATATATATATATATATATATATATGCATAAAGAACAAAGCTCAACTTTGTTAAAAAAAATCTTAAAAAAAAAAAAGAAAAATTACCAGCGCTTCACAGAATTCTTAGCAGCTCACGGCAGGTAACTCATTACATTCTGCAATGCCCCATTAATTACCATATCCCGGTGCAAAGGAAAGGAATGGTGGGGTCTAGGGGGATCAGTTTTAAATATATGTATATTTTTAATATATATATATTTTTTTATTATTACTATTACTGTGTACTATTCATGTACAAAGCATTAATGGCTCCGCAGAGCATTTCCTCTTTGTTCCTGGATCCCATTACTTTTCATACATTCAAGCCTGGGTGTGCTTTACACAAACACCCCGAATCTACCTCTCCCCTTCACTGAAAATGAACCTCCCGCAGTATACAGTATAGTAGTAGGGCACCTAGTAAAACTGTGCAGATCTAAAGAACTGGAAGACATTAATATTTTTTTTTAAGCAATTGACAGAAGAAAATACATTCAATTTGACACTAAAGCCTTTATCCTTCCATATTGTGTCCGCAAAGAATAGAGATAAAATAGGTGACCGGACATTATATATTCCTACGGGCCTGGGTTTTGGACCCTTGGATTGTGGAAATATCCTATATCTATATACTGTATACAGCGCAGAAGGTCCATTTTCAATCACTGTATGTACAGTGTTGCAGTAAAGTGGCACTCTATGTATTGCATGTATAGGTCACTCATTTCTCTCCTCTGGAGGGGACAGTCTAAGGGTAGCATCGCCTTGAAGGACCCCAGAAGACAGGTAAGACGCCACATTGTCCTCTGCGACGAAGAGTGACGAGGATCCTGCCAGGTTCACCATGTCTTCCGTCAAGAACGGCACCGTATTCTCCAGATTTGGTTCTTTTCCTATAAAATAACAGAAATCTATTATCTATCCTTAAAAATGAGAGGAATATGTAATAATTGGAGGGTAAACATCAAAAATGCACTTTTTTCTTTCTGTAACCAGTTGTTTTACAAATTTTTCACATCAAAAGTTGCAAATCCTTTAAAAAAAAAGTCACAAAAATTACCCAAATTGAAAACGCATCCAAAAATCTAATTTCATGAATCCGTCTAACACATCTGGAAAAGCAAAGTTGTCGAGGACAAAAAAAGAAAGACCGCTCAACAAGTGTCGCAAAATGTATAGAGAATAAGGCGTAAATACTAAAGCATGCGAAACAGCAACGATGAATCCGGGTCCCCCTGTGGTCTACCACTCGCTACAGAACTAGCAAGGAGCGTTCAGAAACATCTTCTACCCCTTGGACCCAACAGCTTGTGACCTCAACCGCCTCACTTCTCCTTCCATGCAGTAGCCTTACCTGAGCACGGGGAGCTAAACTGAGGAGTCAGCCCTTTAGGAGACATTTCGGCGACATTCCTCTCCAGGTCCACTGACAGTTGATGTATCTGAGTACAAACCATAGTTAAAGAGAGTAAAGACAATTGTGAGACAGTGAGAGTATGTGTGTTGAATGGGGTGTACATTTCACCTAGATACTTTGCTGACTGGTATAAGGGAAATGTATGGCTTTGTAAACCTAGTGGTAGAGAAAGGTCACTACACCTTACATTCAGTACACACTTGCAGCTCAGGCCTGAAACCACTCAGCTGTTAATTAGGAGACCAGAAGTAGGTGTCTGCGAACACAGACAGAGAGCTCGCTTAGTCTGGACAAGGAGTCCAGGCACAAGAAGGAGTCTCCAGGAGTATGAGCTGTCTCAGTCTGGGTGCTCGATGTACCCCGGACACAGGAGTAGTCTCTGTGAGAATCCATGCGGATAGCTGCTGAATAGGAGGGGAGCTCTCTCAAGTCTGGACGTTGAAGGTGCCTTCAGACACAAGGAGGAGACTCTGTGAAACTCCATGCTGGTAAATGCTGAACATATGTGTTGTTTTGGCCCAGGCTGTTAGAGTCTGGTCCCGGATAGATAGGGAAATCTATCTAAGTGTAGTAAGTGGCTGGACAAGCCCAGGTCTTATGTTTATGATTTGGTTTTGATTATGTTCTGTTTGCTGTGGACTTTAATAAAACTGGTTGCGGCCAGTTTTTACCAGAACTGCTGTCTGTGAATGAACTGTTTCCGTGCCACTCCGTCTACCCAGACGGCGATCCAGAGCTATATCCCCCTGAAAAGCTTACAATTGGTGCTGGAATGTGCGTGCAGCACAGTGGCGAGAGACAGCAATAAAGGTGAAGTCTGTTGAAGCAGCAGCAGAGAAAAAAAAGTGTGTCAGCAAAAACGTCTGATTGGAGCAGTCTTAAAGAGACAGTAGCCCTAATAGACTTTGCAAAGAAAAAAAAAAAAAAAGTGTGTCAATAAAGGAGAAACGTCTGTTGGAGCAGTCTTAAAGAGACAGTGGCCCTAATAGAGTTTGCAGAGAAAAAAAAAAGTGTCTGCACAGCAAGGCTGAATTTTCTGTGGCAAAGACTGTGGAGTGTTTATGTCTTGAGTGAAGACTGCCGTTGTTGAGACAGAGAAGTTTGACAGCATGGATGACAGCATGGAGGCGCTGTTTGAACAAATGGCGCAAGTTAATGTGCAACATAAGACTGCCGTGGTTGAGACAGATAAGTCCGGCAGTATGGAGGAGCTCGTTGAGTACCTGGTCCAGGCCCAGCGGAGCATGCAGCAGAGCATGGAGCGGCAGCGCCTGCAGCACCAGCAGCGCATGCAGCAGGCCCAGCAGCAATTCCTGCAGCAGCAGCAGGAGAATAACCGGTTGTTTTTTGAGCAGGTTGCAGCACTACAAAAGACTTGCAGCGCATCGTCCCAAAGTAATGTTGCAAAGTCACCTGCATTGTCCGCCGTAAAGAAGGCGGTAAGACGGTCCCTGAAAAAGATGACACCTCGTGACGATGTGGAGGTATATCTCACTAGGTTTGAGGGACTGGCAGAGAAGGAGAATCTGCCCCTATCTGAATGGGCCATGATGGTCGCACCCTATCTGATTGGAGAACCCCAAAGGGCCTATGCTGACCTGAGCGAGCAGGACAGCCAAGACTATGCCAAGCTGAAAGCGGAGATTCTTACCCCGCTGGGTGTTACGGTGACAGCCCGTGCCAGGGGAGTTCATGACTGGAGATGCAGTTGGGAGTCTGCAGTCAGCAAACCTGATTATGGAGTTGAAAAGGTGATAGTGGACCGCTACACCCAAGCACATCCTCCTGAGGTACAGCCAGAGGTCGGACAAAGAGACCACCAGGACGCCAATCGTCTGGTCAGCCTGATGGAGAGGGCCTTCGCCACCAAGGACTGCCTCCGTGACCAGCCGTCTGAGAGGTCGTCACTTCGGAGTTCCTGGACGCCGAACTCTCCCGGTAAGAGCGTTCCAGCTGTTGGGGTCGTGTGGGTGGGAGAGTGTGATGGACAGTGTTGGAGATGTCGTGAAATTGCAGCCAACTGTCCAATAGAGGGGGAGCCTATGTGTTGTGATGTTGGCTGATCCCTCTCTCCCTGCGCAGAGCCTGTGTGTGTGTCCACTTCAGCCGAAGAGACTGGACCACAGGGGTCCCCGGTGGTTGTAAATGACTGCCCAGCACAGGCCCTCTTGGACTCAGAGTCCAGTGGCTTCCGTATGGGACAGCCTGATTGATAGGGACTTTATCCTTGATAAACACCTGAGTGTGGTGTGCGTCCATGGAGACACCAAAGTCTACCCAGAGACTGTCGTGGACTTGATCCCCAAACGCGGGGAGGTTTCATGTGAAGTGGGGGTAGTGAAGAACCTGGTGCCCCCCGTCATATTGGGTAATGACTTTCCCCGGTCTAAGGATCTCTGGGGGAAAAATGTTTCTGATGGACAGTGTGATGAAGCTCCTATTGAGGGTGCGCAGTCCCGAGGGGCGGAACACAATGCTAGTGGGCCGTTAAACTTATGTGATAATGATGATGATGATGATGATGATAATGATAATGATGATGATGATCATGATAATGATGATGACCATGATAATGATGCTGATGCTGATAATGATAATGATGATGATCATGATAGTGATGATGATACTGATCATAATCATGATAATGATATTGATAGTGATGATGACTGTGATAGAGATGAAATTCCTTTGCAGGTGATGGTGGGAGACGAGGATGGTGGTTCTCGGGAACCGAGTGTCCCTGACTTACCTGTGTCCTGTGACAATTTTGAGAGTGAACAATGGCGAGACCCCACTCTTAAAACGGCACAGGAAAATATAATTGTTCTAAATGAGGTTTCCCAAGAGCCTGGCTCTGAGGAGAGGTTTCCTCATGTTGCCATAAACACTCACCTGTTGTATAGGGACACTGAAGTCCAGGGAGAGGTCGTGAGCCAGCTCCTAGTACCTGAGCTATATGGAAGTATAGTGCTGGGATTGTCACATAGTTACATACTTGAGGGACCACCTGAGGGAAACCAGGGACCAGATGGTGAAGTTAATGTTGTGGATGACATGTTAACTAAGGTTCCAGATCAAGATGTGAATGAGAATGAATTGTATAACCCTGACAGTGAGCAGGATGTGAATGAAAATGAAGTGTATAACCCTGAAAGTGAGCCAGATGTGGCTGAGAAAAAGGGGTCAGACAGGGATAGTGGTAGTGATAGTGAATCATCTGATGACAATCAAGCAACCAGTGCAAATGAGGAAGGCATGGTAGCAGAGGAGGTTGAGAGTCCTGAGAGGAAGGCTGATGCTGACCTTACAGCCGGACAGAAGATGGCATCTGAAGATGTTTTACAGTTGGCCGGTTCCCTGGCGAAGACTAAGGTGAAAGGAGGAGAGCTGAGCTTTAAAGGCAGGACTCTGAAACTGAACACAGCCCAAGTAGATGCTGTTGGAAATGTGAAGTTACCAAGGTATGGTGTGGATCTGTATCGTGCCAAGGACTCTGAGGGAGATGCTGCAGAGGTGGAAAAAGCCATAGAAGTGGTAGTCACCAAGCCAGATGCCTCATCAGAAGCTGAGGTCTCAAGTGAAGCTGTGAGGAACAAGACTGAAGATATGGGGACTGACTCTGTCCAGGAATCTGTTTCTGCCGAAGACAGCGGCGTGGACGTGTTACGGTTCGGATCAGTAGCTGCAACTCGTGAAGCTCAGGCTGGAAGTTCGGCGCCCGGAGCCCCAGCGGTGTTCCCGAGTGACACCAAGGATCTGGATAAGTCACAAGATGAGATTTTGAGACATCAGGCTGGCGTTGGTGAGCTCAAGCGCACTTTCATGGAGTCTACATCGGAGCCACGTCCCAACAAATGGGAAAAGCGATGTGTCACTCCGTTGCCGCTGCAGACACACGGGAGCTCAGATGGGATGCAGAACATGGTGGAAGAGAAGAATCCGGCGGGTTCTGAGTATACAGATGCAGCTATCAAGGAGAACTTGAAAGCCGGAATAAATGGAAATATTGGAGACCATAATGATGTGACTGAAGAGGTAGAATGTAAGACTGACGGTAGGGCTTCTGAGCATGTTCTACCAGAAGAGCCTGAAGAAGGGGCCGAAGAAATAAAAGACGTCCAACAGGTACCAGATGAATTGATGACTTCTCAGAAAAAACTCCAAACTGTGATGAAGGAGTGTGATGAAAGCCATGAGCATCTTCGTGAGAAGGTCAATGAAGTAAAAGGAAGGATACAGGGAATCTCTTCGTTGCAAGAGCAAATGCTGCTCAATAAGTCTAAGGCTCTATATAAGAATGCTGTTGTCACGGTAGAACATTACAATTCAGCTGGAGACTTAGCGGATGAATTATGTGTACTGCAAAAGAAAAACGATCAGCTCCTTCTACAGTGCCAATCATTTGAACAGTGTAGCTTAAAATGGTCAGAGACCATGGCAGAGGAGCTTAAGGTCTGTGAAATAGACTTTATGAGTCAACCGATATTCAAGAAAATAGATGTGCTAAAGAGGGTTCAAGGGGAACTAGAGAAAAGTGAAAAACCCCCTATACCTTCTGTGATAGTTGGTGACACATGGTCAGTGCACCAAGGACAGGAGGTATGTGAGGTTCTGAGGAAGAGTCAGCAGAAGTGTTCTGATGTGCCGGGTCGTATTTTTCTGGCCAGGCACTATATCGAAACTGAGCCCGGCCCTAAGGTCAAGATGAAACCGTGCAGGATACCCGAGGCCCGCAGAGAGCATAGGCCTGGGAGGGTACAGGGTAGTGCGGATGCTTCAGATGAAGAGAAAGCTGATGTTGGCTATGGCTCAGGTGAAGATACAGATGACAGTAGTGAAGATGAAGCTGATGAGGGCCATGACTGGTCCAGAGTTCACTGTCTCTTTTGGATTGTTGACCAGCCCTCCGGTCTGGATGACCAGCCCTCCGGTCTGGAGAAGAGGGGGGGGATATGTGAGACAGTGAGAGTATGTGTGTTTAATGGTGTGTACATTTCACCTAGATACTTTGCTGACTGGTATAAGGGAAATGTATGGCTTTGTAAACCTAGTGGTAGAGAAAGGTCACTACACCTTACATTCAGTACACACTTGCAGCTCAGGCCTGAAACCACTCAGCTGTTAATTAGGAGACCAGAAGTAGGTGTCTGCGAACACAGACAGAGAGCTCGCTTAGTCTGGACAAGGAGTCCAGGCACAAGAAGGAGTCTCCAGGAGTATGAGCTGTCTCAGTCTGGGTGCTCGATGTACCCCGGACACAGGAGTAGTCTCTGTGAGAATCCATGCGGATAGCTGCTGAATAGGAGGGGAGCTCTCTCAAGTCTGGACGTTGAAGGTGCCTTCAGACACAAGGAGGAGACTCTGTGAAACTCCATGCTGGTAAATGCTGAACATATGTGTTGTTTTGGCCCAGGCTGTTAGAGTCTGGTCCCGGATAGATAGGGAAATCTATCTAAGTGTAGTAAGTGGCTGGACAAGCCCAGGTCTTATGTTTATGATTTGGTTTTGATTATGTTCTGTTTGCTGTGGACTTTAATAAAACTGGTTGCGGCCAGTTTTTACCAGAACTGCTGTCTGTGAATGAACTGTTTCCGTGCCACTCCGTCTACCCGGACGGCGATCCCAGAGCTATATCCCTGAAAAGCTTACACAATGTATGGAGAAACGTTTTGGATGCATATCTTAATCACCGAATTCAGGTTTTTCTTTCAGTCCCATTGCCCCCAGTGTATAACATCCAGCCCCTCGCCCCTGGTGTATAAGATACAGCCCCTCGCCCTGGTGTATAACAACCAGTCCCTCATGCCCCAGTGTATAACATCGAGCCCCTCACCCCCTGGTGTATAACATACAGCCCTCATGCCCCAGTGTATAACATCCAGCCCCTCGCCCCCTGGTGTATAACAACCAGTCCCTCATGCCCCTGGTGTATACCATGTAGCACCTTGCCATGCCGTCTGCCTTCACTAACGTGACAAAATGGCTGGTGGTAAAGAGCTCATTGATACCAGTGTGGTCCAGTAATAGGAGCCACTGTTGTAACAAGTCCATTTATGACACTTCTTCCCTCCTAAATCTCTCCCCATCACCTATGAGTGATATTATTGAGGAACCGCAGCAACTCAGCCACAAAGTTGAGACCCCATAACATTACAGAGCCGGGTCAGTGAGTGCTGAGGAGCAGAGGGCAGAAAAGTCACCACCGCTCTACCGACTCCGTAACTGCAGAGTCCAGACCTCCTCTGGTATTAACATGAGCACAAGCACCCCCCAAGAGTTTCATGGCCAAGCAGCTGCATACTGCCTTATATCACTAAGCACAATGCCGAGCGTCAGATGGAGTGGTGTAAAGCCGCTGGAGGAAACATGTTCAGTGCAATGATGGATCACGTCTCTATCTGATGGAGAAGGGATAACGGTATGGGGATGTTTTCAGGGATCAGGCACGGCCCCTTAGTTCCAGGTTAATGTAATCATTCTCACCGGTGACAGTCCGGGATCCATGGCAGGAAGACTCCATTCACCTACACAGAGGCCAGCACTAAAAACCTGCAAAATATATTAATATTATAAATTATAATTGGGAACAAACTCAGCACATTACCATGGAGCATAGGGAAAGCGAAGAAATAAACCTCCAGGGGGGTCATGACAATTACTGATATACTATTTATTGCCATATACCGTATTTAAGATCGGGAGCTTCCAAAAAGTGGAGTTCAAACCTTCAACATATTGCACTAAATTGGCAGAAAAGTGTAAAAAAAAATGCACTTGCACAAATTGGCAACCAAATCGTGTCATTCGCAACTTGTTTCATCAATGATGCTTGGAAAAAAAAAAAACTTACATCCAGAACAGCAGCAGAATCCAGACTGTAATGCTGACTTCTGAGCAGGAGCTGTAGTCCTTCCAAACTGACGTCAGTGCCATCAAGAGAGTCCTGTCTAAGGAAATAAATGTCTTCATTTTACTCCTGCATTTTTAAGGAAACATATACATGTGTGAGCAAATGGAATAAGGACTTGGGTATTCTGGCTACATATAAGCTGAGCAGCAGTGCTCAATGCCAGGCAGCAGCTGCAAAGCCAAAAAAGATTTTAGGTTGTTGGATGTATAAGAAAAAGAGAGAAAAATCTTCTATCCTAGTGAAATATTACCCCTTCATAAATTACTTGTAAGGCCACAAGGGATTTAAATTAGGCTCCAAGATATAGGAAAGCTAATAAAGGTTCAAAGGCAAATGATGTCTAATAGAGTGGGTAAAGAAACAAAGCATCAAATAACCTCTCCAAGGGATTCCTCCGTCCTCGCGCCTCCAGCTGCTGGGATCCTAACGGCTGGGGTGGGCTACAACTTTCTTTTCCTTCCAGTATAGATTGAACCATTGCAACTGGCAACACTGGAGGGTCAGAACAGGCAGTGCAGCCACTCAGAGGGACGTCTGCTTCGGAGGGACCCTTTACTGCTGGACTGATCGGCTCTTCTTTAATCAGTAGAAGACACTTACCCCTAGAAGTAAAAGCAAGCACAATGAACAAGGATGATGAAATCTATCAAGCCCCATCTTAAGGCAGCCAAGATTTTATGTAGACCTCCCATGTAATTACACTTATACCATCACTTAGGAAATGTCAGGGTAGAGAAGGATCTGGCCGGTTGGATGTCCCATAGCCAATTCTTTAGTTCCTCGTGAATTAGGCTGCTGCCAGAGAGGCCTGGCAGCGTCTCTCTCATAGAGAACACAGTAGAGCATGGCTGAGTCGAAGGGGTCGGGGAAGATGACCATCAGCTGAATGATCATTGGGCTGAGAGCGATCTCTTGTGTGTGGGGTCTACAGGTATCTAAACAGTAGTTGCAATGTAAAGGCAATGGACTGAGACATTTCATTGGATGGATCATGATCAAGCCAAATGCATAAGCCATTCAAATGATACTTGCATGATAGGCGGAGGTCCTAGTGCAGAACCCCCCACTAATCAAGAGAATGTGAGTCCTATGTCCCTGTGTGAAGAAAGTGGTAGTAACCATGCATGATGACCGCTGCTTTCCATCTCAATAGAAGCACTGCACACATGCACACTATCCGGTAGTCACACATGCACACTCCTCAATGGTGACACATATACAATACCCGGTGGTCACACATGCACACTACCCGGTGGTCACACATGCATACTACCCGGTAGTTACACATGCACAATATCCGATGGTGACACATATACCCAGTGATGACAGGTGCACACTACTCGGTGGTTACACATGCACACTATCTGGTGGTCACACATACACACTATCCGGTGGTTACACATGCATACTATCAGGTGGTCACACATGCGCATTACTCAGTGGTTACACATGCACACTACTCGGTGGCCATACAGCCACACTCCCCAGAGGTGACATATATACACTACTCGGTGGTCACACAAGCACAGTATCCGGTGGTCACACATGCACACTTCTCGGTGGTCACACATGCTCACTACTCAGTGCACTACTTGGTGGTCACAATGCACACTATCCGGTGGTCACACATGCACACTATCTGGTGGTCACACATGCACGCTATCCGGTGGTCACACATGCACACTACTCGGTAGTCACACATGTACACTATCCGATGGTCACACATGCACACTATCTGGTGGTCACACATGCACACTACTCGGTAGTCACACATGCGCACTACTCGGTGGTCACGCATGCGCACTACTCGATGGTCACACATGCACACTACTCGGTGGTCACACATGCACACTACTCGGTGGTCACACATGCACACTACTCGGTGGTCACACATGCTCACTACTCGGTGGTCAAACATACACACTATCCTCTAGTCACACATGCACACTACTCGGTAGTCACACATGCACACTATCCGGTGGTCACACATGCACACTATCCGGTGGTCACACATGCACACTATCTGGTGGTCACACATGCACACTACTCGGTAGTCACACATGCACACTACTCGGTAGTCAGACATGCACACTATCCGGTGGTCACAAATGCACACTATCCGGTAGTCACACATGCACACTACTCGGTGGTCACACATGCACACTATCCAGTGGTCACACATGCATACTACTCGGTAGTCACACATGTGCACTACTCGGTGATCACACATGCGCACTACTCGGTGGTCACACATGCGCACTACTCGGTGGTCACACATGCGCACTATCCGGTGGTCACACATGCGCACTACTCAGAGATTACACATGCACACTACTCGGTGGTCACGCATGCACACTACTCGATGGTCACACATGCACACTATCTGGTGGTCACACATACACACTATCCGGTGGTTACGCATGCATACTATCAGGTGGTCACACATGCGCATTACTCAGTGATTACACATGCACACTACTCGGTGGCCATACAGCCACACTCCCCAGAGGTGACATATATACACTACTCGGTGGTCACACAAGCACAGTATCCGGTGATCACACATGCACACTTCTCGGTGGTTACTCATGTGCATTACTCGGTGGTCACACATACACAATATCCGGTGGTCACACATGCTCACTACTCAGTGCACTACTTGGTGGTCACGCATGCACACTACTTGATGGTCACACATGCACAGTACTCGGTGGTCACATATGCTCACTACTCGGTGGTTACACATGCATACTACCCGGTAGTTACACATGCACAATATCCGATGGTGACACATATACCCAGTGATGACAGGTGCACACTACTCGGTGGTTACACATGCACACTATCTGGTGGTCACACATACACACTATCCGGTGGTCACACATGCGCATTACTCAGTGGTTTAAACACATGCACACTACTCGGTGGCCATACAGCCACACTCCCCAGAGGTGACATATATACACTACTCGGTGGTCACACAAGCACAGTATCCGGTGGTCACACATGCACACTTCTCGGTGGTCACACATGCTCACTACTCAGTGCAACTACTTGGTGGTCACACATGCACACTATCCGGTGGTCACACATGCACACTATCTGGTGGTCACACATGCACGCTATCCGGTGGTCACACATGCACACTACTCTGTAGTCACACATGTACACTATCCATGGTCACACATGCACACTATCTGGTGGTCACACATGCACACTACTCGGTAGTCACACATGCGCACTACTCGGTGGTCACGCATGCGCACTACTCGATGGTCACACATGCACACTAACTCGGTGGTCACACATGCACACTACTCGGTGGTCACACATGCTCACTACTCAGTGGTCAAACATACACACTATCCTCTAGTCACACATGCACACTACTCGGTAGTCACACATGCACACTATCCGGTGGTCACACATGCACACTATCCGGTGGTCACACATGCACACTATCTGGTGGTCACACATGCACACTACTCGGTAGTCACACATGCACACTACTCGGTAGTCAGACATGCACACTATCCGGTGGTCAAAATGCACACTATCCGGTAGTCACACATGCACACTACTCGGTGGTCACACATGCACACTATCCAGTGGTCACACATGCATACTACTCGGTAGTCACACATGTGCACTACTTGGTGATCACACATGCGCACTACTCGGTGGTCACACATGCGCACTACTCGGTGGTCACACATGCACACTATCCGGTGGTCACACATGCGCACTACTCAGAGATTACACATGTCACACTACTCGGTGGTCACGCATGCACACTACTCGATGGTCACACATGCACACTATCTGGTGGTCACACATACACACTATCTGGTGGTTACGCATGCATACTATCAGGTGGTCACACATGCGCATTACTCAGTGATTACACATGCACACTACTCGGTGGCCATACAGCCACACTCCCCAGAGGTGACATATATACACTACTCGGTGGTCACACAAGCACAGTATCCGGTGATCACACATGCACACTTCTCGGTGGTTACTCATGTGCATTACTCGGTGGTCACACATACACAATATCCGGTGGTCACACATGCTCACTACTCAGTGCACTACTTGGTGGTCATGCATGCACACTACTTGATGGTCACACATGCACACTATCCGGTGGTCACACATGCACACTGTAGCATCGGCGTCCCTGCCCTCTGCCAGCAGGGACGCCTGTTCCCCTTACCAGCGCTCTGCGTCCTCACGCCTCCAGCGCCTCAGCGCCCCCAGCGTCCTCAGACACCCCCAGCATCCTCCGGCTCCTCATTCCGCCCTGCTGGGCCCGCGCGCTCCTTCCCTGCTGCTGGACTTAGGGCGCGCGCCCCGGCCCTCCCCCGCTCTTAAAGGAGCCGCGCGCATTTTCCAAATTAGTCTCCGGCCAATGCCGGAGGACTCCACCCTATATTAAGGGCTTCCTCCTTAATGGAGGTGCCCGAGCAATGTTGTTGTTGCACTGTATAACTCTGCTTCAGCCCTCAGCTCCTGTTTCCAGTTGCCTGCCTGTTACCCGTCTGTTTGCTGTCCGCCATCTGACTGCAGCCTCCCCGGAGGTTCGGACATCACCTGCAGTGATCCCCGGCGATTACAGAGACTCTTGCCTGCTCACTTGGGAGCGATCATCTGCCATCCACTGCAGCTCTATCCGAAGGTTCGGACTCATCAGCAGTGATCACCGCTACTTCAGAGACTCTGTCCTGCTCACTTGGGAGCGATCATCTGCCATCCGACTGCAGCTTTATCCGAAGGTTCGACATCTCCAGCAGTGATCACACGGCTACTCCAGAGACTCCTGCCTGCTCGCTTGGGAGCGATCATCTGCCATCAACTGCAGCCTACCAGGAGGCTCCAACATCTCAGGTCGTATAAGCCTGTCTATTCAGAAACTGTCCTGGTCACTTACTGTGACAACCTGCCTTCCCAGAGACTGCCTGGTCACTTGCTGTGACAACCGTCCCGTCCAGAGACTGCCCTGGTCACTTGCTGTGACAACCTGCCTGCCCAAGACTGCCCCGGTCACTTGCTGTGACAACCTGCCTGCCCAGAGACTGCCCTGGTCACTTGCTGTGACAACCTGCCTACCCAGAGACTGCCCTGGTCACTTGCCGTGACAACCTTCCTACCCAGAGACTGTCCTGGTCACTAGCCGTGACAACCTGCCTACCCAGAGACTGCCCTGGCCACTTCCCGTGAATTCCTGTCCGTATTCCCCGGGCGCCACCTGCTCTCTTACAAGTATACTGTCTTGTATAATAAAGCTCAGTGGTTTCACCTACCAGACCCGTTACAGTTTGCTCGGGCCATGGAACCCGGTGGCACCCAAACCCCTTCACTCCCGGAATTGTGTCATGAACTATCTCGCCAGAGGTCGCAACAGGAGGCCATCCTGGGTCACCTGCGGAACGTCAATTCCCGCCTGGACACTTTGAAGTCATCACCAGCAACCACCGCTGGAGCCATGACTCATAATCCGGCAGCCTCGCTGCTTCCCAATTCCGTGGTTTCCATTCCCAGACCCCGACTTTCAGCTCCTCCTAGGTTTGGAGGCGACCCTGCTCTGGCTCGTGGTTTTATTAACCAGTGCACCCTGCATTTCGAACTCCTGGCACACCAGTTTAACTCTGACCGGGCCAAAATTGCCTTCATCATGTCCCATCTCACCGGAGAGGCTCTGGCCTGGCTTAATCCTCTCTGGGAGAGAGAAGATCCTCTGGTATCTGACCTGCCTGCTTTTCTCTCGGCCTTCCGGAAGGTATTCGACGAACCTGGACGGAAGACCTCCTCTGCATCATCTCTGTTACGTCTCCGTCAGGAGAGTCTCACCGTTGGTCAATATGCCATACGGTTCCGTACTCTAGCCTCAGAGTTGGCTTGGGACAATAACGCCCTGATTTCGGTCTTCTGGGAGGGTCTGTCCGGCCGTATTAAAGATGAACTTGCCGGTCGGGACATTCCAACCTCCCTTGATGATTTAATAAATCTTGCCAATAGAATTGATCTACGGTTCCAGGAACGTGCCAAAGAGGTCACCCGTGAGAGAGGGTTTCCTCGTCTTGCACCCTCGTTTCAGAGACCTATAACCCCTTCCGTTTCTCCCCAGATGCACACTGCTGAGCCTATGCAGGTCGACCAGACCAAGATGGTCAAAGCCCGTCAGGACTCACGCCGTGCCGAGAGGAATTGCTTCTACTGTGGCAGTAAGGAGCACTGGATCCGTACCTGTCCAGAGAGATCGGGAAACGCCTGTGTCTAGGTTCGCTCGGAGAGGTCCACCTAGACCAGAATAAATCCTCTTCATCTCTGCTGCTGTCTGTCTCTATTCTCATCGGTAAGAACCGTTACTTCGAACTGGCCCAACTTGATTCTGGAGCAGCTGGGAATCTAGTTTCGCAGGCTCTAGTAGAGAAGTATCGCATTCCCACCAAACCTCTGGTTGAACCAGTATCTGTTGCTGCTGTGGATGGGGGTCTCCTACCTCGTCCCATCCAACTTATCACCGAAGCCATAACCCTGCAGGTGGGAATGTTGCATTCTGAGAGCATCTCGTTTCATGTTTTACCTGGTCTCTCTCATGCTTTCTTACTAGGTCTGCCTTGGCTGCAAAAACATGCACCCGTGCTTGACTGGCAGAATGGAGAGATTCTTCGCTGGGGACAGGACTGTCATAAAACGTGTCTGGTGCCTGTCCATCCCGTCCGTTCTTCTCCTACACCTGCTAATCTACCTGGACTCCCGATTCCATATTGGTCATTCGCGGATGTCTTTAATAAAAAGGAAGCAGAGACATTACCCCCGCATAGACCATATGATTGCCCAATCGACCTGCTACCCGGTACTACGCCTCCCCGTGGGCGTATTTACCCATTGTCCGCTGCAGAGACCAGGTCGATGTCAGAATATATTGAGGAGAATTTAGCGAAAGGATTCATCCGTAAATCTACCTCCCCCACGGGAGCAGGTTTCTTTTTTGTAAAAAAGAAAGACGGATCTCTCGTCCCTGTATTGACTACAGAGACTTGAATTTGATCACAGTGAAGAATAAGTACCCTCTTCCGCTCATTCCGGAGTTGTTTGATCGTCTTAGAGGGGCTAGAGTCTTCACTAAACTGGATCTTCGTGGAGCATACAACCTGGTTCGTATCCGTCGAGGAGATGAATGGAAGACGGCATTCAACACCCGGGATGGCCACTACGAGTATCTGGTTATGCCCTTTGGTCTCTGTAATGCTCCAGCAGTCTTTCAGGAGTTGGTCAATGACATCTTCCGGGACCTCCTCTACTCCTGCGTTGTGGTGTACCTTGACGACATCTTGGTCTTCTCTCCGGATCTCCAGTCTCACCGGAGGGATGTTCGTCAGGTTCTGCTCAGGCTCAGGCAGAATCACCTCTTCGCCAAACATGAGAAGTGCCTCTTTGAGCAGACCTCGCTTCCGTTTCTGGCTACATTATCTCTCAGACAGGCCTACGAATGGATCCGGAGAAACTGTCTGCCATCGAGAAGTGGCCCCGACCAGAGGGGTTGAAGGCCATTCAGCGGTTCCTGGGATTCGCTAACTATTACCGTCTCTTCATACCGCACTTCTCTTCCAGGACTGCTCCAATCTCAGCGCTCACCCGCAAGGATGCTAACCCCAAACAGTGGACGCCCGAAGCAGAGGAGGCCTTTCTTTCCTTGAAACAAGCCTTCTCTTCCGCTCCAGTGCTGCATCGCCCGGACGGCAACAAGCAGTTCTTCCTGGAGGTGGACGCTTCCTCTGCTGGAGCCGGAGCGGTACTTACTCAAAAATCTTCATCCGGGAAGATGGTTTCCTGTGGTTTCTTCTCCAAACTCTTCTCCTCCTCCGAGCGCAACTACTCCATAGGAGATCGAGAGTTATTGGCCATTAAATTGGCATTGGAGGAGTGGCGTTACCTACTCGAGGGGGCTCTTCATCCGGTAATCATCTACACGGACCACAAAAATCTGTCTTACCTTCAGCATGCTCAGAGACTTAACCCTCGCCAAGCCCGGTGGTCCTTGTTTTTTGCCCGTTTTGATTTTCTCTTGCATTTTCGCCCGGCTGACAAAAACATCAAGGCGGATGCCTTGTCCCGGTCCTTCCTGGTGTCGGATCTCGAAGATGAGCCTAAACATATCATCGATCCCGCCAGAGTGATGCAGGTGGCTCCCGTGAGTCTAAACCGTCTCCCTCCTGGTAAGACGTTCGTATCAGAGACTGATCGGAAGAGAATTCTACATTGGGGTCATTCGTCTAAACTCGCTGGCCACGCTGGTCAGAAAAAGACCCTCCAACTCATTACCCGGCATTATTGGTGGCCTACCCTGCACAAAGACGTAATAGACTTTGTTTCTGCCTGTGTCTCCTGTGCCCGCAACAAAGTTCCGAGACACCTGCCTACCGGCCGTCTTCTTCCGCTTCCTGTACCCGCTGCCCCCTGGCAGCATATAGCCATGGACTTCATTACTGATCTTCCCGTCTCTGCTGGTTGTACAGTCATTTGGGTGGTCGCTGACCGCTTTTCCAAGATGGCTCACTTCATTCCTCTGCCAGGTCTTCCGTCTGCACCCGAGTTGGCTAAAGACTTTATCCGCCACATCTTCCGTCTCCATGGTTTGCCTCGTCACATTGTGTCGGATCGTGGGGTACAGTTCACTTCACGTTTCTGGAGAGCTACTTGTAAGTTACTAGACGTCACCTTGGATTTCTCCTCCGCTTACCACCCACAGTCCAATGGACAAGTTGAGCGAATAAATCAGAATCTGACCAGCTATCTCCGACACTTCGTTAATGCTCATCATTCTGATTGGGTGGAGCTCCTGCCTTGGGCCGAATTCTCTTACAATAATCACGAGAGCGAATCGTCCACCAAGTCTCCGTTTTTTATAGTCTTCGGTCAGCACCCTCGGATTCCTGTCCCCGTTTCCATCTCTGTGGACAATCCAGCTGCGGAATCTCTGGTTAGAGAATTCTCCTCCATCTGGGAGAGTACCCGGTCCGCACTCATTCAGTCATCCGAGCGCATGAAAAGACATGCTGACAAGAAACGTCTGGATCCTCCTCAATTCCGTCCTGGGGACAAAGTCTGGCTTTCGTCCAAATATGTTCGGCTCAAAATTCCTTCATACAAGTTAGGTCCTCGTTTATCGGTCCTTTTGAGGTCATCAGGCAGATCAACCCAGTGTCCTATAAACTGAAACTCCCGGCCAATTTGCGAATTCCTAACTCTTTTCATGTGTCTCTCCTCAAACCTGTGGTACTTAACTCTTTTTTCAAGTCTACAGGTACACCTCCTGCTCCAGTGTCTGCTGATGATGAATTTGAGGTAGAGAACATTCTGGCCATAAAAGGGTAGGAAGAAAGACTTATTTTCTGGTGGATTGGAAGGGGTTTGGTCCTGAGGAGAGAACGTGGGAGCCTCGGGAGAACATCCATGCCCCTCTTATCCTAGCTAAATTTCTTTCTGGCCTAAAGAGGGGGGGCCTAGAGGGGGGGTACTGTAGCATCGGCGTCCCGGCCCTCTGCCAGGCAGGGACGCCATTCCCCTTACCAGCGCTCTGCGTCCTCAGCGCCCCCAGCGTCCTCAGCGCCCCCAGCGTCCTCAGCACCCCCAGCATCCTCGGCGTCCTCATTCCGCCCTGCTGGGCCCGCGCGCTCCTTCCCTGCTGCTGGACTTAGGGCACGCGCCCGCGCCCTCCCCCGCTCTTAAAGGAGCCGCGCGCATTTTCCAAATTAGTCTCCGGCCAATGCCGGAGGACTCCACCCTATATTAAGGGCTTCCTCCTTAATGGAGGTGCCCGAGCAATGTTGTTGTTGCACTGTATAACTCTGCTTCAGCCCTCAGCTCCTGTTTCCAGTTGCCTGCCTGTTACCCGTCTGTTTGCTGTCCGCCATCTGACTGCAGCCCTCCCCGGAGGTTCGGACATCACCTGCAGTGATCCCCGGCGATTACAGAGACTCTTGCCTGCTCACTTGGGAGCGATCATCTGCCATCCGACTGCAGCTCTATCCGAAGGTTCGGACTTCATCAGCTGTGATCACCGGCTACTTCAGAGACTCTTGCCTGCTCACTTGGGAGCGATCATCTGCCATCCGACTGCAGCTTTATCCGAAGGTTCGGACATCTCCAGCAGTGATCACCGGCTACTCCAGAGACTCCTGCCTGCTCGCTTGGGAGCGATCATCTGCCATCAGACTGCAGCCTACCAGGAGGCTCCAACATCTCAGGTCGTATAAGCCTGTCTATTCAGAAACTGTCCTGGTCACTTACTGTGACAACCTGCCTGTCCAGAGACTGCCCTGGTCACTTGCTGTGACAACCTGCCCGTCCAGAGACTGCCCTGGTCACTTGCTGTGACAACCTGCCTGCCCAGAGACTGCCCCGGTCACTTGCTGTGACAACCTGCCTGCCCAGAGACTGCCCTGGTCACTTGCTGTGACAACCTGCCTACCCAGAGACTGCCCTGGTCACTTGCCGTGACAACCTTCCTACCCAGAGACTGTCCTGGTCACTAGCCGTGACAACCTGCCTACCCAGAGACTGCCCTGGTCACTTCCCGTGAATTCCTGTCCGTATTCCCCGGGCGCCACCTGCTCTCTTACAAGTATACTGTCTTGTATAATAAAGCTCAGTGGTTTCACCTACCAGACCCGTTACACACACTACTCGGTGGTCACACATGCACACTACTCGGTGGTCACACCTGCACACAACTCGATGGTCACACACACATGCACACTACTCGGTGGTCACACCTGCACACAACTCGATGGTCCACACACATGCACACTATCTGGTGGTCACACATGCACAGTACTCATGGTCACACAAGCACACTTCCGGTGGTCCACATGCACACTACTCGTAGTCACACATGGCACTACCGGTGGTCACACATGCGCACATTTTCCAGCAGTTACACATGCACACTATCCGGTGGTCATACATGCACACTACTGCTTCATTCATATAAAACTTGGCGACCCCTTCTAATAAATAATGGAGGGTCCTAGTGGTCGATCACCCACCAATATACATTTTTGTCACATATGCAGTGGATAGGAGATACACGTTTCTCATGGAAAACCCATTAAATTCCCCAAATCACATAAATAGGATTGATTTCTTCAGCCCATAGACAATGAAACAATTTTCATTCCTCACACTCCTGTGTAGTCAAATGCTTTACTCGGCCGAAGCATCAATCTCCAAGCTCTTAGTAAATCTCGCAGGAATCCTTACCTTTCCCCGTTAGCATTAGGCTGTGCCGTCCCAGAGTTGGCGGGCAGAGTCTCTGTCACGTCCGATATCACGGGCCCCGCACTGACCGCAGGGCTGTTTAATGAGGACACTGGATCTGTAGGTGGCTACGTAGAGAATTTAGTATGAGACACTCCAAACCAAACATGACGATCACACAGGATAAAGCACCATTTTAATGCAATCTCACTTGCTTGATCCTAGTTTCCTCTAACATCTGGCATTGGGGAGATATTTAAATTAATATAAACCTAATGTCCCCCACTAAACATCATTTTTTTTCATGTTAATAGGTCCACATAAATGTGCTGATAAATGTAGAAATAAGAAAAAATTAAATTATAGAATGCAGTCGCCACTGGGGGGAGCTCCAGAACTCACTGCATACAGGTAATACATACATGTAGTAAATGCCTAATCTCCCCCTAGTGGTGGTAAAATGTTATGATATAAAGGGGTTGTTGTTATTGGTATTTTTTTTACTTAGGTGGATAGGTGGATAGGTGGATGGGGAGCTTAATTGTCTTCTCTCCAAATCGCACCTCACAACCTGTGCACTTGACCCCATCCCAACCCACCTCCTCCCCAACCTCACCACCACTATTATTCCATCCCTAACCCACCTCTTCAATCTATCACTAACTTCCGGTACCTTCCCTTCTGCTTTCAAGCATGCCACAATCACGCCTATCCTTAAAAAGCCAACCCTCGACCCAACCGCTATGTCCAGCTATCGCCCAATATCGCTGCTCCCATTCGCTTCCAAACTCCTGGAGCTGCATGTCCACGCTGAGCTTTCCTACCACTTCTCTTCTAACTTGCTCTTTGACACTCTACAATCTGGTTTTCCGCCCCCATCACTCCACTGAGACAGCCCTGACCAAAATTACTAATGACCTACTTACAGCCAAAGCAAACGGACAATACTCTATACTCCTGCTTCTTGACCTGTCCTCTGCTTTTGACACAGTTGACCACTGCCTTCTACTACAGATTCTTTCCTCCTTTGGCGTCAAAGACCTCGCCCTATCTTGGATCTCCTCATACCTTTCCAACCGCACATTCAGCGTCTCCCACTCCCACACTACCTCCTCGTCCCACCCTCTCTCTGTTGGAGTTCCCCAAGGCTCTGTTCTAGGACCCCTACTCTTCTCAATCTATACACTTGGCCTGGGGCAACTCATAAAGTCCCACGGATTCCAGTACCACCTTTACGCTGATGACACTCAGATCTACCTCTCTGGCCCAGACATCACTTCTCTGCTATCCAGAATCCCGGAGTGTCTATCAGCCATATCCTCCTTCTTCTCCTCCCGCTTCCTCAAACTCATGTGGACAAATCTGAACTCATAATCTTTCCCCCATCCCACAGATCTTCCTTACCTGACCTATCTACCACAATTAACGACATCACGCTTTCCCCCGTACCAGAAGTCCGCTGCCTCGGAGTAACCCTTGACTCTGCCCTGTCCTTCAAACCGCACATCCAAGCTCTTTCTACCTCCTGTCGCCTTCAGCTCAAAAATATTTCAAGAATCCGTCCTTTCCTCAACCCTCAATCTACTAAAATGATTGTGCACGCCCTCATCATCTCCCGCCTCGACTACTGCAACACCCTTTTCTCTGGCCTCCCTGCTAACACCCTCGCACCTCTCCAGTCCATCCTTAACTCTGCTGCACGACTAATTCACCTCTCTCCTCGCTACTCCTCCGCTTCTCCCCTCTGCAAATCTCTTCACTGGCTCCCATTCCCTCAGCGTATCCAGTTCAAATTACTAATACTGACCTACAAGGCCATCTATAATCTGTCTCCTCCATATATCTCTGAACTAATCTCCCGATATCTTCCCTCACGTAATCTCCGATCCTCCCAAGACATCCTTCTCTCCTCCACACTTATTCGCTCCTCACCCAACCGCCTCCAAGACTTCTCCCGAATATCCCCCATCCTCTGGAATTCTTTGCCCCAACACATCCGACTATCAAACTCATTCAGATCCTTCAGACGGAACCTGAAAACCCATCTCTTCAGGAAAGCCTACAGCCTGCAATGACCCTGCTGCCTCCTCACCACTACCGGAGTTATTGCCTCAACCAACACCGGAACTGCTGCAACCCCCCGACCTACTGTCTCCTGCCTCACAATCCTGTAGAATGTAAGCCCGAAAGGGCAGGGTCCTCTCCCCTCTGTATCAGTCTGTCATTGTTAGTTTGTCTACTGTAAGTGATACCTGTAATTTGTATGTAACCCCTTCTCATGTACAGCACCATGGAATCAATGGTGCTATAGAAATAAATATTAATAATAATAATAATAATGTATTTACTGCTAAAATTAAGTTTTCCAGTTGTGTTTCATTACAATTTTTGCACCGTTTGGCTTTTACTGGCTCTTTGTTTTCCTGTAAATATGGTCTATGGTCATTTATCAGCTCAGAAAAAAGATATAAAAGATCTACAAACGCTTCTGTCAGATCATCAGAACTACTTCCCTGGCAGATTTTCAGATAATAATCAAAGATGTGATATTCTCCAAGACCTAGTCCTGTCTTGAGACACCAGAAATGGCTGGAAATGATGATTACTGGCCACCGCAGTGACCCATCTCGGCCTATGATCATCGAAGCAGTCATTTCCATCCATTTCTGGGGTGTCGAGAAGGGACTTGGAAGTAGAGACCAGCATGGACTGGGTGAGTGCTGGAACAAGATCTGCAGGGGATCGGTGACTTTCTAACCAGTCTGAGCCAGTAAAACCCCTGAGGGTGTATTGCCTGGGGTGAAACATGATGATTATCGCAACATCCTATTCCAAAAATCTTCTTTTTAAAGTCTTGTGTTAATACTACGGAACAAAAGAGGTTAGGCCACCAAACATAACACTTTTTCCCAGTGACTCAGAGCTGATCATCCGATTGTACAAGAGAGACTCATCGTATTATTTACTTAGTTCATGCCCTCCGGGTTTGGCTTTGCTGAAAGGAACATATTTATTGCCATTTGCAGCACAAAACAGAATGATTGAAATGGAATACCAGCACAACCGGATATTAATGCCTCAAACAAAGGATATTTCACTTTTAAACACATTGGGTCCGATTCATTATTTGCACCCTTTTATTTTTCTCACATTTTTCACCTCTTTTTCATTTGCGCCTTATTCTTCTTTTAAAGCGTTGCCTTTTTTAAAGTACTTTTTATATACAGTATGTTACACTGTGGTTTTTTTATGTTCATCCATACGGGCGTGGTATTTGGTAACCAAATGTTTTCGGATGATTCATAAATTGCGACTTTTTAAAAAGTGGCAAAATGTTTGCTCATGTTTAGATGAAAGGGTCCAAACTTTGCGCAAAATTTTTTAGATGTACATAAAATTAACAATCCTCCCCTGGAGTGCTGAGTTTATGAAGATCTGAAACTTTTTTCGCAAAGTTTGGAACGCTTTAGCTGAAAATGCGACTAAAAAATTTGACAAAAATGAAGGGCCCACGATTCATCATTTGAACTTCTTGTAAGTCACTTTTCTTTTCATGTGTTCTAGTATTCGTTGCCAATTTTTGGTCAAATTCTTCCAAATGGGGCATGTGGTTTGTGAAATTTTCTTTATTTTTGTTTTTAATGATTTATGTGACTTTTTCACCCAAAACGTCGCATGTCTGGCTAAAATGTGTGTTTACAAGGTGTATAAAGCTTCACCCACAGGGTGGTATCTACAGCTGAGAAGAAGGAAGTCTCACAAAGCTGTCAAGATACTGAGACAGTGAAGAACCCAACTTCCATCAACCCCAATCTCCTTCTTTTAAAGGGCCAGAACTTTACTAAATTAGGCAGAACGTTTTTTTTTTTTTACCGGTCCGAATCCCATATAATTGAGAAAGGTTGGACATTTTGGTCCCCTTTACCCAGGAAGTGATAGGTCATCTTACATAAAAGACTGACCATGTTATGGAGTTTCTTTTGTGGCCCCCTGTGTATTATATCATATATTGAAGGAGATATAAAGAAAAATAAAGTCTGATCTCTCCTCCAGTCCTCATTTTTCATATTTCTTGGCTTTATGTCCATACTTGCCAATTTTCCCGAAACACCAGGACACTCCTGGAAAAGGAAAGACCTCAGCTTCCAGAAGGGTTCCTGTATGTGATACCTGGATGATACATCAATAGACAAAGCCGAGATATCCAAATGAGTATTAAAGGGGTGGAGGCCAGAAGGTATGATAGAAAAATGGGGCAGAGTTATGGGTGAATTTCTTGTTAACTTGCTCAGCGCAACACTCTCGTTCACCTCCCAGTCACCCAGTATGGTAAGCTATGTCCTACATAATCAGAGAACATGTTCCAACAAGGTTTTATGGCGTGTAGACTACAGACAAGAATAAAATCTGGTGAAAAAAGAAGAAAAAGATGCTTCAGTGCTGGCCCGAGCCTCCTCAAACAACCGGTCAAGTAGGGCACCCATCAATCTAATATTGGGATAGACCATTAGTTTAAAGGGTCTTGATAACCCCCTTTAATTATTATGCCTAGCTAAATGCTTTGCCACCCAAGCAAGAAAATAATAAGAAAACTCACCGACTGAATGTAATAGGGGTCATGCAGTGAATCTACAGGAAGAAGTCTACTAAATTTGGACACTGGTAGGGCAGAGTTTCCGTCATCCAACATAAGAGGTCTGAAATAGAAAAGGTATTATCAGAAGATCTAAATCTAGGCAATAATCATAAATCTGATTGACAGACAAAGGGACAAAGGATGATCTGCCCTGAAAGTGCGGCACATTCTACATAAACTCTATATGTACTAAATGATTTTGTGTCAAAGGCTTCATCTTGTTTAACTGGTTTTCCACGCTGTACCTTGGATTTCTACCTTTCGGCAATCCTAAAAGTTACGCTACAGTTAAATAGGAGGAAGTAGCTATTTGAGCATGATAGGCGTGTACAATGTCCTACTTCTGCTCTTCCTCTAGCCCCTTCCAATCACGGACCATGGTCACACATTCATTGCATAGTTACATACCGAGACGTAACTCGAAGCTCCTCAGCCCCGATGTCAAAATCCTTAACTGGTCCAATTTAATACTAGTGTTAACTTAGGATTCCCAAAGAACCCTCAGGCACCAGGACCTGGTTGTGACAGCTTCCCCTGCTGTTTGTGTGTGTATATTGAATGTTTGGCATTTTCCTTTTCCATGTTTGTTTTACCTAGTTAGTCTGGTTGGTGCATTACGTACACGGTACATTACTACGCCCCTCTTCCCACTTCCGCCCACTACCGTCTGTGGGCGGATTCAGGAGCTAAGCATGGTACGTGGCCCCGGCATCTTCACCATCAGAAGTAATCTGGGGAACAGGGCAAGCTAGGGTGCCATAGCGTTAGGAACAGGGAAGGAGCCCTGGTCCTGGGACAGCGACAACAGATTTGTGACATATAATTTCACTCTTAGGATCTTTTTACTCCTGGGATAGGGGGTAACTTACTGACTGCTGAGGGTTCGACCATTGGGACCACCTGGGAACAAGATTTGACCTCCGCTCCAGTTATTGTTTATGGGCTGAAGAGAAAGCTTAGCACAACTCAAAGCTCCTGCAAAATCCTTAACATGGTCCAACTTTCATACTAGTGTTATCTTAGGTTTCCCAAAAGATCCTCAGGCACCAGAACTGGTTGTGACAGCTCCTACTACACTCCTGGTTGAACAAAGATATATCCCTTCATTCTTAGGATCTTCCCTACTCCTGGGATAGGAGATGACCGCTGAGGGTCTGATCACTGGGACCACCAGCAGCGATCCTGAGAATGGGACGTAATCTCCACTCCAGTCATTGTTTATGGAACAAATGGAAAAAACTGACCGGAACATACAAACGAGTGTGAACAGGTGCAAGCTAGGACAACCAAGTCAATAAAACTAAGAAAAAATAGCAACACTGCAGCTAATTTTTCTTAGTATTATTGTTGATGGGACTGTGGTAAAAGCCAAGCGCTGCGCGCCACTATTTCTGACAGTCCAATGGACAATGAATGGAACAGAGGTTGAGAATGCGCCATTCAAGACGAGCACTGTTCTCAGGGTTTCAGAGCCCCATTCTTGGTATCGTTGGCATCCTAGCAGCAATCAAAAAGTTATTTCCTATTTTATGGATTAGGGGAAAAACCTTTAAGTTTTGCTCCATTTTAATAATGCTTTTGAAATCTTTCCATCCATTATTATTGGTATTGAGTTATTATGCTTATCTGCCTATTTTTGGATGCTTTTCCCTTTCTTTCTCTGCCCCCACAATAGTCCCAGGAGCTGAGAGGGCACTTTGCACACAGAATATTGAAAGCCGGTGGTCAGCAGATCTGACTCAGCAGGACCATTCAGCGCCCATCACTAGGGTGAGCGGGTCAGGTGACCTGCACTCGGGGGGGGGGGGCCTCGCTGAGCTTGTGATTTTGTTGGTGGGGGGTTTTGTCAGCTCGGGTGGGGGTGATCTCCTGCAGGCACTCACATCTTTCTCTTTATCCCAGCACTGGAGGGGCCGGGAGGCAGTTGTCCGAATAGAAACTGGATTAACTGTCATGAAAAAGCACAGAATCAGGTGTTAGTTACAGAAGTCATTGACCCTTCACCCTTTATATGCATCGATAACAACTAACTTTAGAAGGCGACACTTAGGCAAACTACTAAAAAGTGCCTTATAATAACACTATATACTACTACTATACTACTACTACCACTATATAATACTGTGTATTTTCTCCTTTTGGGGTACATATAACTCATTTGTGAACTTGAATTAGATTTTTTTCTGGGGAAGAATAAAAACAAATTAGTGTTTTTTTATGCACATCAATTTGTGATTAAAATATCAAAATGTCACACCCCTCAACATTCTGCTATGGATGACCTATCCTAAAGGTAAACCAAATTTGTATGGTCTTTACCAAGGTGGTGTGGCTCACAAGATTCTCTGGTGGCATGTATTTAGGCCGTTCTGTGTTATTACTTTGGGAGTAATGCCCTCTTGTTAATGACCATACAAATTAGGACTAAATAAAAAGGACCAACAGAATGCAAATAAAAAAAATTGGAAGCAGCAAAAAATAAAATAAGAGCGAAATCAAACTTTATTTGACCTGGTGAATGGTTCTCTTTAGAGTCCTTTACAACTGTCCATTATGTAGTTTTACATTGTGTTTTTCCAAATCTATAACTGACTCTGAACCGCAGTGCTGCCATGTTGATGCTTATGGCAGAGGATTATCTTTTGCCATATGCATCAACAGAGCAGCATTTGCTGTTTCACATCGCTGATTTATCAGCACAACTCTACACTGACTAGTAATTACAAGCTTAATTGTAGAGGAAGGTTGAGCGTGCTAGAAACCAGCTAACAATGATGTATAAGCACACAGGCATTGATGTAGATGGCAGAAGGTAAAGTCGGCCAGGCAGCGTACTGTACAAGAGTATAAAGTGCACAGGAGTGTATAATATATTCTAAAAGTAGAAAACACAGGCCTATCTATGGAGATTTTGCAAACTCTACCCACTTTGATTTCTTCAGCCCAAAACTGCAGGATAAAGTTTCCTGCACCTTCACAGACATTTTAGGCACTATATTCATGCTATTACAGTGCTGCTTGGGATCTAATCTCCAGTTTCTACTCCTCTGTCTGCTTTAAATTGAATGCTAAATTGTCTGCTCATTGGCCAGATTTACAGTAAAAAATATTTTAACTGCTTTTGGTACTAATAAATACAGAAGTTTTTACTTAAATTAACCTAAAAGTAGATCAAAGGGACTACATATCAATGAAGCACAATTTTATCATAGGAGGAGCTACTTCCTGTGCTTCAGAAATCGGGAATATGAAGTTTCCAAACAGAGCAACAGAAGGAAAAGCAGTTGACCTACAGCTATTAGAGGTGTATGGCCACTTTAAAGGGATACTGCAGAAATAGAAAAAAAATACATAACTAAGGGAAATGCAATTATAAATAAGTTATTAAATACCATTAAGTAGCAAATCTCTCTTGTCTAGGGATGTAATCAGTATAGAATTAAATTGGCTGCTGTCTTGTTACCCTGTCAGAAACATGTCCTAGAATGTTACTAGACAGGAGCCTGTGAGCCTGAGCTATAGGAGGCTCTGCCCCCAGCATATGTTGTAAGATGTGTTCCCAGTGAATATTCTAATACTGAAGATACCAGGAGGGCTGAGGTAAGAAGAGGCTGCTCACACTGCTGTCCTCCCTGTCTATCTGATGTAATACTCGAGATATTAGGAGTGCTGAAGTCAGATGAGGCTGCTCGCACTGCTGTCCTCCCTATCTATCTGATGTAATATTGGAGATACCAGGGATGCTGAGGAAAGAAGAGGCCGCTTGCTCTCACACTGCTGTCCTACCTGTCTATCTGATGTAATACTGGAGATACCAGGGATGCTGAGGTAAGACGAGGCTGCTCGCACTGCTGTCCTCCCTGTCTATCTGATGTAATACTGGAGATACCAGGGATGCTGAGGTTAGAAGAGGCTGTTCACACTGCTGTCCTCCCTGTCTATCTGATCTACTACTGGAGATACCAGAGATGCTGAGGTTAGAAGAGGCTGCTCACACTGCTGTCCTCCCTGTCTATCTGATGTAATACTGGAGCTACAAGTGCTGCTGAGGCAAGAAGAGGCTGCTCACACTGCTGTCCTGTTACCTGTCAGAAACATGTCCTAGAATGTTACTAGGACAGGAGCCTGTGAGCCTGAGCTATAGGAGGCTCTGCCCCCAGCATATGTTGTAAGATGTGTTCCCAGTGAATATTCTAATACTGAAGATACCAGGAGGGCTGAGGTAAGAAGAGGCTGCTCACACTGCTGTCCTCCCTGTCTATCTGATGTAATACTCGAGATATCAGGAGTGCTGAAGTCAGAGAGGCTGCTCGACTACTGTCCTCCCTATCTATCTGATGTAATACTGGAGATACCAGGGGTGCTGAGGTAAGAAGAGGCTGCTCGCACTGCTGTCCTCCCTGTCTATCTGATGTAATACTGGAGATACCAGAGGTGCTGAGGTAAGAAGAGACTGCTCACACTGCTGTCCTACCTGTCTATCTGATGTAATACTGGAGATACCAGGGATGCTGAGGTAAGAAGAGGCTGCTCACACTGCTGTCCTACCTATCTATCTGATGTAATACTGGAGATACCAGGGGTGCTGAGGTAAGAAGAGGCTGCTCGCACTGCTGTCCTCCCTGTCTATCTGATGTAATACTGGAGATACCAGGGATGCTGAGGTAAGAAGAGGCTGCTCACACTGCTGTCCTCCCTGTCTATCTGATGTAATACTCGAGATATCAGGAGTGCTGAAGTCAGATGAGGCTGCTCGCACTACTGTCCTCCCTATTATCTGATGTAATACTGGAGATACCAGGGGTGCTGAGGTAAGAAGAGGCTGCTCGCACTGCTGTCCTCCCTGTCTATCTGATGTAATAATGGAGATACCAGGGGTGCTGTGGTAAGAAGAGGCTGCTCACACTGCTGTCCTACCTGTCTATCTGATGTAATACTGGAGATACCAGGGATGCTGAGGTAAGAAGAGGCCGCTTGCTCTCACACTGCTGTCCTACCTGTCTATCTGATGTAATACTGGAGATACCAGGGATGCTGGGGTAAGAAGAGGCCGCTTGCTCTCACACTGCTGTCCTACCTGTCTATCTGATGTAATACTGGAGATACCAGGGATGCTGAGGTCAGAAGAGGCTGCTCACACTGCTGTCCTACCTATCTATCTGATGTAATACTGGAGATACCAGGGGTGCTGAGGTAAGAAGAGGCTGCTCGCACTGCTGTCCTCCCTGTCTATCTGATGTAATACTGGAGATACCAGGGGTGCTGAGGTAAGAAGAGGCTGCTCACACTGCTGTCCTACCTGTCTATCTGATGTAATACTGGAGATACCAGGGATGCTGAGGTAAGAAGAGGCTGCTCGCACTGCTGTGCTCCCTGTCTATCTGATGTAATACTGGAGATACCAGGGATGCTGGGGTAAGAAGAGGCCGCTTGCTCTCACACTGCTGTCCTACCTGTCTATCTGATGTAATACTGGAGATACCAGGGATGCTGAGGTAAGACGAGGCTGCTTGCACTGCTGTCCTCCCTGTCTATCTGATGTAATACTGGAGATACCATGGATGCTGAGGTAAGACGAGGCTGCTCGCACTGCTGTCCTCCCTGTCTATCTGATTAATACTGGAGATACCAGGATGCTGAGGTTAGAAGAGGCTGTTCACACTGCTGTCCTCCCTGTCTATCTGATCTACTACTGGAGATACAGAGATGCTGAGTAGAAGAGGCTGCTCATACTGCTGTCCTCCCTGTCTATCTGATGTAATACTGGAGCTACAAGTGCTGCTGAGGCAAGAAGAGGCTGCTCACACTGCTGTCCTGTTCACCCTGTCTATCTGATCTCATACTGGAAATAGCAGGAGTGCTGAGGTAAGAAGAGGCTGCTCACACTGCTGTACACCCTGTCTGCCTGATATAATACTAGAGATACCAGGCATACTGGGGTAAGAAGAGGCCACTTGCTCTACTATCCACTCCGTCTGTCTGATCTAATACTGAAGATAGCAGGAGTGCTGAGATAAGAAGAGGCTGCTCACACTGCTACCCATCCTGTCTACCTGATCTAATAACCTAATAGTGGAGATGCCAGGAGTGCTGAGGTAAGAAGAGGCTGCTCACACTGCTATCCACATTGTCTATATGATCTAAAACTGGAGATACCAGGAGTGCTGGGGTAAGAAGAGACTGCTCACACTGCTGTCCACCTTGTCTATATGATCTAATGATGGAGATAACAGGGTGCTGAGGTAAGAAGAGGCTGCTCACACTGATATCCATCCAGTCTGTCTAATATAACACTTGAGATACTAGGTGTGCTGAGATAAGAATAGGCTGCTAACACTGCTGTCTACCCTGTCTGTCTGATCTAACACTTGAGATAGTAGGCATGCTGAGTAAGAAGAGGCTGCTCACACTGCTGTCCACCTTGTCTTTCAGAATGCTGCTCTGACCTGGAGTCAGCTTGACATTATATGCTATATGGTAATTTATCGCAGGTCACAGCAGAGGAGTCTTCTACTGCACATGCTCACAGGTTCCAGTCCTATTAACATTCTAGGACAGGATTCTGACAGTGTAACAAGACAGTGATTACTTCCCTAGACAAAATGAGTGTGATTTGCTAATTAAAGGTATTTAAGAACTTAGTTGTAATGAATTTGCATTACCGTAGTTATTTTTTTTTCTCTATTCCCCTTTAAGTTCCAAAATATTAATATACAGTATTTACATGTCAACTATAAGGCTTTATACACTCACCTTGTTAATAATCTTTTGCTGTTGAGAATGGTTTTGTCTTAGAGAAACTACCTCTCGCCACAGGACTTCATTCTGCCTAGCAAAAGGAAATGAATAGTGTTAGTAATAATCGTAATACGGTGGTTAGTAATAACCACTACTGGACTTGTGATTAGACGGTGCATCTGGACATTGCCAGAAATCAAGTTTATCACTGCAGTGAATGAAGTGCAAAATATAGAAATATAGGTTCGAATTCTTGCTGCCCGAGGTTTGGGCAGCATTAATCAGATGACAGGTTCCCTTTACCGGGTAAAAACAAAGAGCGAGGCATGTAAGAACAGAATGTGTGGTGTTTTTTATATATAATTGTGAGGTCAGAGAAGATGTTTTAAAAGTTCTGCAACTTCTGTTGCAAATGCAGGCATTATCTTGGGTATTAAACATGCATCCTTTGGGACAGATTGTAGAATGCAATAGTGCAACTATTTTGGCACTTCAGCATTCAAAGGTGAGAGAATACAGTTGTGTGAAAAAGTGTTTGTCCTCTTCTTGATTTCCTATTCTTTTGCGTGTTTGTCACACTTAAATGTTTCAGATCACCAAACAAATGTCAATATTAGACAAAGATAACACAAGTAATCACAAAATGCAGTTTTTAAATGAAGGTTTTTATTATTAAGGGAAAAAGAAATCCAAACCTACAGGGCCCTGTGTGAAAAAGTGATTCCCCCACCCTTAAATTAACTGTAGTTTATCACACCTTTTGGAAGCTGCATTCAAATTCCCTAGCCACACCCAGGTCTGATTACTGCCAAACCTGTTCTCAATCAAGAAATCACTTAAATAGAACCTGTCTGACAACATGAAGTAGCACAAAAGATCCTCAAAAGCTACACATCATGCCATGATACAAATAAATTATGCAACAAATGAGAAACAAAGTAATCGAGATCTATTAGCCTATAAAAGGTTATAAAGCCATTTCTAAAGCTTTGGGACTCCAGCGAACCACAGTGACAGCCATTATATACAAATAGTGAAAACATGGAACAGTGGTAAACCTTCCCAGGAGAGGCCGACCGACTAAAATTACCCCAAGAGCACAGTGGTGACTCATTTAAGAGGACACAAAAGACCCCACAACAACATCCAAAGAACTTCAGGCCATACTTGTATCAGTTAGGGTCAGTTTTCATGACTCCAACATAAGAAAGAGATGGGGCAAAAATGAACTGCATTACAGAGTTCCAAGACGAAAACCACTACTGAGCAATAAACATAAAGGCTCGTCTCTGTTTTTCCAGATGACATCTTGATGATAACCCACGACTTTTGGGAGAATACCAAAAGTGGAGTTATGAGACAAAAGTTTAACTTTTTGGTAGTTGTATGTCCCATTACATCTGGCGTAGAAGTAACACAGCACTTAAGAAAAGGAACATCGCACCAACAGTAAAATGTGATGGTCTGGGGCTGTTTTGATGCTACAGGACCTGAAAGATTGCTGTGGTAAATGGAGCCATTAATTCTGCTGTCTACCCAAAAATCCTGAAGGAGAATGTCCGGGCATCTGTTCGTGACCTCAAGCTGAAGCGCACTTGGGTTATGCAGCAGGACAATGATCCAAATCACACCAGCAAGTCCACCTCTAAATGGCTTAAGAAAAACAAAATTAAGACTTTGGAGTGGCCTAGTCAAAGTCCTGACCTTAATCCGATCGAGATGCTGTGGCATGACCTTAAAAAGGCGGTTCATACTTGGAAACCCTCCAATGTGGCTGAATTACAACAATTCTGCAAAGTTGAGTGGGCCAAAATTCCTCCAGAGCGTTTTAAAGACTCATTGCCAGTTATCTTATCGCCAATGCTTGATTTTAGTTGTTGCTGCAAAGTGTGGCCCATAAGTTATTAGGTTTAGGGGGTAATCACTTTCTCACACAGGGCCTTGTAGGTTTGGATTTCTTTTTCCCTTAATAATAAAGACCTTCATTTATAAACTGCATTTTGTGATTACTTGTGTTATCTTTGTCTAAGATTTACATTTGTTTGGTGATCTGTGACATTTAAGTGGGACAAACGCAAAAGAATTGGAAATCAGGAAGGGGGCAAACACTTTTTCACACAACTGTCTGTATATTATCATGAGCTCAAATTTGCCAACATAAATCAGAATCTTGGCAAATCTAATGTAAAGGCCTCAATTCACATTAGACTAACGTCAGCTGAAACCGCTGATATTGATTGGTTTGGCAGACGGTCTGATGTATAAGGGACTACTGACTGTTCCTCAATAGATCAGAAAGGAAAAGGATCTGGCATGTCTGATTTCGGACTGCCGAAGCTGTTGCCAGAGGATTCTGAGAGCGGCGTTTTCCATTGAGAACACAAGAGTGCTCGGCAGATGGAGCGTTCCTATGTATGGAGGAATCGGGAGAGATTGCTGCCAGATAAACGATGCTTCGGCTGACAGCTAAAGTTTACGAGACTTAATAGAAAGTGGACAGTGAGTAAAGCCCTAGTCTGAAAAGATTGAGCAATCTCCGTCTTGTGATTGTGTGTCACATCTCTGCAGGCGGTAATGGACTCACTGCTTCATATCTTGCATCTGGCACTCGGTGTTTTCTTGCTGACTCCGCAGGCTCTGCACCTCATACAGCAGTCTGCTCACGTCCTCATGACGGAGTTTTGTCTCATCGCTTTTCACAACAGACACCTACACAGAATGACACAATTTATGTGCATTTTTCTCAAAAATGGGGTCATCTCATTTTAACAATTTTCAAGGTCCTCCAGTTTTAGCTTCCTCAGCTCACACCCTTATGGCATGTCTAAAAGATACATCATAAAACTTACTAAGCAGAATACCCCTGGTTAGGTTACAGAACATTGTAATATACTATGTAGACCAAAAGTATCGGGTACCCTTTTTATCACTGAATTCATAAAGTTAGAGAGTGGGGTCACCGAGTGCTGAGGAGAAGAGGGCACAAAAATCTCCAACGCTGCAGAGTCCAGACCTCTTCTGGTATTAACATCAGCACAAACACTGAGCATCATGGCCGAGCAGTTTATGCAGCCTTACATCACCAAGCACAATGCCGAGCGTCGGATGGAGTGGTGTAAAGCAGTCACCACTGGTCTGAAGATCAGCAGAATTGTATTCTATTGAATGACAAATCACCCTTCTTAATCTGGTGGTCTGAGGGACTACCGGTCAGAATTTTGTGAATGCCAACTGACTGCATTGTGCCAACTGTAAAGTTTGATGGAGAAGGGTTAATGCTAAGGGATTTAGATGATGCTTCTAAAACTGGGGGAACAGTTTGGGGAAGGCCTTTTTCTGTCCAAGCATGATGGTGTCCCAGTAGGTCCATAAGGTTATGGTTGGGGGAATTAGGTGTGAAATAACATGACCGGACACAAAGAGCCCCGACCCCAATGCCATCCAGCACCTTTAAAGACCTGTTCAAGTAAGGAAGGAGTTAACGTTTTCAGGCTTGCCAAATCTTACTATTAGGCTATGTTCAAACCATATTTTTGGTCTGACAGTTGTCCGAGTTTTTTTTACACAGACCTAATGTCTGCATCAAAAAAATTGCAGAGCGCACTATTCTCCTCTGTATTTCAGATGAGACCTGCCTATTCAAAAAAAATCGGATCCCATAGGGATCATCCATATTGCATCCGATTTTTACATATACAGTACTCTGCAATTCATTAACATAGGTGTTGGAATATGTTTGGTGCAACAACTACATTCCTGTCTATGAGCGTTCAGTTGCTAGATTTGCATGCTGTCTATAAAGCTAGAACAAAAAAATCTCCTAGAGGCTCACACAGGAAGAGCATGTGACTGTAGTTTCAGTTTTTCCTGTGTCTGTGTATGAGAGAAGCATCCTGCTGTAGATGCTGCACAGATAGAGACACACAGATGGTTTATTCCGGATCTATTAAGCTTATCATATATTGTTCCTGATTGTTCTTGAATAAAGAAGCTCTGTTGTCACACGCTTTGAGAGAATCCTGAATAATCCACTACCAACAATAGGAAACTGTATTTCGTCTTGTAAATTTTAATAACTGCTTATATAAAAATGGATGCCATACAAATGACAATTCAGATGAAAAATCATTTTTTTTCTGGATGAAAATAGGATGATTTTTTTTAGTCCTGTGAACTTAGCCTTATGGTATGTTCAGGAGATCCTGAGTGTAAATCTCAGCAGGGCCTCCAAAATTGTAAGAATAAAAACCACTCCAACTTAGAAGTTTGTGAGATTCAGTTTATGGCTGTTATGAATAAGAAATGCAAAGCTTATGATTTCCAACAATCTCCAGGGGCTTTCTGGAGTGTTCCTATATTTTATACTCTTCATGAATATAGGTGTTCTGTACACACATTTAGGTAGTTCATATCTGATAAAAAAAAATTAGAATTCATATCTGCATAATAAGGAAAAGACACTTAGTCTAAGCTCTCATCAGTTTCTTTGTTCCAATGTATTTTGGTGAGAATTTCCATATCTGATAGGCCTGATGACACTATAGAGAACACGTCACCTGATTTATTGATCTCAATTCACAGGCAGCACAAATCAGAGCCTGGCCACACGATTGCATCTAGAAATGTTTTCTCTGAAACGCTCAAGAGTTTCAGAAAAACATCTAATTTAAGGATTCAAAGGTGGAGAATAGACTAATCTGACACCTCTCTTGGCTTCTCCGAGCGCTGCTGCCGGTGATTGACAGGTTTCTTGCTATGGAATAACCTCTAGCCAGAAAAGAGCGGCGCCGGACTGGTCTCATCTCCAGCTATGGTACACAGTCGGATCTACTATTTATATATTTTCTGAAATACTGGAAAAATGCAGCAAGGCTCTGATTCAAGCTGTCTGTGGTTTGGACAGCATGAATCAGTTGACAGGTTCCCTTTAACCCTCTCTTACTGTAAGAATAAAGAAGATTTTTATCAAATAATTTTTTAAAACTGCTAACATGATTTTTGAAGTTTCATTCTTAAGCTGACCATACACATTAGATGGATGCTGGCCAAACAATGCTTCTGCTGAATGTTTGGTTGACAGCCATCTCAGCAAACTCCCATACCAAGGCGCACCCGTGTTCTTCATGAGAGAGCCTCCGACTTACACGTTGGTTGATGCCTTATCTAAGGGAGAACCATGGCGCTTTACATGTGAAAAGAGGTATATGTGGCGCCCCTGGGGTTCAGTCGCCACAGAGGTACTGCACCTCATCCAGAGGTGTTGTATCCCACTCTCAGGTAAGGAGGGGGCACTACCCAGGACTCTAACACTCACAACCAACACACACCAGTTCAGTCGGGGCATCTGGGTGTACCCTTAGGGAGGATGGCCTCATCCCAGGCTGGGTTGGAAAGGGTGTTGGGGAGTGGATGGGGAAGGTAGAGAGTAGAGAGGAGTCAGAGAGTGTGACAGTGGTCTGAGAAGCTTCTGGAAGGAGTCTGCTGGAGGGAGAGGAGGAGAGAGGAGCAGAGAGTAGCTCCTGAAGGAAAGACAGAGAAAGAGTCTACAGGGAGGCTGAAGCTGACAGCAGCTTGTCCCCAGACGACAGAGCGAGAGAGGCTCCAGAGGATGAAAGGAAGAAGAGTCTCAGGGGCACGGATAGTGAGGAATCCATCCGTGGGGTCCGCATTCACTGGCGTGCTCGGTGGAGATACCAGGTCGCAATTAGGGGACTGGCCCCAAAACTAGTGGAGAAACTAAGGACTCAGCTAGAAAACCGGAGGCTGCAGTATCTGCATGTGCTGCAGTCACATCCAACACATTCGCTGAAAAGGCAGACATATAGGATCCAGGGGTCTGACCAACGTCGCCCGACAAGATCCGAGTCTACTGGCTCAGGACACCGTGTGTGAAGACGCAGGGCAGGAGAGGCGGTAGTCGGCATAGTGAGACGGCCAGGAAAGGAACATCTAAAGGAGCCCTGGCAACGTGCACCCCAAGCTACCTGAGAGCTGACTGGATCACAGAACCTGAGGACACAGCACCCCGGCTGGGGATTGTAACACCAGAACTGTGAGTAAAACCTGTGAAAACTGCACACTGCTGTGTCCTCCTGTTTATTTGCTGCGTCACCTCAGCCCTGCACTACAACAATCATCATCATCATCATTTTACACTTCCACTGCCCTGGGGAATAGCTCTGCCTGTGGAGAGCTGAACCAACTCTGCTGCATCAACAACTGCCCCAGTGGATTGAATCTGCAGCGTCGGCTAACACCTTATTTGCCGAATAACACAGGTGGTGTCACGAACTATATCTTATAAACTTTACTCCCCTTTTATCATCATTTTCATTGGACGCCCAGGGCCACGGACCGGGTCACTGCTGCCGTTACACATCTCCTCAAGAACCGGCCTGGTACAGAGCATTCCCCCGGCCCTGGCGGGCGCTCCATATACATAACAAAAAACAAGTACAATAAAAATGAGTCACCATCTGGTACTGGAGGAGAGAGGAACCTGTCCGCAAGGGCCCACAGTCTACAAGGCTACACATTAGACCGTCGGCCAAACCTGTCGATATCGGCGGGTTGAGCCAACATTAGTCCAAAATTCTTCATTTTATACTAAAGCAGAGTTCAATCTCACCTTTCTCTTGATATGCTCAAGCAAGTGTTCATGGCCCTGCAGGAAGTACAGATGTTGAAACTCTGTGTCGTCCCTCTCTGGCTTCACAAGTCCTCCTTGTTCAATATTCACCACTTTTCTAAATCCATCTAAAAATAAAAATGTAATGTAAGTGTGGGAAACAACAGACTGCACTCAGATATCATTTGAGTGCAGTCCGATTTTTGCACAAGATTTTTGGACAAGACAGAGAATTTTTCTCTTTTCATTTTCTCCTCATCCGAGAGAATCGGATCACATTGTGATCACACTGATCAGAGTTTGATCAAAGTGTGATTTGCATAATTGGCCCGATTCTCCTGGATGAGAGAATCTACGTCCATCTGCACCTGCCCAAGGCTAAGTTCAGATGAGCGTATGAAAAAGCGCCTGTTTTTGACAAAAACGGTGACCACATGTATGCAACACAGAAGAAAACAGTCCGTTTTTTGCGCTGACCATTTTGCTCGAATGGACACATTTGATGATATACTTACACATATTTAGCTGCCTCACAAAACTGGCCATGTTATTGTGCTTGAAGTACTTGGGCAGGACTTCCTTGGCAAACCTGCCTTGGTCGAAGACATGGAAACTGGTTCCATTCTGAAAAAGAGCAAAACAAGGAAGACGAAAGATTGAAAACACCAAAATTTACAACAAGGTACTGACTGTTTAAAGGGAATCTGACATCAAATCACCAAAAACGCCATTTACCTACAGATATAGTGTTAATCAGCAGGTAAATAGGATTAGATTAACCCTGTATCTGCAGGTTAATAGTGTTTTTGGTAATGTGAAGTTCACTTTAAGATCAAGAAACTGTACACTGTGAGGTCAAAACGCCCATAACTTGTCAATGCATGGACTCTACAAGACCTCCCTGAAGGTGTCCTGTGGTATCTGGTGGCAAGGTCCATTAAGTCTGGTAAATTGTAAGGAGATGCTTGATTGCATTAAGATCTGGAGACTTTGAAGGCCAAGTCAACATCTTGAACTCTCTCTCATGTTCCTCAAATCATTCCTGAATAGTTCTTGTAATGTGACAGCAAGGGACACCACTGTCAGAATAGCTTCCCTGTGCGATCAGACCAGGCAGGTTAGCCTTTTCTCCCAATGAGTGTTGGTCGTCCATGTCCCTTTTAGGCTTGCGCCGTTCACATAGGCAGAGCAGCTGAGCTCAGTGATAGGCTGCGGTGCTGTCGACATAATGTCACCACTGCAGCCTATACAAAGTCACCGGATCAGCGGAGGAGACACAAAATTGGACCCAGAGAGGGCGAGTATTGAATGATTTTGCTATTTTTAAGGCACAGAACTTGGCTAGTAATACTACAAGGAGGCAGAGGGCTTGTCAGTTACACAATACAAGCCTGGTACTATACGTTTTATATACAGTATACCTAAGGCTGGTTCTATACCTTTTATATTGCCTGAGGCTGGTACTATATACTGTATATTATATTGCCTGAGGTTGGTACTATATATATTATATTGCCTGAGTCTGGTACTATATGTTTTATATGCGCCTGAGGCTGTTGTAGTTCCTGCTGTTACTACTTCCTTCAGACAAAAAACTGACAAGCACATCCCAACTAGTGTGAATAGGTGCCAGCTGACATAACAATTCTAAGAAAATATAAAGCTGCACTCTGGATTGTTTAGAATGGTACATCTAGAAAATTGGAACTGCATTACTGCCATAGAACATTGGTTAAGTGCTATATTATGTACATGTGAAATTTTGAAAAATTGGAAATGCAATATTGCTATAGGAAAATTTACAGCAAAAAGAAGGTACTTAGCACATAAATTGGCCAATGTATATAAGCCCATCTGCAACGTCAATGCGTACCTTATAGTTGGGTCCCTGACCTGATAAGATACCTCTGTTGGACTAAAAAGCCTACAATATATGGGGTAGGAAGGAACCAGCTATTTAAAACCTCCTGAATCTGATGCAATTGGGTGTGGGAGTGCACATGTCACATGAGGACAGGGAATCTGCCATTCTTCCTTGCAGATCCTCTCCAGTTCCGTCAGATCGGATGGTGAACGTTGGTGAACAGCCATTTTCAGGTCTCTCTAGAGATGCTCAATTGGGTTTAGGTCCGGGCTCTGGCTGGGCCAGTCAAGAATGGTCACAGAGTTGTTCTGAAGCCACTCCTTTATTTTAGCTGTGTGCTTATGGTCACTGTCTTGTTGGAAGGTGAACCTTTAGCGAAGTCTGAGGTCCAGAGCAATCTGGAAGAGGTTTTCATCCAGGATATCTCTGTACTTGGCCGCATTCATGTTTCCTTCAATTAAAACCAGTCATCCTGTCCCTGCAGCTGAAAAACACCCCATAGCATGATGCTACCATCACCATGTTTCACTGTTGGGATTGTATTGGGCAGGTGAAGAGCAGTGCCTGGTTTTCTCCACACATACCGCTTAGAATTATCACCAAAAGTTCTATCTTCATCTCATCAGACCAGAGAATCTTATTTCTAATAGTCTGGGAGTCCTTCAGGTGTTTTAGCAAACTCCATGTGGGCTTTCATATGTCTTGCACTGAGGAGAGGCTTCCGTCGGGCCACTCTGCCATAAAGGCCTGACTGGTGAAGGGCTGCAGTAATAGCTGACTTTGTGGAACTTTTTCCAATCTGCCTACTGCATCTGTGGAGCTCAGCCGCAGTGATCTTGGGGTTCTTCTTTACCTCTCTCACCAAGGCTCTTCTCCCACAATCGCTCAGTTTGGCTGGATGCCCAGGTCTAGGAAGACTTCTGCTGGTCCCAAACTTCTTCCATTTAAGGATTATGGAGACCACTGTGCTCTTAAGAATCTTGTGTACTGCTGAAATTGTTTTGTAACCTTGGCCAGATCTGTGCCTTGCCACAATTCTGTCTCTGAGCTCCTTGGCCAGTTCCTTTGACCTCATGATTCTCATTTGGTCTGACATGCACTGTGAGCTGTGAGGTCTTATATAGACAGGTGTGCGCCTTTACAAATCAAGTCCTATCAGTTTAATGAAACACAGCTGACTCCAATGAAGGAGTAGAATCATCTCAAGGAGGATCACAAGGAAATGGACAGCATGTGACTTAAATATGACTGTCTGAGCAAAGGGTCTGAATACTTATGACCATGTGATATTTCAGTTTTTCTTTTTTAATAAATTTACAAAAAAATTCTACATTTCTGTTATTTTTCAGTTAAGATGGGGTGCAGAGTGTACATTAATGAGAAAAACAATGAACTTTTTTGAATTTATCAAATGGCTGCAATGAAACAAAGAGTGAAAAAATTAAAGGGGTCTGAATACTTTCGTTACGCACTGTAGAACTTAACCAATGTTCTATGGCAGTAATGCAGTTCCAATGTTCTAGATGTACCATTCTAAACAATCCAGAGTAACTACTTCCTTCACTTTGCTCGCCAGAAATATTACTCCGGGGACTGGAGTGAGATTTCTAGAGTTGAGAACGCCACAGCTCATCATGAATTAGATGAAAAGTGGCACCACGCCCCCATTACATCCCATTTAGTGGAAGTTGGGAGAAACTGGCGTGAAAACGTGAAATTTCACATTTTGGTGCACCTCTGAGTTGTGCCAAAAATGTAGGACTCCTCAAAGGTTTTACGCCACAATTCTGGAGTGAAAGCTTTGATGATGAATAGGGCCTTATGCCTTTCTTTTTTTGCTGCATTTTTGTCTATGGTCTTCTATGTGGAGCCTGAAAAAAAAAAATCTACAAAAACAAGTGCAGAATCAAAGCTTTTCTCTACCAAAAATAGCATTAAAAACGTTGTCTTCAAATCTGCAACAAAAATGTATGAAATGAACGGGAAGCAGCAAAAACGCAATATCAAAAGGAAATTGTTACTGTGTATTTTGAACAGACACCAGCAGAAAAAATGCAGCATTTATGCTACATGTGAACACAGCTTTAGGCCATGTTTCCATATAGGTATTGTTTAAAGGGGTTGTCCACTAGTGGGAGTGAATCGACTGACTGATGTCATAATGTAATGTGAGCCTTGGGAAAGCCAGAGTCATCATATCGGAGATTGAGCCGCACTGGTGACTAGACAAAAGGGCAGGTCCTTGGCGGCTTCTTGACACCTGCCCGCTCCCTTTGAGTGACAGGTCTCTTCCTGTGTGCGTGTATAGGGAGAGACATGTTAATCATTTGCTGCGGGCTGGGAGAAAATATTTGTTGCAGAAAATTGATTTTCAGTTTTATTGAATACCTTTTCTGAATTTTTATGCTGGTGATCTCTTCCATGGGTGACCTTCCTGGCAAATAAACTGCTCTTTACTCCTCCTCCTCCTCCAAAGGTCCAGCACGGAGTCTCCGCCACTGCTCCCAGTTTCTGTTATCGTCTGCAGCGCTGATGTTACTTCGACGGAGCTGCTGCCAATCAGTGAATTCAGAAGCTCTGCCAGAGTTGCTCAGAGCCGCTAAGCTCACTGATTGACTGCAGTGCTGTTAACTTGATATCGGCACTGCAGACAATACCAGACACCGGGAGCAGCGGCAGAGACTCAGTGATGGACCTGGGGAGGGATGACAGAGTGAGTCCCATTGTTTTTCATGCCAATTTTGGGGTGGCCACTCAAGACACAAAAGACAGAAAGCTTGCCTGTTGTAGAAGAATCTGTAACGACCATGGTTCGCCCGCTTCTGCTGCTACTACATCGCAGCACCATACAAGTAAATGGGGTCAAATTGTGATTCAGATGGTTTTGTGACTGTCACAACCAAGTCACAAAAAATCTGATGAGGATGGACTTCTTGCAACTTGCGTGTAACAGTCGCAGTAACCTCCGTGTTGCAATGTGACCCCATTCCCATGTATTGTGCTGCGATGTGGCTGAACCTGGGTCTTGCGATAGGCGTCGTAACTAAAGTCACCGTGTAGCCCAAGCCTATTCCAAACAAAATTTCCAGATAAGAGAGCAAACCACCGATGCTACTGAAGACGGCATGACATGACTAAAGTAGATGACACTATATCCATACGGCCACCAAGCTTCACTCATAGGAGAGCAAGTTACCGAGACCTTTATACAATTGTGTCATCCACACTGTCCCAAAAAGTGCAAGCCAAATTGCTGCTAAATTTACTTTCTTGTCTGCCCAATTACCCTCACAAGTAATACATTATTATATGCCAGTCACGTTGCTTCTTAAAATGCCAGTCACATCTGGCACCATAGTTCTAGAAGGACAAGCTCCTTGAGTTTCAGGTAGACCTGAGAAGTTGGGCTTGTATCTCAAAACCTTTGTGTCACAGGGGCACTGTTTGTGATCGTCTGACAGCTCTTAATAAGCCTCCTTACCTCGACACGCCAGAGCTGGTATGTCACTCTCCACAAGGAGAGACCTTACCCCTTAGACCTCAGTCCAGAGCCTCTCATCTAGCCAAATCAGATCTCTCCTACTTTGCACTGACGAGGACCAATAGTCCGAAACACCGTGTCTGCAAATGGAGATACTGATTTGGCTTTTATCCTAAGTCATATTACAAGACTCGTTAAAGGGTTGATTGTGACTTGTAGGATCACTACTTCCAATAGGTGGCGCTATAGAGTACAAGTCCTCTTTTTTTGAAGAGGCAATTTGCATACTAAGCTCTTAATAGGGCATCCATGGACAGGGTCAGCACTAATTACCCTGTCCACCACATCCCCTGGCCTTCACCCTTTAACCCCTGTACAGGGATATGGACTTACATACTGGCCACCGAAGTGGAGCCACCGAGTAGGTTGCTGGCCGGTGGAGCAATTTGGCGTCAAGAAGAACGTCACATGCGGTCATTACAAAAAGGTCAAGTTAGGGACAGAACCAGAAACCTGAAATAAAAGCGGAAGTCACATAATGGAATAATCTAAATAATGCCCCGGGAGCAGGGATGTGGACCAAGTTAAGCTGAACTTAATAACTGGCAATGGGGAATAGGCATACAGAATCTTACGTAGCCAGCCGCTCTGCCCAGGGTAAACAGTAGGAATTGAAGACAAATGCCACAAATACAACAGATCACCGCTCTGATGTTCCACATCGTCTACGACAGAATCACAATGCGGCCAAGTGACGAAAGCAAAAACCAAGACGGCAAGAGCTGAGCCGACTCCAGCCAGCACCTGCCGTTAACAGCAGCGACTAGAGCTAGCTCCGATCGCTCTTGTTAGACCTCGTAAAGCTTATACTGTCAAGGACGTATCTCATACATGGTTGTAGGGTGGAAACTCAGTAGCCAAGGACGTATCAGATAGTATAGCTTCAAAATGATACCAGAATCGCCACTATAGTCGCATCCAAGCCGAGACAAAAAGGGGTTAATCTGAGTGCTGCAGGTGTACTCTCAATTTTTCTTTTTTTTTTTTTTTTATGGGATTTTATTGTGACACATATTTGGTATCACACCGTCCACAACAAAGCAAACTATAACATGAGCACGCTATTTATCCAGAGCAGTAAATACAAAAAAAAAAGGCAAAAAAATTCAAATATTTTTTTTTTCACCAAGTAATCATAAGAGAAAGTTACACAAGTTTGGTATTGGCATAATAATGCAACATCATCCATAACACCTAACATCACAGCTGCACCAAAGAGAAGCAACTCAGCCGTCATATTAGGGCTGACATAATTACGGTAACTGTTTGACCAAACATAAAAGAGTAATTTTCAAGTTGATAATTTATAAAACCTATGTACAGGGAGACACCCACAATAAATATAGTGATAAAATAATTTTGTACAGGGTGAAAGGATAAGTAAAGCAGGTTCAGTGCATAGATAATGGAAGCAGAACAGTCCAAAGAGGCTGTGTGCCAAAAAATGGAAAAAATGTGTAGAGAAGGAGTAAATCAATGCCTAGGAGGTTACCACCGCCACTATACACGGTGTACTATGTACAGAGCTCCTGTGTATAATGTCACTTATAGTCATATTAGTATTGTGGGTTGTTTTTTTTATTAATGATCAGTATTGTAGTATTTGGTCTGGTCATAGTGGAGGCGGAGCTGGGCAGAGTCTCAAGGGGGCCTGAAAATTTTGAAAGTATGTGCCCTGAAATTCCTGGTGGCAGCCCTATATATATAATTGACCAATTCATCAATATTCCCAAATGGATGTAGTGCTATACAACATTTACTAATATCTAGTTATTACAGTCCACCTCCCCCTCCAACCGCCTGCACTGCAGACCTGTCCTTAATAGACACTTTATCAGACACATCTATCAGCGGTCTTCATTAAAAACTGATAAAACTGGTGCATGCACAGTGCTATAGGTGCAATCAAGATTATTCACCCCCCCCGATGCAAATTCGGTTTATTAGCAACATTTACAAACCTTTTGCTGTTTGAAATAATCCAATGAAACTAGAACAAAGTAAATAACTCAAAACAACAAGTGGTTTATCCAAATCCAACACAAAATACAACTTTTACTGACCACTGTAGTCTGAGACTTATTCACCCCTTCATGGCAAGCATCTTTAATACTTAGAAGAGCTCATCTGGCTGTTATAACCTGCTGCAAATGTGATGAATAGTCAGAAACCTGCCTCTGGCAGCGTTCCTGAGGAAGCCCATTCTTCATGGGAAACGGCCTCCAGGTCACTAATGATCTTAAGTTTGTTGGAACCACCTTCTTCAAATCCCACCAAGGGTTTTCAAAGAGGATCAAATCAAGTGAACCTAACGGCCCCTCCAGAATTTTCTTGGTCTTCCTCTGAAACCTTAGTGGACTGTGAGATATGCTTGGGATTCTGGCCATGTAGGAAGTTCCAATGACACCCGAGCTTCACCTTCCTCACAGAAGGCATGATATTTTTTCTCCTTGAATTTTGAATTTCCTGGTAGTTGATTAAATCCAGCTTGACCTCACATGCTGCAGGTTTCCAGTGCCAGAGGAAGTAAAGGAGCCCCAGAGCTGCAACCATGCTTCACTGTAGGCATGGTGTTCATTTTAGCATTTGCTTCATTCTTCCTTTTTCAGACATATTGCTGACCCTATAGGCTCTAGTTTTATTTTATTATCAGACAGTACAGAATCAAAAGCTTTGGTGACTTATTTTCATGGTTTTGAGCATATTGAAGCTGACTAATCTTCTGCTTTTGGGTCAGTCCTAGAGTTCGGCCAAGGAGACCTTCAGCTTTTAGTTTTCCCCTTACTGTGCAAACTGACACCTCAGTGTCTGCTGCCAACAAATCTTCCTCCAGGTCTTTTGTACTCACTCGAGGGTTTTTGACCACCAGCATTCTCAGGAATCTGGTGGCATTTCGGTGACAGTGTCCTACTTCTGCCATGTCAGGTTCCTTGAATTTGCCAACTCTACTCCCAGCTAAATCTTTAAGAACTTTCATCGCCTTTGTATATTTTTGCACACTTTTATTTGTTTGTTCAAGGCAATGATCTGTTCTCCTAACATTTTGGGCCACTTTCTTGACAACCCAAGAATATTAGTGAACTGGAGGCCATTACCCAGAGAAATGAGAAATGGGCAAAGATTTCTCATGAACTCTGCCAGAAGCTGGTCTCTGCCTATACATCACATTTCTAGCAGTTCATAACAGTCAGAGGGGTTCTACTAAGAAATAAAGACCCTTGTCATGAAGAGGGCGTGGGGGTGAATAATTTCGAGACTGCAGCAGCCAGGAAAAAGTGTCCTCTTGCGTTGAATTTGGAGAAGCCATTTGCTACATTTAGTTGTATTGAGTTGTTTAATTTTATTCTATATTAATTAATTTTAATATAGAAAAAAATAAATTTAAATTACGTTTATATTATTTACTTAATTTTAACAAAAAAATCATTTTAATTTTATAAATTATTGCTTAATTTTAACCTAGCAAAATAATTTGAATTCAATTTTATATATTATTACTTCATTTTCACATAGAAAAAAATCATTTGAATTCAATTTTGTATATTATCATTTAATTTTAACATAGAAAATAATAATTTGAATTAAATTTGATATATTATTACTTAATTTTAACATAAAAAAATAATTAAAATTCAATTTTATATATTGCTTAATTTTAATATAGAAAAAATAATTTTAATTACCGTAACTTTTATATATTATTACTTAATTTTAACATAGAAAAAAATTACTCGAATTAAATTTGATATATTATTACTTAATTTTAACAAAGAAAAAATAATTAAAATTAAATTTTATATATAGCTTAATTTTAATATAGAAAAAAATAATTTTAATTAACTTTTATATTTATTACTTAATCTTAACATAGAAAAAATTACTCAAATTAAATTTGATATAATATTACTTAATTTTAACATAGAAAAAATAATTAAAATTCAATTTTATATATTGCTTAATTTTAACATAGAAAAAATAATTTTAATTAACTTTTATATATTATCACTTCATTTTAACAAAGAAAAAAATAATTAGAATTTCAGTTGATATATTATGACTTTTATTGGGTTATTACAAACAGCAGAAAAGGTTGTAAACTTTGCTAATAAACCGAATTTGCCATGGGGGATGAATAATTTTTTATTGCATCTGTATATTAGTAGATTAGTAAGATCATCGTGTTTTTTTCAGCACATTTGGGAGTTACCGCGATGTTAATTTTCTCGTGACGTTATCCCACTGTGACATATACTTGTGGTGTTGGGTTTTGATTCACTTTAAGTTAGAAAATAATACAGAATATACGGTAAATCAGTATATACCCCCGTAAAGACCCCCCATCCAGTACGTACCACACTCCAGCAAATAAGATGGTTGGTTTCGGGGTCTTCCACCAGAGTCCACAGCTTGGTGAGGAAGGCCGGCACATTACTACAGTACCCATCCATTGCTAGGGAGTTAGCGGATTCCTGCATGGTGACAGATATGCCTTACTCAAACTCCATGCCCGTGAGGTAGTCCGGCGTTAGAGAAAACCGAGAGGGACCCATGTACTGAGGTCACAGTGTCACAAAGAGAGGGGCTGCAGCTGATTCCCACCGGCAGGTCACACTGATAGACACTCAGCACTAATTTGCTGGCACTGACCCCTCCCCAGCGATGCCGTGTTCACACTCTGACCACAATGCCCTGAACAAACATGCAGCATCATGTAAAGCCATCACACAGCGCCCACTTAATGCCCACTGATTCACAGTACCTAGCGGAGGCTCGGCACCAGGTAGTATGGAGGTGACTGGCACATATGTCCCATAAAATGCTCAGATCTGACTCATGGCTCATTTATCAAACTATATTATTTCAATTAGACTTCATAAAGAAATGCTTGTAAAAATAAAATAAAAAAATAAAAAAATTAGGTTTTTAGAGGTACCTAAAAGCCACAAAAAAGTACATGGGAAGTCAAGCTTGAGCTTACCTGGTGCCGGTAAAGGTGACTAAGTTCACATGCGATTTTTTTTTCCAGTGCGTTTGATAGTACAAGCAAACTTGATGAGTTCTGAAATCTCACGCTGATTGTTTTTTCCTTGCGTATTTTAACCATTAGTGCATTTTTTTCACATCTGCAGCATGTCAGTTCTTTCAGCGGTTTTCAAATGAATGCATAAAAAAAAGCAAGTAAAGTCACATAGAAAAACACACATTTTTTGTTGCATTTTTCGCCGTGATGCATTTTTAGTGCAGAAAAAAACGCTGAAAAAACTCAACATGTGAATATACTTTAGTGTTGAGGATAAATGACCTTTATTCTGCAAAGAAGAGTAGTGAGCGATTGAGATTCCAAAAGCCTAACCCATTTCCAACATGGGATCTAGTCTGGGGGGAGAAGGAGGAATTCTAAGGCTATGTTCACACTGAGGCTTTTGAAGATTTTTTTTCTGTGTGCTGTCTATGTTTAACATTGCAAAGGATAGGAGAAGCTTTGTAAATTACTTAACCATACGTGAAAAACACTGATGACACAATGACCAAACCGAGATCACACACTGACCAAACACTGATGACTCACTGACCAAACACTGATGACACACTGACCAAACACTGACCAAACCGAGATCACACACTGACCAAACACTGATGACTCACTGACCAAACACTGATGACACACTGACCAAACACTGATGACACACTGACCAAACACTGATGACACACTGACCAAACACTGATGACACACTGACCAAACACTGAAGACTCACTGACCAAACACTAAAGACTCACTGACCAAACACTAAAGACTCACTGACCAAACAGAGATGACACACTGACCAAACACTGAAGACTCACTGACCAAACAGAGATGAAACACTGACCAAACACTGAAGACTCACTGACCAAACACTGAAGACTCACTGACCAAACACTGAAGACTCACTGACCAAACACTAAAGACTCACTGACCAAACACTAAAGACTCACTGACCAAACACTAAAGACTCACTGACCAAACACTGAAGACTCACTGACCAAACAGAGATGAAACACTGACCAAACACTGAAGACTCACTGACCAAACACTGAAGACTCACTGACCAAACACTGAAGACTCACTGACCAAACACTGAAGACTCACTGACCAAACAGAGATGAAACACTGACCAAACACTGAAGACTCACTGACCAAACACTGAAGACTCACTGACCAAACAGAGAAGACACACTGACCAAACACTGATGACTCACTGACTAAACACTGAAGACTCACTGACTAAACATTGAAGACTCACTGACCAAACAGAGATAACACACTGACCAAACACTGAAGACTCACTGACCAAACACTGAAGACTCACTGACCAAACAGATATGACACACTGACCAAACAGAGATGACACCCTGACCAAACACTGATGACTCACTGACCAAACACTGATGACTCACTGACCAAACACTGATGACTCACTGACCAAACACTGATGACTCACTGACCAAACACTGATGACTCACTGACCAAACACTGATGACACACTGACCAAACACTGATGACACACTGACCAAACACTGATGACACAATGACCAAACACTGATGACACAATGACCAAACACTGATGACACACTGACAAAAC
>JARQOD010000010.1:20277836-20374020 GCA_033576555.1 Oophaga sylvatica | reverse complement strand
TATAAATGTAAACGCGATTGGGCACTGTTTCTTTTTTTTTCTTGTTGAAAAATGTAGCAATTCACATAAAGAAGCCCAACAGGAAGCGCGGTGTCGGCGTGTGCTTGTGTTGCAGTGGCATCCACCGTCCGGTCACCTCACTTGGGGGCGCTCTCATCATTCAGCGCGTACAGGACTGTTTTCCGATTTCTTGTTCTTCATGCAGTTTCCTGTTCTCTTTGGCAGATGAAGTGTTAAGTGGGTGTGGAGGAGCCGCGGTGTCACAGGCCGGGGTGTGAGCTGCACCAGATTTTCGGAAGAGCTGACATTCTTCTGGATTTGGGAATACAGGTAAATAATGGACATTTGGTCACTGTGATGGTGGCGGGGTCAGGACGCTAGCCAGGGGGAGCGCTCTTGTTAGGGTGGTCCTTGCAACATTAACCTCTTAGTAGGATAGATGAGACGAAACCCCGGACCTGAAGACGTAAACGTGTTCACCCATACTAGAAGCAGAGTACATGGGCGATAGTGACCCTGACAGGTGAGCCATGTGCAGCCCCTAGTGAGGAGCCACGCTGTGCACCAAGTACGGAGCCTGGCACCAGGAATCTGGGCTGGTCAGGACCTACCGTAAGGGTTATATATACGTGACAGCCGGTGCTCGCAGGCCGCACTGTCAGTGGGGCAAGCAGGAGCGGACCAGCGGCAGCAAAGGCTGAAGTCCAAAGCTATAGATAAGCACAGGACAGTTGTCAGACAGCTGCTGCTATCCTGCAGAACAAAATAGTATTTCTGTAGATATCCCCACCATCAATTTAGATTTTAGGCATACGGGCCTCATTCACACGTTAGCTTTTTCACTAACAAGAAAAACTGATCAAGTTTCAGCAGTGATTTTGGTCAGTGTGTCATCAGCTGTATCGGAGCTTTATCAGAATTTCATCAGAGCTTTATCAGTTTCATCAGAGCTTTATCAGTTTCATCAGAGCTTTATCAAAGCTTTATCAGAGTTTCATCAGAGCTTTATCAGAGCTTTATCAAAGCTTTATCAGAGCTTTATCAGAGTTTCATCAGAGCTTTATCAGAGTTTCATCAGAGCTTTATCAGAGCTTTATCAAAGCTTTATCAGAGCTTTATCAGAGTTTCATCAGAGTTTAATCAGAGCTTTATCAGTTTCATCAGAGCATTATCAGAGCTTTATCAGTTTCATCAGAGCTTTATCAGAGTTTCATCAGAGCTTATCAAAGCTTTATCAGAGCTTTATCAGAGTTTCATCAGAGTTTAATCAGAGGCTTTATCAGTTTCATCAGAGCTTTATCAGAGTTTCATCAGAGCTTTATCAGAGCTTTATCAGTTTCATCAGAGTTTCATCAGAGTTTCATCAGAGCTTTATCAGAGTTTCATCAGAGCTTTTTCAGTTTCATCAAAGCTTTATCAGAGCTTTATCAGAGTTTCATCAGAGCTTTATCAGTTTCATCAAAGCTTTATCAGAGCTTTATCAGAGTTTCATCAGAGCTTTATCAGAGTTTCATCAGAGCTTTATCAGAGTTTCATCAGAGCTTTATCAGTTTAATCAGAGCTTTATCAGTTTCATCAGAGCTTTATCAGTTTCATCAGAGCTTTATCAGAGTTTCATCAGAGCTTTATCAGTTTCATCAGATCTTTATTGATTTCAGCAGTGGTTTATCAGAGTTTCATCAGAGCTTTAATAGAGTTGCATCAGTTTAAGGAGAGTTTCATGAGAGCTTTGTCAGAGCTTTATAAGAGTTTCATCAGAGGTTTATCGGAGTTTTTGTCATGGTTTTGTCAGTTTAATCAGAGCTTTATCATAGAATCATAGAATGTTACAGTTGGAAGGGACCTCCAAGATCATCGTGTCGAACCCCCTTACTCAATGGGTTTTGTCATAGTTTCATCAGAGCTTTATCAGAGTTTTTTTCAGAGTTGTATCAGAGCTTCAACAGAGTTTCATCAGATCTTTGTAAGAGCTTTATCAGAGCTTTATCAGAATTTCATCAGAGCTTTATCAGAGTTTGGTTCCAGTTTCATAAATTTTTGTGTCCAAGCCCCTGATCAATGCAGGATTCACTAAACCAGATCAGAGTTTTGTCATTACCCCTCATCAGAGCTTTATCAGGGTTTTGTCATAAACCCTCATCAGAGCTTTATCAGGGTTTTGTCATAAACCCTCATCAGAGCTTTATCGGAGTTGTATCAGAGTTTCATCAATTTTTGTTGTATGTAAAAAAAATAAAATAACTTTCTCCACCTTCTCTTACCTATCCGTCTGTGAACATTGATGGCATTCGTGGGCTGTTCAATTTTTCACAGACCTATAACCGTGCATTGCTAATTTTGATCTAACACCTGGATCAAAATCTTCTCGATTTTGCGGGGAAAACTCAGGGTCATCCATGGACTTCTGTATCACCCATTCACTATTCTAGGTACAAGTCCTATTTGTGAAAAACACAGGTAGCACTCGTGTGCAAAAAATGGACGTGTGAATGAGCCCTTAGACTGTAAAGGGAACCTGTCAGCAAGTAGTGTTATGACTGTGCAGAAGACTGTCCCCCAGTAAAAATGCTCCCTTTTTTGTAGAGCTCTGATGGGTCAGCATGAGAAATCAGTGTCGAAGTCATGTGCATATCAGGCTGGTGGTCACGGGGTTGGACCCCCAGCAATTATACATTTTCAGGTCTACTCTGGACAATTGTGCCAAGACATTTTACAGAGAAAAATGCCCAAACTATTTTTTGTTGATTTTTGTATTAGAAATAAAAAAAAGCTCTTTAAAGGGGTCGCACAGAATTGGACAAACAAACTTTCTTTTGAAAACAGCGCCACACTAGTCCACAGGTTGTGACTGGCATTACAGCTTAGGATGCAATACTAAATGCAGCCTGCTGACAAGTGTGGTGCTATTTTCAGAAGAAGCCATGTTTTTCTAACCCCGTACAATCCCTTTAAGAGGAACACTGTTGACCTATTTCGAACTGACCAGAATTCTGCATAAAATTGACATAATTGTGTATTCGTTTTGTGTATTTGTTTGTATTTCTGAGGAGTTCCTCCTTTTGCTTTTACCTTTGGGTCTTTTGCACTGTTGTTGGGTATTTGTACCATGACGTTGCACTTTATTTTCTGCACCTCGTGTTCCTTTGAATATCAGCCTGAGTCATTTTACAGGAATTTCACGTTTGCAGAAGAGTCGTGCAGACTTCATTGTTCATTGTGTAGATAATACAATTGAAAAAGCCCAAACGTTTCATAAAGTTAAAAACAATATTTACTAAAACTGGGGTTGCCAGCAAATCAGTGGCTCCAGAGGTGTCGTTGATATGGGCGAAACGTCAGTGATAAAGCTGGAGATTCCTCAGGGGCACGTCGGTGAAATTTTGCAGCGAAGGACAGTAATCTGTGGGAGGAAAGAAGGACTGGGACATTGGAAAGTCAGTGCTCATTCCTTTTGTTTACAGGGCAGATAACTCATGTATCATCATATTCCGCAGCACTTTGCAAACATCATCATCCCTGTCCCTGATGGGGCTCACAATCTATATTCCCTATCAGGATGTCTTTGGAGTGTGGGAGGAAACCGGAATATCCGGAGGAAACCCACACAGACACGGGGAGACAGACAAACTCCTTGCAGATGTTGTCCTTGGTGGGATTTGAACCCAGGACCCCAGCGCTGCAAAGATACAGTGCTAACCACTGAGCCACCAAAAGAGAAGTCTGGCATCAGCTTTGTCCTCTCTCCATGTTGAGGGAGTCAGGAGAGACAGTCATCTCTGGTCTTTGGCAACTTTTAAACCTTCTATATATGACCAACACTCCTTGCATAGACAATAATTTCCTCCCATTACAACTGATTAGGAGAATTCCCAGAAGCACAACCACTCCCTGAGTGCAGGTGTGTCTTCCCGTAAGATATCATATGTCACAATACATATATGCCTTAAGCTAAAGGGATATTCCCATCTCCAAGGTCATATCCCTGTGTATGTAGTAGGTGTAATAATAATAATATTAGCAAATACCTCCAATTAGAAATGTAGTATAGTTCTTCTGATTCACTGTCGTTTACCCATGTGCAGGGCATTGCAGTAGCTTAGGCATCCATGGTTATGACCACTCATATAGTGACACTTAGTTGTTAGTGGTTGTAACCATTGATACCTAAGCTACTGCAATGCCCTGCACATGGGGTAAGAGACATAGCAAATCAGAAGAACTATACTACATTTCTAATTGGAGTTATTTGCTAATATTATTATTATTATTGCACCTACTACATGTTGGGATAGGATCTTGGAGATGGGAATACCCCTTACAATTATGTCTTAGTGGATAGTAATCTTGCAGTCAATAAATATGACAGAGGGGGGCATAAAAGACTTAAGAAGGACCTGTCACTTGCCACAAATATGTCATTTTTATTTTATCTGGTGTAAATGCCGCTGTTCTCCTGAATCCGGAATAGTTTTTCTTTTTTTCCTGCTCCTCTCTGTTCCGGAGATATGGTCCTTCTTCCTGTATATAAACCTGGTCTTGTTATCAAAGGGGGCGTGGACTTGAACTCTTCTCTGTTGGAGTCTAATCAAGAACCACGCCCACTTTGATAAATGACAAGATTTACATACAGAGTGGAGGGGGTCATATCTCAGGAACGGAGAGGCGCAGGAACAAAAGAAAAGCAGCGCCGGATTCAGGAGAACCGCGGCATTTACACCTGTTTTAAAAAAAAACATATTTATGATAAGTGATGGATCCCCTTTAAGTTGGGATAGCTGTCAGTTGCACTTTCGTTCAGAAGACACCCATCTCTCTCGACTCTTCCACATACCTGAACAAACAGCTTGTCCAGTGCTCATGTTTTTAAGCCGAAGGAGAGGATAAAACCGCTGATAAACACATTATAGCGACTTTTCTAAAACGATCAAGTATCGAAATTCTGATTGGCTGATCTTTCTCAATATCATCTGAAGTTCTGATGTCCATGGACTTTGGAGATATGGTTCTGGGTTGTTTTTTATGGTTTGGCATCATCTTCCATTGATGTGATATCTTAGTTCCAGACATGGTAGACATTGGTATTGTATCCTGTACGTCAATCTGATTTTCCTTGGGCCCTTAGAGAATCATACATTGACATTGATCACTTGGCTTGTCCTCCGTTGGCGGCAAGTAACAAGGAGTGATTGATCAGTGACCCAGAAGTAACTATCTACTTGATGGACTTGTTTTTGCTTTGAGTACCCCACGCATATTCACCACACCATGTACATATGTAGTTATCTAATGTATGATGTTGTTAAGCATACATGTCCGGTGTAGTAGTGGTGGTGAATAGTAGCTGTGGTTTCGAAATACAAGGTAAATACTAGGTAATTTAGGTCGTGAGATGACACAGGCTAATTCTAGGTATTTAACGGAGAGACTTCCTTGTGTGATGGCTCACTGCAAAATTTAACTCGTAATTTATCGTCTTCTCCTTCTAGACAGCGTTCTGCAGTAGCGAGCCTGAAGAAACACGATCATCCAGAGCCACAAGGCTTTCATTCTTTTCTAAACAAACAATTGCATTTCAAAAACTGGTTTGCCCCTTGGTTAAGAATGTGTTTCTTCTTTACTCCGCTGCCTTTGGAAAATGAGCACAAATATGGCTTCAGTAGGAAAAAAGGGAGAGAGGGGAGGAAGAGAAGGTAGCTCAGCGTAGATATGTGAAATTCAGGGTCAGTCAAAAGATATGTAATTATAAAAAAAGTAATAGTTGTGCCCATGGATGGGCTTTGTAGCCATAAAACTGTCACCAGTAACGGATGAAGAAGCGACCAAGCTCCTTGCATCGTCTCTCCCTACTACCTGCAGCAGTGACCCTATTCCCTCACATCTCCTCCAGTCCCTTTCACTGGCTGTCACCACTCACCTAACTAATATATTTAATCTCTCTCTCTCACACCTGGTATCTTTCCGTCCTCATTTAAATACGCCATCATACATCCATTACTTAAAAAACCGTCCCTCGTCCAGAACTGTGCTGCTGACTACTGATCTGTCTCTAATCTTCCATTCATCTCTAAACTCCTGGAACGCTGGGTCCACTTCCGTCTTATCCGCCATCTCTCAGATCACTCTTTTCTTGACCCTTTACAATTTGGTTTCCGCTCTTTACCCTCTACTGAAACCGGCCTCACTAAAGTCTCTAATGATCTACTAACATCTAAATCTAATGGTCACTACTCCATGCTGATTCTCCTGGATCTCTGCAGCATTCGACACTGTGGATCATCCGCTCCTCCTCACTATGCTCCGCTCCATCGGCCTCAGGGACACCGTTCTCTCCTGGTTCTCCTCCTATCTCTCCTTCACTGTATCTTTTGCTGGTTCCTCCTCCTCTCATCTTCCCCTTACTGTTGGGGTTCCTCAAGGATCAGTCCTAGGCCCCCTCCTCTTCTCTCTATACACTGCCCCTATTGGACAAATAATTAGTAGATTCAGTTTTCAGTACCATCTCTATGCTGATGACGCCCCACTATACACCTCGTCTCCTGACCTCACCCCTGCATTACTACAAAATACCAGTGATTGTCTTTCTGCTGTCGCTAACATCATGTCCTCCCTGCATCTAAAACTAAACCTGTCAAAAACTGATCTCCCTGTGTTTCCTCCCTACACTAACCTTCCCAAACTCAATATTTCCATTTCCATGTGTGGTTCCACCATTACTCCCCAGCAGCATGCCCCCTGTCTTGGGGTCAAATTTGACTCAGATCTTCCTTCACTCCCCACATCCGATCAGTCGCTCCTGTAACCTACACCTCAAAAACATCTCTAGAATTCAACTATTTCTTACCTGTGACTCTGGAGAAACTCTTCCTGTAGCTCTTATTTATTCTTGTCTGGGCTACTGTAACTCTCTACTAATCGGTCTCCCTCTTACTAACCTGTCCCCTCTCCAATCCGTCCTGAATACAGCAGCCAGGATCATATTCCTCTCCAGCCTCTACACTGATGCCTCTACCCTGTGCCAGTCATTGCACTGGTTACCCATCCACTACAGATTTCAATACAAACTTTTGTTTCCAGAATGCAGGTGAATTTCTCCACCTATGGTTGGACACATGGTTGGGTTGAGCTTTGCCGCCATAATACAGGTGCATTTCTAAGCCCATGATTTATATTTATGTCTGGGTTGGAATTTGTAGCCTATATGCAGGTGCTAGCTGATTGTTGCATACATCATGGTGCTATGCTCAATGTAGACGTCAGGAGAGGACAATGCAAGTATGTGTTACGCTCTTTAGAAACAGCCATGTCAGCTGTATGGATGACTGTTTCCTCAAATTTTACCTACTTTTGTATAAAATGTATAAGATAAAAAAAATAAAAGCAGCTTTCGAAGTTTACAGAAGATGATTATGCAATTTCACTTTTTGCTGAAGACAGCAGATTGAGCAGAAGGTCGCTAACTAGCGTGCACCCGAAATGCAAAGCATGTGTTCTCCGGGGTGCAGTCCCACACGCCTGGCCACCTCACCATCAGACTACACTATGGTATTATACACATTGCCCATATAATTGGTGCAACGTGTGCAGCTGCATAGGGCCCAATAGGTAAGGGGGCCACTACCACCTCCGAAGCAGGTGGAATTTTGCATTATGATGAACTCTTGAGCTGCAACGGGCCCATATACTGTTCTTACACAGGGACCTTCTTAAATTACTGTATATACCGTACAATACAATACCGTATATTGTTTAATAATTTAGTCCCTGTCTTAAAGGTAGCGTCATCTTCAGCTACAAGTTTCGGTACAGAGTCTAGATTTGGGTCTGACTCAGGGTAGCATTTCCTGTGTAATCATGTGAAAAGAACTGTATGTATAAAGGAGGCTGGCTTGGATAATGAAACGAGAAGTCAATCCCCTTCATATGCAAATGATGACATGCAAACACAGAAAACGTAGTTGTGCAACGCAAAACGGAAGAGGACGAGCCAGGAGCCTGATCCGGAGCTTAACGCTAACCATCCGGGACACTTTTCGAATGAGAAATCCCCTTAACGCAAAGTCCCTTTAAAATACATATGGGTGGTCATAGAGGGGTTAATCCTTCATCATGCATTGATTCTGGGCCCAGATAGGTCCTCTTCCGGTGTGTGTCTGAAACCGGGCAGCATTTCCTGTGTAAGCATGTGAGCAGAACTGCATGTACAGAGAAGGAGGCTGGCTTGGATATTGAAATAAGCAGCCATAAGTGAAATTACACCCTTACCCCTGTAATTGTAGATGGTGTGTAAAAATGGACTGCATATTTAGCAAATGGATGCCCCATTGTAGTCATCAAGTTGCCACCTGATTGGAAGTTCTTACTTTGGCTCATGGATTATTCACACTGTCAGGTGACGCAACTCCGCTGCCTCCAATTATGAGGAAAATTACACAATTGACTAACGAGTGATGGACGAGGCCGGGGCTGCTTACGCTACTAGGCCGGTTATTGGAGAACTCATACTGAGCGTATGGTATATACACACTGATTCCAATGTATGGAATATATATATATATATATATATATATACATATATACAAAAATATAGAAAATAGGCAGCACTCCATAGGATTTCAGCAGCAGTGGATATTTATTAGACCCACATCATTGGCAACGTTTCGGCTCCATGAGCCTTCGTCCAGCAGTGTTACTCACACAGATGCAGGTATTTAACAGATCTTTACAGAACAATATCATTAATTTCAATCAACGCTATAGCTGTATCCAGTATATAGCTCTGTCTCACATATAGGATATATCAATATCCTCAGTAGGTATTTCATATTCGTACATCTTAATATATAAACATTCTCCTTATATTTATCTTTATATCATAATCCGTCCCTAATTAGGGCTCAGAACAGCTGCAACAGTAATTAAAACTGTAGTACTCACAGGGAAGGCGATGTAACATATGGAGGACGCCATGGAGGACGCCATGAACGCTGGCCATGATTCATTTCTGTGCTATTACGCATGTCTGTAGTGAATGCTCCACCTCCTGACCAATCCCGGCCCTTGTGTGGCACTTATCTCTTAGGGCATGCGCATCAGCGCTATTATCCAGATCGGGACTCCATCTTGGAGGTGGCGATTTTTCTGCACTTCAATCACAGATAGGAACGGAGACTACAGATATGACAATTCCAACTAAAAAGGTAGCGATCAGATGTTTAATAAACATCTGCATTATTCACCTTGTTTTTAAGACACACAAATTAACTGTTGTCTCTATATGTTTTATTATTAGAAACAGACCCATGCTTAAAGGGATTCCTAGAGCAGCTAGATCACCCCAGTATATGGGACCGTCTCCCTGTAAGGATAACGTCCCACTACTGCAGACCATTAGGGGAAGTATTCTGCACCTATATGAGGTCCAGATCCCTCAACCCCAATGTCTTTAAGGCGAAACTGCGTATTTCCCAGCTTATTTGGTCTGAACAGAATTCCAAGAAATATCTGGTGCTATATATATTCTTTTATTAGTATCTGGTCATATCTTGGTTCAAAAATTCAAATAAAAAAATTCAGACACGAAAGGAATCATGTTATAGAATTAATAAAAAATAAAAAAATAAAAAATAAAAAAGAAAAAATATCTTTGCTCCTCCATAGTACATCGCTCTTCCCCATGTAGATCTCTACGTATTCCTGGGAGATAAACAGATTCCTGTTTGGATACAGAAAAAAAATGACATATATTAGTATATTTAATACACGTCTTCAATTATATCCAATTTCACATGCGGAGATCAAAATACAAGGGGATATGTGTGTTATGTATTTTTAGATAATAGAGGTAAGTTTAAAATCTACATTGAGGCCTAATGGTTTAAGAGTGTTTAATGTGTATATCCATTTTAGTTCTCTCTTTTTAAGGAGGCTGATTCTGTCCCCCCCTCTCCTTTGAACCGGAATAGAGTCAATTAGTCTAAATTTAAGTTCCTTCTCTCTATGTTTAAGCTCCGTAAAGTGCTTAGATACTGGAAGATCTAGTCTTTTCTTACGAATCGTGTATTTGTGTTGACTAAATCTAGTTTTGAAGTCACAGGTCGTTTCTCCTATATACCAAAGTTTACATGGGCATTCTAAAAGATATATAACGTAATCTGACTTGCATGTTAGAAAGTGGTCTATCTGGTACTTTCTATTCGTTACAGGGTGTATAAATTCTGATCCCTTCATCATTTGATTACAATTAATGCAGTTCAAACATGGGTAGCAACCTTTCCTACTCCTACCTGTCAGAGATATTTGCGTAGTCCTTCTTAAAGGTCCTATATCTGACTTTACTAGGTAGTCCTTAATATTCTTGCCCCTCTTATATGAAAACAGAGGAGGGAGTTTAAATGCCTCAATTTTCGGGAGGCATTTGGTCAACATCCCCCAATGCTTGTAAATAATCCTAGAGATATTCCTACTTTCTTCAGTAAATTTTGATACGAATGGAACCCTTGTTAATTCATTCTTTGGTCTTTTTGTCCCTAGCAGATCTGGTCTATTTTTCTTTAATACATTTTCTTTTGTAAGTTGTAGTAATTTTTTAGGGTATCCCCTCTTTAAAAATTTATCAATCATTTTATCCAAGAAAAGGTCCACTTCCTCCCTCTCACTAACAATCCGTCTCACACGTAATAGTTGACTGAGTGGAATAGAGTTGATCATATTCCTAGGGTGTTGGCTATTATAGAGTAGCAGGTTGTTTTTGTCCGTTTTTTTAACATATAAGGTAGTTTCTAAGCGTCCAACTCTTTGTTTTATCAGTACATCTAGAAATTGTATTTCATCCCTGGAGGAGCAGATGGTGAACTTGATAGTTTCATCCAACTCATTTAAATATATATGAAATGCTTCTAAATCATCCTGGGTGCCCGTCCATAGGAGGAAGATATCGTCTATGTATCGCCACCACCCCAACACTTGTTGGAAGTGGCGCGACACATATACGAACTCCTCCTCCAGCACCCCCATTACTAAGTTTGCGTACGCAGGGGCCATATTTGCCCCCATCGCAGTACCTCTACACTGCATAAAGTATTCATCCCCAAATAAAAAATAGTTTTTTCTCAAAATTATATTTAGTAATATGAGGATAAATTCTTTGCCTTCTTGGGAAATATATTCCTCTTTATTTAGCATTTTTAATACCGCCGCTGTGCCTCTATCGTGGTCTATCGAGGTGTAGAGGGACACTACATCAAAGGATACTAAGGTCACCTCATCCCTCAATTGTATCCTATTTAATTTATTCAGAAAATCAGTTGTATCTACTATATATGATTTAAATTTTTTTACCACAGGATTTAGCACCTTATCCAGGAATGTACCTATTTTACTTGTAACTGAGTTTACCCCAGACACTATTGGGCGCCCGGGTGGGTCTATAAGAGATTTATGTACTTTAGGTATTATATATAGTACAGGTGTCCTAGGATTTTCCATTAATAGATATTCATATAATGACTCATCTATAATCTGGAGGTCCAAAGCCTCTTTGAGACAATTTTTAATTTCTTTCATTATTTGAAATTTAGGGTCACCATCCAATTTGTTATATACCAGATTGTCATTCAATTGTGAATACACCTCAGCTAAGTATTTCTGTTTGTCCATGACGACGACAGCACCCCCTTTATCGGCGGGTTTCACAATGATATCGTCGTCATGGACCAGTTCCTGTAGTGCTTCATACTCAGTTTTGGATATGTTATTATGTTTAAAATTTGTCATAGTACTATCCCTCCTTAATTTTTCAATATCCATCCCCACAGCTTTTATAAAGGCATCTATAGCGGTTGAGTAGGTAGGCGGTGTAAAATCACTCTTATTCCTTAGATTAACTGATTTCAAGCTAAATTCACTCCTCCTTGTTTCTTTGGGATTTACTATATCAAATGACCATTCCTTAATTTTTAACATTCTATAGAATTTCTCTAGATCTATCTGTAAATCAAACCAGTCCACATGACAACATGGGCTAAAACTGAGACCTCTGCTCAAAATCATTACTTGTGCCTCAGATAGTACCTTTTTAGAAATATTTATGACCAATTCTATTCCTTCCTTCTGGTCGCTGCTTGTCTCTGCGGTTGGGATCGAAATTTCTCTGGTTTGCTTTTTTTGTTGTCGGCGGTGGTGTTTCCCACCTCTCCTTTTGTATTTGCAGGGTCCATTTCTATCAAAAAAGAAATTGTTAGTAACAGCAGTGTTATTATCCCTTATTATCCCTTATATTATTGCCAATCTCCGTGTAACCTTTTCTTCTCCAATTAGACTTCAAGTTGTCCCTTTGCCAATTATACACATGACCTGACTCATAGTCCTCCATATCTCTGCTCCATTTTCTCCTTTTAGTTTCTTCCAGATCACTTTTCTGTTTCTCCACATCTTTTTCCACTTTTTCTCTAAATATATTCCAATCTTCTATCTTCAACACCCCCTGTATTTTCTGTTCAAGTAAATCAATATTTTCTGATAATTTCTTAATGTCCATTTGCAAATATTCAATATTTAACAAAATGACATCCATAGCATATTTGTTTGATATCTTGGTAAATTGTGTACAGAAAGGCTGGTTTCCTGAAAATAAATTTGGACGTATATTTGATCTCAATCCTCTAGGAATTTTTTTCTCCTTATAATATTATCCTAGTGTGGTAAGGTGCAATTGTAAACTCATTAGACGTTTTCTCTCATTCTCATACTTGCGTTTGATTTCTGCGATAGATGGTGTCTTAAGAAATGTAGCATCTCCTTCCATATTCCCAAGTATCCTCTCCTCATCTTCCATTGTGTAGTTGAAGACTTCTGTAAAGATCTGTTAAATACCTGCATCTGTGTGAGTAACACTGCTGGAGGAAGGCTCATGGAGCCGAAACGTTGCCAATGATGTGGGTCTAATAAATATCCACTGCTGCTGAAATCCTATGGAGTGCTGCCTATTTTCTATATTTTTGTATATCTGAATTGGCAAGTATTGGATCATTGCTAAAAGGATTTGCACCCACTTTAAGTTACTCTGTGCTGCTCCATTTTTTGCCTAAACTATATATACATATATATATATATATATATATATGTACCTGATATGATCACTGCCAACTCCACAATAACAAAAGAACTACTAGTTGTCACCACCAATCGTTTACACAGGCCGATTGGACACCCATTACGGGTAGCATATGCCTTCATGGGTGCGGTGTACAGAACAAAAGGAACTGAGCTATTACATTTGATATATTTAATCCGGAAAGGTAGACATTGCTTATAAAAAAAATATACAAAGATGTTACAAAATGGGAACAGAGCAATACAAATAACAATATAAACAATGACATAAAATAAAAGGGTTAACAAAAGAAAAGTACTAAACCTGTGTCACGGAAATGGCTCAGAGCTTAGCGGAGGGAAGCACTCCTTTCTGGAAAATGGACAGAACCACAACAAGCTGTATGTTCCAGGACTGACAAATGTCAAAAACTCAAACTCTGCTTTTTATTAGATCAAGGTTATGCCCACATACCTCCCCTTGGTGAGGTCATCTGGTTGTTGGATCTGCTAGGTCTTATAGAAGTTTGAGATTCCCAACTTTCAGGATATCATTGCCCCTGGAGGTCCCAAACGGGAGATATTGTTGTAATTTTTGTTATCACAATTTTACCTTTCTATAGAGATGAAAGAATGCATGGATAGCATCATCCATCCTGCTGATATTAAGTTGGAGGTGTTCGACCGGCCTTCTGGCTACAACACCAAAAATATATCTCCCATAAATATCAGATCGATGCAAACCCCAATATTCATTAATGACCACTGGCTCCAGAGAGTCTGAGATAATTCCATTGAACAGAGGATGCACATATACTTCTCTGCCTCTGAGTATATGAATCCTAGACTTGTTGGGTGGTTTTTAGCAGATCCCTTTTACAATTACCTGTACACTGCAGGAGGTCTTACTTCAATGGAGGTTGAATTGTCAGCTCTTTCTCACTTCCCCAGTTATAATTAATCCCATATGTTAATGTGAAGGTGATATATCCCCTCTCCGTAGATGTCTTTATGGATTTTACAATTTTTTCTATACTACACACACCATAGCTAATGATCCAGTGAGGTCTGCAGGCCAATGATTTCAGGCTGACCGCAAAAGCATAGAGCAGAATTCTGAAGTCAGGTGTGGATGAGATGGATCCTACAGCCTGTAAAGGATATAGGATAATTGTGAGATAAGTTACACAATGAATGGAAATGTCTCAATTTTTTAAGGAGTGTATATACAGTGAGAAAATAAGTATTTGATACACTGCTGATTTTGAAAGTTTTAGAAATAATGGAGAGGTGTGTAATTTTTATCGTAGGTACACTTCACCTGTGAGAGACAGAATCTTTAAAAAAAAAATCCAAATAATCACATTGTATGATTTTTACATAATTAATTTGCATTTTATTGCATGAAATAAGTATTTGATACAATAGAAAAACAGAGCTTAATATTTGGTACAGAAACCTTTGTTTGCAATTACAGAGGTCAGACGTTTCCTGTAGCTCTTGACCAAGTTTGCACACACTGCAGCAGGGATTTTGGCCCACTCCTCCATACAGATCTTCTCCAGAGCTTTCAGGTTTCGGGATTGTCACTGGGCAATGTTGAGTTTCATATCCCTCGAAAGATTTTCTATTGGGTTCAGGTCTGGAGACTGGCTAGGGCCACTCCAGGACCTTGAAATGCTTCTTAGGAGCCACTCCTTAGTTGCCCTGACTGTGTGTTTTGGGTCATTGTCATGGTGAAATACCCAGCCACAACCCATCTTCAATGCTCTTACTGAGGGAAGGAAGTTGTTGGCCAAAATCTCACGATACATGGCCCCATCCATCCTCCCTTCAATACAGGGCAGTCGTCCTGTCCCCTTTGCAGAAAAGCACCCCCAAAGTATGATGTTTCCTCCACCATGCTTCACGGTTGGGACTTTTTTCTTGGAGTTGTACTCATCCTTCTTCTTCCTCCAAACACGGTGAGTGGAGTTGATACCAAAAAGTTCTACTTTGGTCTCATCTGACTACATGACCTTCTCTCATGCCTCGTCTGGATCATCCAGATGGTCATTGGTGAACTTAAAACGGGCCTGGACATGTGCTGGTGTGAGCAGTGGGACCTTTTGTGCCCTGCAGGATTTTAATCCATGACGGCGTAGTGTCTTACTAAAGATAATGTTTCAGATCGTGGTCCCAGCTTTCTTCAGGTCATTGACCAGGTTCTCCTGTGTAATTCTGGGCCGATTCATGCAATTTCTCAGAATCATCCTTACCTCATGAGGCGATATCTAGTATGGAGCCGCAAATTGAGGAAGATTGACAGTCATCTTGTATTTCTTTCATTTTCTAATAGTTGTGTCAACAGTTGTTGCCTTCTCACCAAGCTTCTCTCCTATTGTCCTGTAGCCCATCCCAGCCTTGTGCAGGTCTACAATCTTGTCCCTGGTATCCTTAGACAGCTCTTTGGTCTTGGCCATGGTGGAGAGGTTGGAGTGTGTGGACAGGTGTCTTTTATACAAGTAATGAGATCAAACAGGTGCAATTAATCCAGGTAATGAGTGCAGAGTAGGAGGCTTCTTAAATAAAAACTAACAGGTCTGTGAGAGCCAGAATTCTTGTTCGTTGGTCGGTGATCAAATACTTATTCCATGCAATAAAATGCAAATTAATTATATCATACTTTTTCACTCCGATTGTCTTTTGTTTTCCAGACCCCCAAAGATGAATTCCTGTCCAAGTGATTGGATTGGGAGCGTTTTCCTCTTTATCCAGTCGGATCCTACCTCGCTACCCGATCTGTATGTTAAGCACAAATCCATGGTGTACAATGTACTCAGGAACGTCATTTCAGGTAAGACTCCTGTACATATCGACTGCTGGAAGTGATATTTACACAGTAATGAGAAAAAATAAGTACACCCTCTTTCAATTATCATATCAGGACATATTAAAAAAAAAATTCTGCTAATCAAATGCCCATCATTAATTGTTTATCAGCGAGTGTGATCGTCTCTGTAAGAGCAGAAGTTTTGGCAGTTTGCTGGTCTGGAGCAATCAGATGGAGGAAATATATCAGCAATGATCTTAGAGAAGCAATTGTTGCTGCGCTTTTTTAGTGATAACTCTTAAGGGTCACACCTTTTTAAGTCTTTCCTTTTATTTCTATGATTTCCAGATTTTTCCGGAGAATCCCCAAACTATATTGAGATCCTCAAAATTTGCGAAAGTGACCCCCAACTAATCCTTCACCTGAAATTTTACGGAATGTCGGCATGCGTGAGGTTTCTTCGGGGGTACAGGGAGAAGAAGGTTCATGAGCACCTACAAAATCAGCTCAGTCAAAGCCTAAAAATGGAGTCTCTAGAAGTCTTTCTTGAGCTTAAGGTGGACGCACAGAAGCTCGACACCCAACTGGACGAAGAAGAGAAATGTCTATACTACATTTCCTCTTGCAGGGTAACTTTACATTTTATTTCTGAAAAATGTAAAAACGTGTTAAAAGGGTCATCCACCTATCAAACCATTTTTTTTTTACTTACCTTTATATATTTTGAGCTAAAAATGTTTTTTTTACAGTTGGGTTTCATTTGAAATTTTGCACCGTTTGCATTCTACAGCTTCTGTGCTGGCTTCAGAATGAGTTAACTGAGAATCCATCAGTCAGTCCATTATGATGGTCTGCCAGGGACTTTTGTTGTGAATGTGCTAGAGATGGTTTCTGAGCAGAGGCTCCCTCTGGTGGTTACAGACAGTACTGAACCTTTCAGCGAGGAATGGCAATCTGGGATCACTGACTGGTCTGATATAAGGGAGGTTCCCTCCCATGATGGTTGCCGGCAGGGTGGATTTGATTTAAATCAAATGATTTAAATCACGATTTAAATCACGATTTAAATTACTAGTCAGTAAGGCTTGATTTAAATCAGTGATTTAAATCAAATTTCTACCAGACCGGTATATCTAATTTCATCATGTGTGATACGCCCCAGACTGGTGTATCTAATTTCATCAAGTGCGATATGCCCCAGACTGGTGTATCTAATCCCATAATGCGATACACTACACTCAGCCCTGTATCTAGATACATGCAGTGTGTCATGTGCTGTGAATAATCCAGTGTGTGATACTCTCCACGTATCTGTGCTCAGTTATAATACAGCGAGCAGATGGACTAACAGAATAGATGCTGCCGGTCGTCCTCATGACAGCCTACTTGTCAGTATCACTGGCAGTCCCAACAAAATGGCTCGCTCTGTGAGCCTAAACTAAATCCTCTGTTATTACAAACACTAGTAACGAGGAGAGAACACACGTGATCATTTTCTTGTCTGTTGCCCTTCCTCCTCCTCACACTTAGATTCACATTCTTCTGTGTTGTGCAGATCTATTACACTCCAAACAATCAGAAACATATTGTCTAACTTCTTGGCTTGGCACTGAAGGTTGATTCTGTATTCATAGGTTTGTAGAACAATAGGATTAAGGTCTTTTTCTCAACTCTGTTCATGTTGTAACATTTTTGCCGTGAAGAAGAGGCTGGAGTCAAATTCCGCTTTTGAGAACTGCGTAAGTAAAGCGAGCGTCTGTGATAACATAGGAGAGAAACTGCCCACTAATCCTACAGAAACCTCTGGAAGAGCATGGCATTGTGAAGTTACACATATACAGCCTTTATTCTACTGAGTTAAACAACTCAGCTTTATCTCATGATGGAAGAACCTTTGGATGGTAAAATTTTTCAAAAGCAGTTTATTGAAAAAATCCGATTTAAATAAAAAAAATCTGATTTAAATCAAAAAAATCGAATTTAAATCAAAAAAATCCGATTTTTTTGATTTTTTAAAAATCATTGATTTTTATCCACCTGGTTGCCGGTGATCAATTGTTCTTGTTCTGTGTCTTGTGGTTCCTGGTTCATTTGGAAGTTTGCTGGAGTCTTGCTGCGTCTGCTGCTTTCAGATAAGATATTTTATGCTTTTCTTTTTGTGCTTGCATTTGCTAGTTTCTGCACTTTTGTGGAGGTCAGCGGTCCCTCTGGGGCCTGTGTCCTCTCAGTTTATCTGTAGCCACTGTTATTTGTTCATTTGCTTTTTCCTGTTTTTTTCAGTGCTGCGGCTTGGTTTTGTTACACCAGAGATCTGATTTAGGTGGTTGAGATCGTGTGATCTCAGTTTTTTGGCAATCAGAAGTGTTGGTATTTTTTAGGGGTTTTTTGGATTGCAGTCAGAATTCTTTCCTATACTTTTCTGTCTAGACAGATTGGGCCCAGCGTTGCTCATTCTATTTCTGTCTGTGTCCGTGCTTTCTTCTTGTCTAACCTAACCGCCATTACATGTTTGGGGGCTTCCTATTTTCTTTGGGGATCTGCGCCAGGGCAGATAGCTTTCATCTTTCTGCCTTTAGGTGTAGTTATCTCTCAGGCTGTGACGAGGTGTCTAGGATCAACGTAGGAACGCTCCACGGCTACCTCTAGTTGTGTGGTTAGTTCAGGTTACTGCAATCCAATAGGTTCCAGCCTCTCTGGTGTATTGCCATTTTTGATATTTCTCCTCAGCTACCTAAACATAACAGACTTTGCAACCGCTTTATCTGTTTTCTGAGCTCCTTTCAGCTGATTTACGACCACTGACCACATCAAAGTTGAATGTGCAGGAAAACAAAGAGGATGTAAAAGTCCAAGGGAGCAAAATTTTTAATGAGACCCAAATGCAAAAATTATTTTTAGCGAATAAGAAAAGAAGAAATAAAAATCCTCAAAGGTGGACAACCCTTTGTAAGTAGTCCTTGTGAAAAAAAAAACACTAAAACTTAGTGACAGTGTACCTAAAGGTTAGCAATCAAGGCTCTGTTCACATCGGCTTTGGATTCCATTTTGCTTCTCCATCGTAGGCTCCACCTAAAGCTGAAGCGCAGCATTCGGCCTGTCTCTTGGACATAGAATAATGGATGTCCACTAGTAAACATTGAATATAAACCCCTCATTTTTTTCATATAGGGTAGAGCTGCCCGGTACTTGTTTCCACTTACTTGCTAATAATCCGGTTCCTGTAGAGAAAGGGAAGTCCTGCCCGTTTCCCGTGAAGTGATGTAACGCTTTGTCTTCTCCTGTAGCCCAGTTATCAGAAGGATGATGAACTCGCAGACCTGGACAGACTTTTTTTGAGTATTTCATTGAGTCCACCGCCAGGAGACAGCAATCCGCCTCCGTCCTCGACTCCTCAGAACTCCATCCTGCCATCGCCGCCGCACACTCTCCGATCAGTATCATCGGAAGGAAGCACTTTTAAATTCCAGGGAAAAGACTTTAGTAAGTTCTGTCACACTGTGTAATGGGGGAAATAAGGGCTATCCTGTCGGGGCCATTCTCCTACTGTGGCATAATTTGCCGAAAAAAGAAAGGTGTCAAAAAAATTAAAGCATCTCTGCTTGCTTCATACAGTGGGAAAGGAGCTGTGTGGGTATTATACTGCGTGGGGGGTCGGGGTGGCCATCATAATGGGTGGAGGAACTCTGAGGGTATCATATTGTGGAGAAGGGTAAGTGGGTGCATTATACTCTATGGGGGCATTATTTTTTGTGGGGCATTATACTGTAGGGGGGTGGAAATAGGGCCTTATAGTGTTTGGGGGTGTCTTAAATGTGTAGGGCAACTTTGGGGGCATCATACTGTCTGTGGTGTACTGTGGAGTCATCATATTAGTACTCTGGAGGAACATTGTTGTGGGGGTATTATACTGTACAGAGGGGATGGTATTTTGGGGGTCATCATACTCTATGGAGGTGTGCAGCTGCAGAAAGATCAGAGTGCACATGTTGGACTCTGAAGTCCCTAAATTGAGCCCATGAGCAACAGAACTACACCATGGAGCAATGGAAGAAAATGGCCTGGCCTAATGAAAAATTTCTTTTTTTACGGCTTGTGAATGGCCATGCCTGTGTGTACCTTTGGAAGAGATGAAACTGGGACGCCATACGGGTAGACAGTAAGCTTCCAGAGATAGGGTGATGCTCTGACCAATGTTCTGCTCAGAGGTTTTGGGTCCAGGCAGACCATTATGGCAACCCTACTGGTAGTGGCCTCTGCAAAAATTGTTTAACGAACATGGCAAAATGTCTAGCTGCACTGTCAGAAACCAATTGACATATTATAGAGATATGTCAGTTTGATTTTTGGGCACTTGGGTCCTCAGCCCATTAATAAAGGCTACAAATACAGAAGAAACTCTTAGCCAAAGACTGAATGCCTCCTCATAGACTTTCTAGTGAGTCCATCTTTGGTCTCCGAGAAGAGCAGCACCCTGCTGAGTACTTCTGTTCCTCTGTTCTAGCAATTGGTAAGTGTCTCAATACCCGGGAGCTAAAGCTTCTGACTTTTCAGATAACGCTTTAGGCCACGTTCACACGTTCAGTATTTGGTCAGTATTTTCCATCAGTATTTGTAAGCCAAAACCAGGAGTGGGTGATAAATCCAGAAGTGGTGACTTGTTTCTATTACACTTTTCCTCTGATTGTTCCACTCCTGGTTTTGGCCTACAAATACTGACGTAAAAATACTGACTAAATACTGAACGTGTGACCATGGCCTAAGGGGTTGACTTCCAAATTCCACAGAGGTAAATCCAATCGAGTCTCTCTGGAAAAACAAGATCGAGCCATGGATCACTAAAAAAAAAATCTACTCCTAAAGTCTCGGCACCAGATACCGCAGAGGTCTTGTGGAGTCCATGCCTTGACTTGTCCAAGGTTTTTTTGGGGGGAGCAGACACAATATTTTAGGTTTTAATGTTATGGCTCCTCAGTGTATATAGTCCCAAAGGCAGCTAAGATGTGGGTGGAAGAAAAAGAAAGTAGAGTTTCTTGATGGAACACTGTAGGTTTACCAAGTGCTGTGGAATTTCTCCAAAATCTCATCTTTTTTGAGAAGACCACCACTTAAAAACTAAGAGTCTCATTCTTATCCAGGAGAGCAGGACAATTTTTTCTCACTTGTCGTCCGTGTTCAGTCCATATGCATCCCTAAAAATTGGATTGCACTCGTTTGATTTATATTTTAGTGTGAGTGAACCCTAAGAAGACTTTTGATATCGGTTTTGGGTGGTTGACTCAAATGAGGTTTCACTTGTAGGTTAGGATAAGGCACCTACTCATTGGTTTCTTGGAATAGAAGTTTGAGTTTCTTCATGTTCCATTTTCTTTTTTTGTTGTTGCTAATCCAATGGTGTCTATCAGTTGACAGGACCCTGACTCCAGAACATCACCAGATCTTTGCCAAGTCAGTAGGAACATCTTGGAAAAAGGTGGGCAGAACATTGAAGGAGACCTGCCGAGCTTTAGAAGACCCAGCCATAGAAAACGTGGCCTACGAATACCATAGCGACGGTCTGTATGAACAAGCCTACCAGATGCTTCAACTTTTCATCGATTGTGAAGGAAAGAAAGGCACGTTACAGAGACTTGTGGATGCCCTGGTGGAACATGGACTGACGGGTATAGCTGAGAAACTGCTACCTGAGCAAGAAAATGGACTGAATTAGGAGACCTGATCGAGGTGGACTTATGTGGAGTCAAGTTCTGGGCTTCAGCCACTGCTCAGTTACGAGCCATACCTCACCTAGCTGCGTTCAGGGGCTTACCATTGTCAGTAATGGACTGTCAGCTCGGACCTGGTCCTCTATCTCAACATTCTTGAAAAGTCATGAACACTCTCTGATTAAGGTGGCCATAGACAAAACATTTCTTTTTTGTCTAAAGGAGTGTTCTTTTTTTTTTAACGGCCTTCGGATCGATCTCGAGCCATGGTGACTTGATGGATGAATGCTCTGTAGGAAGATCGATCTTGACAAAGCCAGAAAGGTCCACCAGGGTCTTCTCCGCCGTTATCTTGATAGTATGAAGCCATGGGGTTGCTGGTCTTCCTCTTCACCTTGTTCCTTCTATTCTTCCAACCATGATGGTCTTCTCCAGTGAGTGTTCATACTTTGGGGCTTTTTTTTTTCCGTTTTCAGAGCAGAAACCTTCCAACTCTCCAGTCAAAAAACCTGTTTTTTTGACCTCCTCGTGGCATCTGGAAAAAAACTTTCTCCTGAAACTCCAAAACTCCTGAAAAAAACAAAACTCCCTTAAGGGTGTGTACTCACTGAAGTTTTTTTTTTAGGAGGTTTCGGAGAAGATTCATAGAGAAAACTCTCCAAATCAGCCTCAAAAACTCAAAACTTCTCAAAAATCAGAGGTTCTGCTCAGGTAAGCTCCCGGCCGGGACAGCTGGGCAGACTCTCAAAATCGGGACTGTCTGGCTGGATCTGGGACGGTAGGGAGGTATGAGCAGGTATGAGTTACTGCTCTAAAAAAACCTCTTCACCATATAAATAGTAAGCCCTCCCACCACTGTATGGAATGAAAAACAAAAAAAATTCAGAAAATGGTGACAATTTTTTTATAAATTCCGGTTTTATAAATCTAAAAAAAACTGTGACAATTTTTTTTTTTTTTTATAAATTCCGATTTTATAAATCCAAAAAATATATATATATATAACCCGTAAATTGCACTGATCTGGAAAGTCACGCTAAAGGGGCATTTTTATACTATAAGAAACAACCATAAAAATAAATTCTAAAAAAAACAATGTCAGAATAACTTTTTTTTGCCATTTCATCGCTTTTTAATTTTTTTCACATTTTTCAATACGATATATGGTAAAATGAATGGTGTCATTCAAAACTAACAACTCGTCCCTCAAAAAACAAGCCCTTATACGCCTATGTGGAAGGAAAAATCAAAAAAGTTATGGCTTCTGGAATAAGGGAGGAAAAAGTGAGCTTGTTTTGCCAAGGAGTTTTTAACTCTTATCTGTCTTTTTCTAAGCTCCTCTCGGCTGATTCGTGACCGCAAAGTTCGTCTCCACTTTGTGGTTGCAGATCTGCTGAGAGGAGCTCAGAAAAAGAAAGGTGTTAAAAACTCTATGTCAGAAGGAGCTCACTGAAGGATTCTCAGTTATCTCATTCTGCAGCCATTCATTCTGTTTGTCTATTTGGCTTTCTCTTGCAATGTCTGATATCTCTTAAACATTCATTTTTTTTTAAACCCCTGAATTGTAGAGGTGGCTATCGACATTTTTTTTTATTTAACCCATTCCCTGCTCTTAGCTAAAACAATGATGTCCCAAATCTAAAATATAAGTGACACAATAGTGACAAATGATTTCTCTGGATTCTTATTTACAGCGTTTGCATCAAAGTTGTAATTTGTTCTAAAAAATGAATATTAGTTGTTAAATTAAATTTTGCCTCTTGGGGGCGCTGTATGTTTAAAAATAATTGGAGAGGATTTGTAGCCGGGGAGTAGTGGAATAAATCTTTCATCCTGATAATGGAGCTGATACTGGCTATAGATTTTTGGCTTTTTTTGCCAGTTCTGCTGGTTTTCCATTTTTTCATGTAGATTAATATTCTGCTGAAGGCAACTCCATTTTTGCAATAAAGAAGGTTATATAGGGGTAGAAAAACATGGCAGTTTTATTTCCCCTGACCGTGGCTGCAGTACCACGTTCATCCTGTGGACATGGGTGGCACTGTGTTATTTTTTATTTTTATAGCTGCCATGTTTTTAATCCTGGATAACCCTTAGGCCGGCGTCACACTGGCGACAAAATCGGACGACTGCAATGCGATGAAATATCGCATTGCAGTCGGACCTATGTTAATCTATGGAGCAGCTCCCAGTATCAGATTTTTTGTGGTCCGTTTTAAACGTCCGTGTACAATCGCAGCATGCTGCGATTGTCACCGATTGTCGGTCGACAATCGCCAATGCAAGTCTATGGGAGCGATGAAAAATCGATTACAAACGGACCACACTGTGTGACTTGCGATGAAATCGCATCGGTGTCCTTTAGAAAAGCCGGCAATTCATCCCCGGCTATACTGTAAAATCACACTGACAGCTTTAATAAAGACTAGAAAGAATAGATATATACACATAGATATACATATATATAATATATATATAAAATATATACATGTCATTGTGACATGTAATATACATATATTTATAGTTCCTAGACTTCTACATACTGTTATAGCCGCTAATTCAATTGCCGGGTTTTGTGAAATCACAGAAGCCGACATGAAATGATACATTGTTTCCACACATTTAACCATGTAATTTCATGTATTTTTATATATGTTTGAAACATACAATTACATGAGTGTATTTGTGCAAAATTTCAGACATGTAGGGGTTAATTAAAGGTGTAATTTCGTTGAAAAAAAATGCGTGGGCTCCCGCTGTATTTTCTCCACCAGACAGACAAAGCAAGCAAGTGGGGGCAGATAATAATAGCCCAGGGAGGGTGCATTTTTTTTGTGCCCCCCCTGGCTACTAACATCTGCCCCCAGACACCCCAGAAAGGGCAAATCTATAATTAGATTCGCCCTTTCTGGCACTTTGCCCGTCTATTCCCATTGCCCTGTAGCGGTGGCGAATGGGTTAATCTCACCTTACTGTCACCTTGCAATTGAAAGGTCACCTTAAGGCAGGTTAATAATTGAGAGCTGTCAATTAGACAACTATCAATTATTAATCCTATTGAAGTAAATAAAAAAACACACACACTTTAAGAATAAATAATTTTAATGAAATAAAAACACATTTTTTTGACCATATTTTATTTTACACTTAATCCGTGCGAAGCCATTGATCTCCTAAAATAAAGAAAAAAAATAAAACAACATTATTCTTACCTATTCCACGATCTGTCACTTCCCACGCTGTAATCCTTCACAAAGGGTTAACTAGCTTTGAGCCAAGCAGTGCAAGTAATCCTGCATGCTCAGCTCAAAGCTCCTGAATGAATAAGTTCCTCTCCTGGCGACAGGAGAGGATGTGTTTCATGAATGAAGCTTAATTGATTGTGTCCACTTTCCCTTTAGGTCAGGTCACTACAGTTAAATTGGCAATAAATCAATTAAGCTCCATTCATGAATCTATTCCTCTACTTTCGCTGGGAGAGGAAGTTATTCATTCAGGGGAATACAGGTCTGAGACAGCATTATTAGCTCTCTGCGACCTGTAACCTGTTAACCCTTTCTGATGGATTACACCGTGGGACCTGACAGTACATTGGATTGGTAAGTATAATTTTGCTTTTTTATTTTATTTTTATTACAGGAAATGGTTTTAGCAGGAAAATAAAATATGGTCAAAAACTGTGTGATTATTTAATTAAACTTATTTTTTATTAAACTGTGTGTGTTTGATTTTTCTTTCATACAATAGGATTAATAATTGATAGTTGTCTAATTGACAGCTATCAATTATTAACCTGCCTTAAGGTCACCTTTCAATACTAAGGTGACAATAACGCCAGATTATTAACCCATTCGCCACCGCTACAGGGCAATGGGAATAGACGGGCAAAGTGCCAGAAAGGGCGAATCTAATTATAGATTTGCCCTTTCTGGGGTGTCTGGGGGCAGATGTTAGTAGCCAGGGGGGGCACAAAAAAAATGTACCCTCCCTAGGCTATTATTATCTGCCCCCACTCGCTTGCTTTGTCTGTCTGGTGGAGAAAATACAGCGGGAGCCCACGCATTTTTTTTCAACGAATTTACACCTTTAATTAACCCCTACATGTCTGAAATTTAGCACACATATACTCATGTAATTGTATGTTTCAAACATATATAAAAATACATGAAATTACATGGTTAAATGTGTGGAAACAATGTATCATTTCATGTCGGCTTCTGTGATTTCACTGAAGCCGGCAATTGAATTAGCGGCTATAACAGTATGTAGAAGTGTAAGAACTTATAAATATATGTATATATATATGTCACAATGACATATATATATATATATATATATATATGTGCTCTATGTGTATATATCTATTCTTTCTTTTGGCATTTAAATACTATTCTTTTGGATCCATTATATGTCAGTTTTGCAAGCCTGCGAGAAAATCTCGCAAGTCGGATGAAAATCGGATGTTACAAGGTACACACACATGCGACTAAATCGCATCTTTGAAGGAAAATCGGATGCCAGAAGGATGTGTGATGTTTTTATTTTGATCCGATTGCCGACCGTCTAAAACGGACCGATTTTTTGTGGTTGTGTGTGACTCCAGCCTTACAGTACGCCCCAGAATGCCAGGAAGAAGCCAAATTCACTACTTGAGGGTTTATATATTGATTTTTATGTCTTGACATTATGTTATACCACCATGCTCCTTATTTTTTTTTTTAATTAATGAGATAAATGTAGAATCCTACTCCAAATTAGGTGGAAAGTGATATAATGCTGGATATACCATAGAGACTATGCTGATTATATGGGATACATGGGAAAAAAGGGGATCTCCGACCCCAGCATGTTTCCAAATGGGTGGGTGAACTCACTCTCCCCTGGTCCAGCACTGAGTCTCCGCCCCTGTCCCCAGTCTGCAGTGTTTTAAAAACTAACAAATTTTGCCACACTCACTCTCCCCTGGTCCAGCTCGGAGTCTCCACCCCTGTCCCCCATCTGCAGTTTGTTTAAAACAACCAAACTGTCTCAACTCACTCTCCCCTGGTCCAGCGCTAAGTCTCCACCCCCTGTCCCCAGTCTGCAGTGTTTTCAAAACTAACAAATTTTTCCACACTTACTCTCCCCTGGTCCAGCACGGAGTCTCCACCCTGGGCCCCGTCTACAGTTTGTTTAAAACAACCAAAGTGGCTCAACTCGCTCTCCCCTGGTCCAGCGCTAAGTCTCCACCCCCTGTTCCCAGTCTGCAGTTTTTAAAACTAATTGTCCTAAACTCACTCTTCCCTGGTCCAGCACTGACTCTCCTCCCCTGTCGGCAGTCTGCAGTGTTTTTAAAACATTTTTTTTTTCTAAACCCACTCTTCCCTGGTCCAGTGCTGAGTCTCCACCCCTGTCTCCAGTCTGCAGTGTTTTTAAAACAAATTTCCCTAAACTCACTCTCCCCTGTCCAGCGCTGAGTCTCCACCCCTGTCTCCAGTCTGCAGTGTTTTTTAAACAAATTGTCCTAAACTCACTCTCCCCTGGTCCAGCACTGAGCCTCCTCCTCTGTCCCCAGTTTACAGTGTGTTTAAATTAAAACAAACTGTCTAAACTCACTCTCCCCTGGTCCAATGCTGAATCTCCACCTCTGCTCCCAGTGTGTTATTGTCTGCAGAGCTGCAGCCAATCAGTGAACTCAGTTGGTCGTGCCATCAACACGAACAGAGAACTCACTGATTGGCTGCGGACAATAACACACATCGGGAGCAGTGGTGGAGACTCAGTGCTGGACCTCCAGGCTCAGCAGAAGGACCGGCTATCAGTCAGTGTGAACACACTCATACACTCCTCCTTAAATTTTATCCCCCCCCCCAAAAAAAGGAGTAAAAAACAAGGCCAGGGATGTCTGCCATGTTCTCCATGCTTCATTACGTAATTGATGTATTATTGCTATGTGCTGTGCAGTATATGGAAGGTGCTGTAATAAGAAAACATTACATTTTTTTCTCGCAATTTTATAGAGAATTATTATAAAGACAATGTTGTAATAAAAAGGATATCGTTCTCACTTTCCATCGGTGTCTTGACCCTGGTCTCATAGGCAGATACTGTGACAATATAATGTGCATAGAAACCTCTTAAAAATTAATTTAATTTTACTAAACTAGTGGCACGGCTGAATAGGTCGTAAACCAACAAAAAAAATGATACCTCTCCTGTAAAAATCCGATGTACCATCGCTGAGAAAATGAGCTTTGAATCCACATGCAAATTAACCTGGGACTGGACACACCCCCAGAGCACTTCCAGACTATTTTGCATGTGATTTAAAAGATCTCGTTTCTCAGAGACGGTACATCGGATTTTTACAAGACAGGTATCATTTTTATTGTTGTTTTATGACCTATACAGCCGTGGCACTAATTTAATTGTTAAAATATTCTTGATCGGTTCCCTTTAAATATTAAATTGTCCAATTCTTTGTTGTTTTTGGGGATATGCTTTTTGCCAGAAGTGTTTTTGGCAGCAGCTTGTTTCCTTCTCCCCATTAATATAAACATGGACGCTCGGCTGATCCAAGAACGCATGTAGCGGTCAGGAAAGATAGATGTCGGCCAAACTAGCACATGATGATCTTATGTGTGTGGCCAACTTCGTAAGAACTGAATCTATGAGTTTCATCCACTTTGCTGGATTTGTAAGACGCTGCATTTTTTTTTTTTTTTCACAGTAGCAAAAATTGAATGAATTGAATGCACATGATGAGTTTTATTTTTCCTTTTGCTTTTTAAGCTGATGCAATTTTTTTTAAATCAATTTTTTTTTCAGTGTTTAGATGCAATTTTTTTACCCATTGCCATCAATGCAAAAAAAACACATGAAAAATGCACCAAAAATCCAATGAGTTTACATTTTCTTGCCATTTTTCACGCAGAAAAAAAAAAATCCGCTATGTGTGAACATACCCTAACTGCGGGGTAAAATTTATTTTTCTTATTTTCCCATCTAGCTTGATGGAGTAGCTCAAAGCTGCAACTTAAAGGGGCTGTCCAGCTGCAGAGTGACTGCAGACTTGTGAATCCTCACACTGTGCGCCGTGAGGATTCCCCGAGTGGGAGCGGGCGGTCATGTAACCAGAAGTATGCGATTTGCATTCTTCCGGCCACATTCCGACTAGACGTGTGCAGCATCGTTCAATACGCTTGCAATGAGCATGTCTAGTTGGCATGTGATCGCATGTCTTCAAATTGCATGTTTGCAGTCATGCACCCCTGTGCTGCTGGTGTCCTATAAGGCACAGGGACCGCTGGCACCTATAGGCACCAGGGTGAGGAGGTGACTGCTCCATTTGCACCCCTATAGCTGTAGATATTCTGGCACTAGACATTAGACACGTGAAGTTGCCGCGTTCTCGCACAAGTCCGGTCCTGCCTCTGGCCGTCTGGCTCAGCCTCGGCTCTTATTCTGGAGGAGAGGCTTATGGAATGTACAGATTGAAGGAAATCCAGATGTGATTATTTGGCAGCGCGGAGAAAAAAGGCTTCGCACAAAGGAAACAAAAGCCCTAGAAGGGTCCTGTATGGAGCAGCAATGGGACATCTGCCACTTTAAGCGCCCTTCTCCTCCCCATCATCTCCCTCCCATGTCATGTCCAGCCTGGCAGATAATCAGACCCCGTTGTGGGGGATCCAGCAACGCTCGGCGGCGGTGGCGGCCCCCTGAGTTTTCTGCTTTCTAAAAGAAGTGCACAGAACTTCTTGCTTTCTGCCACATCACAGACGGATCGAGACTCGGAGCCTGGGGAGCTGCTTCTGGCAGAAAATCTGGGAAATATGAGAAGGTAAGTCCTATATTCGATGACGGGGTTAACCGGTGGGGAGGACATAGGTGAGGAGTGAGATTTAGCATGTCCAGATCAAAGGGAGGAAACACGTTTAAGTCAATCCAGTTTGGAGTTCCTAAGACCACGTTCACACTGGTTATAAAATGTGCGCTAAGTGCCAGTTGATTAATGCGTAACTGACGCATCGTGCCATTTACTAGGACGCCCTATTACAGCACTAGGGGTATCGGCATTTAAGAAAATAATGTCACCACATATGATGGCATGGGGATCCTTCCGAAAACACTTGCTGTACTAATTCTAGAACTCCCTGGTTGGATACTCAGGATATTCTACATTTTGAAGGTCACCCCTATCCCATAACATTATGATCATTTGAGGGTCCGACCACGATGGTCCTCAGTGATCTTTAAAGAGCCCCTGACGAATGGAATGGAAGTCGATCATGCGCTCTGCAGCGCCATTCATTCCGTAGATTTCCGGGCGCTGATCATCAGAATGAATGGGGCGGCAGAGCGCATGGTCAACCTCTAGAGCCCAAGTTCCTGGTCACAAAGGGGGTCCCAGCAGTTAGACCCTCCCTCCCAGTGATCAGGAAGTTGGTCCCTATCCAATTGCTCTTTTTTCTCTTTAAAGGTTTTTTTTGCGTAGGTTTAGCGACATTTTAACGGAGCATGCGTTGCAAAATCTGTGCAAAAATTCCAGTTGTACAGAAAAGTATTTTTGAGGTGTGGGGGAGGGACTGGAGTAATATTTCATGCAAAAACTTAAGGACTTTTTAAATGATCACAATTGATGAATTAGACCAGAAAATCTAGAAACCCCAAAATGTTTGCCACAGTGGGTTGAGTAGGGGGGTCTCCAAATGTTTTCAGCTGATTCATCATTTGCGACTTTTCAAAAATCAGATTTTTTTTTGCCCAAATGTACTTTATTCCCTTCCCCCTCCAGGTGTGGTTTTATGTACGTCAGTTTTTTGTGGGGGTGTGCTTTTTTTTGTACACAATTTTTGCGCCATTTTGCAAAACGTTTAACAATAATGACGGGTTTTTACTTTCAATATTCATGAACACGTGCGCAATTTTGAAAGAATTTGGTACAAAAAATGTTAATGAACCCCACAAGACAAAAGAGTAAAAAATGCAATTGATGAATCGGACTTTAAAAAGGTGCAAATTAAAAGAAAAATAAGGTATAAATAAAAAAAAACAGGCAAAAAATGGCAAAAACTAGACTAGACAAAAAATTAGCAATGAGTGAATGTGCTGGGATAAGGTGTTATCTGAGCATGCTCGGGTGCTAACCAAGTATCTTCGGCATGCTTGAAAAATAAGTTCGAGTCCTCGTGACTGCATGTTTCACGGCTGTTCGACAGCTGCAAAACATACAGGGATTGGTTAACAAATAGGACTATTTTATTTATTTTTTTTACCATGGGTCTAAAAGCTATCAGAGGCAACTATCTGCCTGTTTTATCTGGCGCCGGCTCAGAGTGGTCACTGACTGCTCCTGCCGGTGACTCAGCTGTTCCATGTCAACAGAGCAGCTCTTCTTCCAGGCTGCTCTGTTGATGGGGCATGACTGCCGACGTCATGCTGATTGACAGCCAGCTCCCTGCAGTTAGGCAGTGGGGAGCCGGCTGTCAATCAGCATGACATCAGCAGTCACACCCCGTCAGCGGAGCAGAGCAGAATTGGAGAAGCCGCTGCTCTGTCGACGTGATGTCAGGGAAGTGACTGAATCGCTGACGGGAACAGGCTCTGACCGTTCTGCGGCGGCAGAGATCAGCACCGGGCACAACAGGCAGGTACTTAGGAACTACCTCTGCCTATTAGTTCTTAGACCAATAGTAAAAAAAACAAACAAGCATAGAATCCTGGATAACCCCTTTAAGCTTTGATAATGTATTATAGGTCAATTTTCCTAGCCCTAAGCTTTATGGAAGAACTAGCTCATTGTCTCCCACTAGCTCAGAGACAACTGAAAATTAGAGATAGTCTGCAGAGGGGAAACTAGTGAGAAATGCAGGATACATGGCCAGAAGTAGTGTTATTCCTCATGAACACACTTGATTGATTATTCTGAAAAATTACCAGAATTAGATCAATTTTTTCCTCTGTTAAAAAAGGTCACCAGCAACAAAACCAGATTTGTGTGGATCTACTGAGTAATGTGACAGTCACCGTTATGTTACAGAAGTTTTCCTCGTGTCTAGCAAGTTACAAAATTTCAGTAAATGAACAAAAATGGACCTCCTCTGGCGGTATGTCCACCTCTGGCTGGGGCCCCTAGGCAGCTGCCTAGTCTGCCTGCCCCTAATGCCGACCCTCCTCTTATGTGCTCCCGTTCAGATGTTTCATTGACACTCTTGTTCCAACTGTCAATATAAACAATTAGCGCTGCAGTGTAAAGCATGTGGGAGACCAGAGCAGTGGGTGGTCCTACAGTTCTTGACAGTTATCGCTACATGAACAGTCATAAAGAAAAAACTGTCAATCATCAGTAGGACCGCCCAACGGACTCGGTTGTATATAGGGACCGCCTACTGGACTGCGATGTATATAGGGTCCGCCTACCGGACTCGGATTACATAGGGACCGGCTACCGGACTCAGATGTATATAGGGACCGCCTACCGGACTCATGTATACAAACACCAGTGATTTCAATGAAGAAAATACAAATTTTACTGAAACGTCTTCCACAAAAACATATATCAATCTGATCATCTCCTTCTGCTCTATAACCTCCCGCCTGCAGATCAGAGACCATTTTATAACACGACAGATTCCATTTACAACCGGCCCCCCAAATGATGCACATAATTCAGAGTAGCACTTTAACTCTTGACTCACATTTCGACTCCTCTATCAAACTTTACACCAGCCAACAAAACTTTTGCATGATCCAATGTTCCAAAGAATTGTTAGATCTTTATCTTATTCTACCAAAAATGGAAAAAAAAGGCTCAAAATTCTTTTTATGCCAAAAGGAAAGTAATTCTGTATACTCGCTTATCTAAAGAACTGAGGCTCACTGACTGTGACATTTCGAAGAGTGAAATCTTCAGGATTGGGTGCTCGACTGACTGCCGTGTCCCCTTCTGTTAGGGGATTCTATCGCTGCCAAAAAGTCCGGCATAAATCCCGAGCTGCGCTTAATCATATACTCACGGAGCAGATGAATAATTTCCACTTCAGTCGGTCTTTTTTGGCTCTGTGTCACGTATATCATGTATCATGTTGATTGTGAAAAAATATCTGCTCCACAGATGAGAAGCTTGTCGCAAATCAGCTCCATGATGTCAGTGAGGAAAGTAGGTTATATACACATTGCTTCATTTTCTACAGTAAGGGAGGAAAATAAATCTGGATGTCAAGATATATCATTATTTTTATCCAATTTTATCCAAAAAAGGAATTAAAAGGGATTCTGCCACCTGGTTTTTGCTTATCTGAGAGCAGCATGATGTAGGGGCAGAGACCCTGATTCCAGCAACATGTCACTTTTGATAAAATCCCTCTGCTTCAGACCTAGCAGTTCTCTGAATGCTGAGCTCTGTCCCACACCACTGATTGGTGTACACTGAAAGCTACCAATCAGCGGTGGGGGCGTGGTCGGACTACACTGCAGCAGGTCTACTAGTCCTCTAGTGATAATCTCCTACTGAATTTATCAAAACTGTAGCAAGCAGACTAGTAAGTGACACATCACTGGAGTCAGGGTCTCTGTCTCTACATTATTAGGAGACAGAATGAAGGGAACATGACAGCAGGATAGATTATGGTGGATCCTTATCGTAGATATTTAATACGACGTAGTTTTTGTCTTTTATACAGGCACTAAAACAATACAAAAAGCTAATGAAGTTGGAAATACCACCCGAGTTATAGCAATGCTTACGTGCTTAAGTTTCCTTTGAAGAATCTGATAATAATGCAATCGAGCACATGGAAAGTTACAAAACGTCCTGGAGGCTCAGTCTGTGTCTCGTCAACCAGAACATTTCGCTCCCTGGGGACATCTTATTTGTCACAGTTCCAGAAGAGATACTGGCCCCCGATTTATCATTGTTGTTTCTCCACTTTTTGCTCCTTGTTTAGCATTTGCGCCTTATTCTTCATAACATTTGCACCATTTTTGAAGTCATCTTCGTCTTTTAAGTTGTTTTTTTCTGTTTATTTTTATGTTTTAGCCCGATTCATGAACTGCAACTTTTATCAGATGCCTTTTTTGTTGTTGTTGTTGCACGTCTCACTCCAGTCATTGCCTGGAGTAAGATTCCTGGAAGGAGTTTTCAATTTGGCAAAATTTTTGGCGATTTGGCAATTTTTTCCCCCAAAAGCATTTTTGGCGCAAAAAAAATAGGTAAAGACAAAAATAAAGAGAATTTTTTATTTTACCAGTCGAATCTGTTCCGCATGAGATACATGCATATAAATACATACAATAGACAAAAAAACCTGACTGGCACATCCAGACTAATGTGAACTAGGTGCAAACCAAGGGAAGCTACCCCCATGTAAAACATACAAAAAAAGGCTGCACTCAAGCATACTAAAGCATGACAATATGGAATACATGAAATTTTGAATAGCAATATGGCTTTGGAATATAAGGAACAATTTGAGACGCTTAGTATAAACATTTGGCCAAACATTTTAAAGCCGACCAACCATCGTCAAGGTGGTCTCAATACTGGTGAGTCCCTGACCTAATGTGAACATACCTCTATTAGGCTGATATCTGAATTTCTGGGTGAATATGCACCTCTGTCAGTAATGCCTGCATTTATGGGTAAAGTAGGGACCTGGTGTAATTAAAATCACCACCTGGTGGGGGCGGAGTGCTCGGTCAGCAAGCTAACATTCAATAGACAAAAAAACCTGACTGGCACATCCAGACTAATGTGAACTAGGTGCAAACCAAGGGAAGCTACCCCCATGTAAAACATACAAAAAAAGGCTGCACTCAAGCATACTGAAGCATGACAATATGGAATACATGGCATTGCTGACAGAGGTGCATATTCACCCAGAAATTCAGATATCAGCCTAATAGAGGTATGTTCACATTAGGTCAGGGACTCACCAGTATTGAGACCACCTTGACGATGGTTGGTGGGCTTTAAAATGTTTGGCCAAATGTTTATACTAAGCGTCTCAAATTTTTCCTTATATTCCAAAGCCATATTGCTATTCTAAATTTCATGTATTCCATATTGTCATGCTTTAGTATGCTTGAGTGCAGCCTTTTTTTGTATGTTTTACATGGGGGTAGCTTCCCTTGGTTTGCACCTAGTTCACATTAGTCTGGATGTGCCAGTCAGGTTTTTTTGTCTATTGAATGTTAGCTTACTGACCGAGCACTCCGCCCCCACCAGGTGATGATTTTAATTACACCAGGTCCCTACTTTACCATAAATGCAGGCATTGCTGACAGAGGTGCATATTCACCCAGAAATTCAGATATCAGCCTAATAGAGGTATGTTCACATTAGGTCAGGGACTCACCAGTATTGAGACCACCTTGACGATGGTTGGTGGGCTTTAAATGTTTGGCCAAATGTTTATACTAAGCGTCTCAAATTTTTCCTTATATTCCAAAGCCATATTGCTATTCTAAATTTCATGTATTCCATATTGTCATGCTTCAGTATGCTTGAGTGCAGCCTTTTTTTGTATGTTTTACATGGGGGTAGCTTCCCTTGGTTTGCACCTAGTTCACATTAGTCTGGATGTGCCAGTCAGGTTTTTTTGTCTATTGAATGTTAGCTCGCTGACCGAGCACTCCGCCCCCACCAGGTGGTGATTTTAATTACACCAGGTCCCTACTTTACCCATAAATGCAGGCATTACTGACAGAGGTGCATATTCACCCAGAAATTCAGATATCAGCCTAATTGAGGTATGTTCACATTAGGTCAGGGACTCACCAGTATTGAGACCACCTTGACGATGGTTGGTGGGCTTTAAAATGTTTGGCCAAATGTTTATACTAAGCGTCTCAAATTTTTCCTTATATTCCAAAGCCATATTGCTATTCTAAATTTCATGTATTCCATATTGTCATGCTTTAGTATGCTTGAGTGCAGCCTTTTTTTGTATATAAATACATACATACACTTTGGCTCCGAAAAAGCCATTTTGTGAGAATAATCTACAGTTAAATAATGCATATTTAATTACAGTAATTCCAGCAAATATTCCAGTGCACTTTTTTTTTTTTTAATCTTGACCTGTTTTAAGGAAGATATTCTCCGGCAGATGCTGCTTTTATTAGTAAAATATGTGATGTACAGAAAAAGACAACAGGAAATAGAAATCCTCCCGAGTCAGAGGTTTATTCCTTAAGGCTTTAGTTTGCAAACCTGCGGCTCTCCAGCTGTTATGAAGCTGGGAGACATAGATTTACATGAACTGAATAGCTGAAGGTCACAGACAACCGATTTAAAGGGGTCGTCTCAAGTTCTTAAATGGATAAAATTGCCAAGTGCTTGCAAAAACAAGCAACTTTTGTCAATTTACTTCTCATTAAAAACCCTCCCCGTTCTGAAGAATGGAGTACTTTTAATTTTGTAGTATGGCTGCCGTCTTAAAATGGCCAGTAATGACTGTCTTCTGTAAGGAAGGGGGCCTCAAATTGTCCCTGGAACTGGGACCCTAACTATCCCTGTCCCGGGGGTACTCTTGAAGGTGGAGAGGCCTGAGTCTCTGACCTCACTATTTGTTTGTTACACAAGGGGGAGAATGGAGTGAGGACCTGCATTTGGTATGGAGGTCTTAGTCTGGAATATGGCGGTGGAAAATACGACATAGATCTCTTAAAAAAATGTATTTAAAACCTAAAAAGTCGTAATAATTTTTCCACCAGAAAACTCATGCAAGTTGCGTAATAAATCCCCCCCCCCCAAAGTTTATTAGGACATGTGCACCCGACGTCTTTTTGAAGCAGATTCCGCTGCGGAAACTGCCTGAAAAACCTTTTTAAAAAGCGCTCAAAAGAAAAAACGTGTGCATCCTATGTAAAATCGACTGTCTGTTCACATGTTCAGGCTTTTGAACGTCTTTTAACCATTTCAGGTTTCTAAAAACGCCAAGCGTTTAAAGAAGCGACATTTCCATTCTTCTTTTTTCTGCTGTACTTTTCAATACAAGTCAATAAGAAAGCCCAAATTTGCCCAGAAGACTTTTTTTAGTGTTTTTTTCTATCGTTTTTGCTTAAAAAACTCTCTGGCGGTTTCTTCATTATTCAATGGAGTAAAAAAAAAAACGACGCCGGGTGTTCATGCGAGAGACTCGCACGAAAATCGTGCGACCCCGGCCTTACTGAGAGGGACACTTCCATCCAGCATGTATTACTGAGACACTCCCATCCAGCATGTATTACTGAGAGGGACACTCCCATCTGACAGGGGAAAATGCAAAGTCAAACTTCTCCATAACCAAATCCAGATGGCTGCTCATCACCAAAAAGCAGTCATATAGTCCTAATAGTGACATTTATTCTACACCCTAAGGAAAGCGTCCATTGGGCATAGGAGACAAGTCTGAAATGACAATCTTTTCTGACAAATCCAGGTTACGGGAATCCATTTCCTGGAGAAACTAGCAAGGATTGGAAGACTCCAAGCCTTCCCGCTCTCAGACATCCATAAAGTTCACACTTTGGTTTTAATCCCCAGACCTGGAAAATAAACGCTCATTGTTCCTCAGTAAACTTATATTCTACATAGATCATATTCCACTGAACATGTTTAACCTTATGTGCCATGAATTGTGAACCCCATCCTGTATTTTTATTTATTTATTTTTAGAAACTTGTGAATTTAATAAGTGTAAAAAAATATTAAACACAGGAAAATTGGATTTTCTTTGCCAAAATCTGTGTTTTTGGCAATAGGTTCTTAGAGGTCTTAGAAAGTGAACTTTCCATAACCAGGCCAGCTTCCAGAGATCCTTCCCAGCTGCTCCAGCCAGAACCGTCACATAAGACATTCACCCTTCACTACCTGGGGACCGATCGTATACTCATTAAATTAGTTCTAAGAAATAATAAAACTTGCTTAAAAGTATCTAATAGACGTCTTTACTGGACACAAGACACTGTTCTACCGATCGCTCCTTGAACAGTTTCGCGTGTGAGTAGGAGACGTGTAGACATGGAACAGTTCACTTCCATTTTACTTCAATATCAACAATCAGATTAAATAAATTATAACTAAAAAAAACACAATAAAAAACAAAAAAGTATCTCCTGTGTTTCCTTCTGGATTGTTAGCTGCTAGGAGGAATCACTGGGTAACTCTTTGGTTTTTGCTAAGGGGTAACTGTCTGCAGAGCAATCCTTTCTCTTGATGTTTGAGATGGACTTGTAACCTTGAGATTGTTGATATTGTTTAACAATTTTATTTTTCAAGTCCTCAGACAGTTCTCTACTCCTCTGTTTGTTCTTCATGCTTAGTGTGGCACACACAGACACACAATGCAAAGATTGAGTCAACTTCTCCCCTTTTTATCTGGTTTCAGGTGTGATTTTCATATTGCCCACACCTGTTACTTGCCACAGGTGAGTCTGAACAAGCATCACATGATTGGAACAAAGTTGTTTACCCAAAATTTTGGAAAGGTGGCAGCAATTTTGTCTGGTGTTGTATGTGAAATTATGTATTTTTTTCCTTTTTTATGTATTTTTTTGTGTCGTTCCAATACACACAAAGGAAATAAAAATGTGTATAGCAAAAAGTGTAATTGCAATAATTTTGTCTGGGAGAAATACTTCATTTTCTGGAAAAATTTCAAGGGTGCCAACACTTTTGACCATAACTAGAGAGAAGCAGGTCTTTGAAACCAATTGTTTATATTTTTCTTATGCGTTTTTAACTATTACTGATGTACAAAGGCATACGGGTAATGGTGGCAGGCCAAGCAAATAATATGGGGCCCGTGACCCAGGGGGTGACCCTGTGCCAGCGGTGCCTGCATCGGGCCCCCCCTCTGATCATCATCGTCATCGCGAGCAATGATGATGGAGGAGGGAGCATCAACTGATACTTCCTCCCCATCATTCTTCCTTGGTGTCGGACGTCTCAGCGCAGCAAGTGCAATGACGTCATTACAGTGTGCCCGCTGTACATTGTGCGGCACTTCACACAACATCCTGAGGAGACCGGAGCATCAGGTGGAACGAGGAGAGGTAAGTATTCTATTTTTTTGTGTAAATCAGTGACTGGTGGCCATAATAGAGTGTGGAGGGCCATGGAGAGTGCATTATACTCTATGGGGGACTATAGTGAGTGCTTTATACCATATGGAGGGCTATAGGGAGTGCATTATACCATAGGAAGGACTATGGGCTGTGCAGTATACCATATGAAGGACTATGGGCTGTGCAGTATACTATATGGAGGACTATGGGAATTGCATTATACTATATTGTGGACTTTGGGGAGTGCATTATTCTATATGAAGGACTATGGGGAGTGTATTATACTATATGGAGGACTATGGGGTGTTTATTATATTATATGGAGGACTGTAAGGAGTGTATTATCATAGAATGTTTGAGCTGGAAAGAACCTCAAGGGTCATAGTGTCCAACCGCCTGCTCAATGCAGGATTCAGTAAACCATCTCAGACAGATGTGTGTCCAGCCTGTGTTTGAAGACTTCCATTATAGGAGAACTCACCACCTCTTGTGGCAGAATGTTCCACTCATTGATCACCCTGTCAAGTTTGTTTCTAATATCTAATCTTCTCCCTTTCAGTTTCATCCCATTGCTTCTTGTGTTTCCATGTGCAAATGAGAACAAGGAAGATCCTACATTGTGAATTCCCTTCAGATATTTGTAGACAGCTATTAAGTCTCCTCTTAGCCTTCTTTTATTGCAAGCTAAACATTCCCAGATTCTTTAACCGTTCCTCGTAGGACATACTTTGCAGTCCGCTCACCATCCTGGTAGCTCTTCTCTGAACTTGCTCCAGGTTTTTGATGTATTTTTTTAAAATGTGGTGCCCAGAATTGGACACAGTATTCCAGATGAGGCCTGACCAAAGAGTAGAGGGCAATAATGACTTCACGTGATCTAGACTCTATACTTCTCTTAATACATCCTAGAACTGTTTGCCTTTTTGCTGCTGTATCACACTGTTGACTCATGTGCAGTCTGTGATCTATTAGTATAACCAAGTCTTCTCCACACGTGCTGTTGCTTAGTTCTATTCCTCCCATTCTGTAGATACTAATGGGATGAACTTGATACCAGGCTGTTTGCGCTCCCGTAGTAGTAGAATCCAGAAATTCTTATAATCCAGATAATCCAAGGAAAGGATTTTTATTATATATCAAAAACAAAGTACTTACAACACGTTTCAACAATACAAAATGTCTTCCTCAGGTATGTTATAATAAATGTTCCAAAAATGTGGAGAACTTTATAGGAAGTAGTATTGTGCTAAAGAGGATGTGGATCACAAAGAAAGAGAAAAAAAAAAAGGGAAAGAAAAAGGAGTTACTAACACGCCCATTAGATAGCTACTATGCCAATTTGAAGTCTGCATAAAGAGTAAATATAAAAGGAATAATAAAAAATGCATTACACATATGATAAATAACAGATAAAATATGTTAATAAATATCATAAAATCACTGGAGCAATAAAGCAAATGCAAACAATTATATGTGACCATGAAATATAAAAATAATTGGAACACATAGGAAAAAATGCACAATTATAAGAAAGGTGCTGATAAAAATAAGGGACAGCTTATTAAATTCTTATATACCCTCGATGACTTCATTTAGTCCATCAGGATGTAAAGGACCCATTTTAAAGATCCGATAGGATTCTTTGCGGTTTAGTTTATCAGAGAAGCTATGACAATTCTCAGGAATTTGCTCAACAGGTGTTACTTTGACAGACTATGTTTCATGAAGCCATTTTTCGCACTGTGCCTGTGACCATTCATACGTGTTCTCAGGGACTGAGTGGTGTTCTTTTTATCATCACTTTTCTTATAATTGTGCATTTTTTCCTATGTGTTCCAATTATTTTTATATTTCATAGTCACATAGAAACTAACTAACAGCTATTATTATAAACCGTATCTATAACAACACGGGATACACCATTCCAAATATGAATGTCAACGCGTTTCAGACAATGTGCTTAAAGAGAAACTTTCAGCAGGCTTTTGCTATGTAATCACAATGTAGGGCAGGGATCCTAATTCCAGCGATGTGTCACTCCATTAGCTATGATTTTCTCAATACTTCATAAGAATGATTAATAGGGCAAAAACAATATTCTTAATTTTATAAAAGTCAATGCTACATGTATACAGAAAACAAGTAAAGAACTTCCTAATTTGATACCTACTGTTCTCGTTGAAAAGTAATGATGCTCTCTCTTGTCCGTTTACCCATCTTCTCGCTGAATGAACCGACTCATTTTTATAGTTCTTCATCATTCCTATATTTTTGCTCGAATGGTTTCCCTTGACTGTGCCAATTTTCCTATGGTTATTACCTTTATCACATATTTGGGGTGACAAGATTGCGCATGGAGTAAAGTATTCCCAGATATGGGCTTTCAAAAAGTAGAGGTAGTTGTAGTTACATCTGCCATAATGTACATAACACTATTCCTTCCTCCTGGACCTCATATGTAAACCTAAGATTAAGCATGTTGTCAATTATATAGTCGATGAGGTCTGGTATGTCGTCAACGTATTGGCCATACCAGACCAGCAAATGCCATCTACTGACTAAAAATATATAGTCGTGCTCCTACCATGTGTGGGACATCTGTGGTCTACGCATGCCCATTGCCATCATCCTCCCTGTAATATTTTTTCTTGTCTTCCAGATGGGTTCACACGACTTTTCTTGACCTGAGAAACTAACACGGTTCGATGGTGAGTCAACGATGAGAGTTCGGCTGAAGGGAGAGGTCTTCTGCACCTTATTCCTGGTGATTGCCCTTTGTACGTTACTTTATTCTTTGTTCAGACCAACACAAAAAACATCTCCCGCCAAGCCAAAGAAACCAAAGATCCCACCACAGACTGTGAAGCCGAAGACTTTCTTGGAGTCTGAAGAGAGTCTGGGTAAAGCCAAACTCCTCTCCGATGCGTACAATGCCCAGGAGGCCAGCGAAGAGGTAAAATCTTCCAGTTCTTCGGTGGTCACGGAGCCACCATTTGACTTTCAACAGTATCTTAAGAACAAAGATTACCGCAACTTCACCCTGCTGATCAATCAGCCAAATAAATGTAACAAGCCACCAGGAGACTCTTTCCTTCTTATTGCTGTGAAATCCATTGTGGAAGACTTTGATCGACGTGAAAGCGTCCGCAAGACTTGGGGAAGAGAAGGGGTCATCAATGGGGCACGGGTACGAAGAGTCTTCCTACTGGGGATCCCCAGGAATAAAACATCAGTGTCTATGTGGGAATCCCTCATGCAGCAGGAAAGTCATTACTACAAAGATATTTTATTATGGGATTTTCTTGATACTTTCTTCAATTTAACCTTGAAAGAGATCCACTTCCTTAGCTGGGCGGCGGAGCATTGCAGCAACGTCAAATACATATTCAAAGGAGACGCCGACGTATTTGTCAACGTAGAGAATCTTATCCATTTCCTGCAGTCTCAGGATCCCGACGCAGACTTGTTTGTTGGGGACATTATCAATAACGCGAAGCCAATACGATCGAAGAAAAGCAAATATTACATACCCGAGACAATGTACGGGCTAGGAACGTATCCAGCGTACGCCGGTGGAGGAGGATTCTTAATGTCAGGCGTCACAATGAAAAAACTAGCCAAGTCCTGCAATGAAGTGGAGCTTTTCCCCATAGATGATGTGTTTCTGGGCATGTGCTTGCAAAGGATTCATCTTACACCAGTTCTTCATGCTGGGTTTAAAACATTTGGTATTACAAAACCATCAGCAGCTCCCCATTTGCAGACATTTGATCCCTGCTTCTACCGGGATTTAATGGTGGTGCACAGCCTGAAGGCGGCTGAGATATGGCTGATGTGGAATCTTCTTCATAGCCAACAAGCACCGTGTTCTCAAAAGCAGAGGATAAAAAAAACCTTTTCACTGGAAAAGAAAGAAAGCAAAACAACCAATTTCTAAACTACCAAAACTATCAACTACCAAAAAGCAGTAACCAGACGAAGCAGAAATGTGGAAAAAGTAAACGGGACTCTATCATCACGTCATGACTGTGCCAACCAAATACACGCGTTCGGTGCATCCTTGGTGTGGCCAAACAGATCACTGCACCTTTCCACTTATGCCTATCTCTGCCCCGTGTCAAGCCAGAGCTGTCAAACAAAGGGGTCGAGATAGAGGGAAAACAAGTAGGTGGAGTGGACGGTTTGGCCACGTCATGGGTGCCCGAGCCTGTACTTGGTACGAACAGTCACTCTGCGCTTGACAGAGTCAAGTTAAATGGACTTATTCAGCACAGAATGACTGTTCAAACCAAGTACAGGCGCTTTGTGCGTCACGCCATTTATATACACCTTCGCACCTGCTTGGTTTCCATCTATCTCCACCCTTGGTGCAGAAGTGGGGAAAGATAGCTGTTGGCCAAAGGCGCTGTTATTTGGTGTAGGGCTACACCAAGACCGTAAAAACTAAAAACCATCCTTTAGCACTACACAAAGGTAGGCCCAGCCCCCAAAGAACTTCTTTAAAATAGTTTTATGTAATAACAGACTTAGTACAAGTGTATGGGCTCCTGTACAAAGTGGAGAGGAACCATGGACAGTCCCATGCAGATGACAACCGTGTGGAAAAAAAGTAAAAGCGGTGTACAGCAGTTTTTGCACAAAGTACAGGCAATTAATGGTAAAAGCTTGATTTTGATGTGCAGGTCTTAGATGCATGGCAATAACCAAAGCTTGGTAGCATTCTGGATACGTACGCGAAAACTATGTGTAGACTTCTTGAAAGGCTCTTCCTATGTATTTCTAGGTTTATCCCCTTTGCTGCTGATATAAAAACACTTCATAATACCGTATAAGTGAATGACGTTGCTTTGATGGAGCTCCTGATTGAACAGCATCAGATTTGGAGCAGATTCCATAGAAAAGGTGTAAAAAAAAAAACCATTCTAAAAACTCATCAAAACTGTTTTAAGGAAAACAAAACCTCCCACCAAAAAAGTGGTTTCCACTTGAAAAACTTGTTGTTTTTGACCATCTCCCAAGAACTTCATGTGAACATAGGCCAAGGCATCATTCCAAATAAAAAAAAAAATAATATGTCCATAGGAAAAAAAAAAAAAAGGTCTTGGTGTAGCCCGAGCCTCACACACAGGCTGCAAAATATATCTCAAAACCTTCAATAATAGATTTGTGTCGAAATAAATGCACTGAAATATGGCTTTTCTGTTTTACATGTCTTGTTTTTGTAGCATTTTTCCAATCACTGTGTATGCCTTGATCCAAGTGCAATTTATTAACACCAGAGGGGGAAGCGCCCCACCCATAACTACCTTCGTATACTTTTTGAGCAAGTGATTGCAGCTAGGCTTCCCCTTCCAAGGATCAGATCCTAATATTGGAGAAGGTGGGCGAAAGAATCTTCCATAAAACAAGGTAAGGAACAAAGATTCTAAATTCTTCAAAGATCATTTCAAAACTTTCCTTTTTTCACCCATTCTTCAAGTAGATATATAAAAGATTTTGGGGTAATTAGTAGTGACGATAAGCAAACGTGCTTGGATAAGGCGTCATCTGAGCATTCTCGGGTGCTGAGCGAGCGTGCACGAAAAATATGGTCGAGTCCGCGCGGCTGTTCGACAGCAGCAACACATGCAGGGATTGTCTAATAAACAGGCAGCCCCTGCATGTGTTGCGCCTGTCGAAAAGCCCGTGAGACATGCAGCCGCTGGGACTCGAACATAGTATTCGAGAACGCCGAAGACACTCGTTTTTTGGGAGCTCACAGCGACAAACACACAAAAAATCTCAACGCCAAGAGAAAAGATTTGTGACCAAGGGTCTCCCTTTATTGACCAGTGGGTACACATGCTGTTCGGGGGCTACAGATCAGATTCCAGAGTATTTATAAAAAAAAAATAAAATAAAATTATATATAGTAGTAAAACAAGATAAAAGCATGATCACAAACACCCTTTTATTCAATTGTAAAGAAACAAATTCCTGAACTGACCCTGTACAAGATAAAATCTTAGGCTGTGAACCCCACAATATTTTCTAAACGTCTATTAAAATTCATAAAGTAATTCTGTTTCTTGGCCCAAATGATGCTCCCCGTCCCCCATGTACATCAGTCTCTTTATCTTACATGGACAGGTGACGTCACCATGACCTACCGGACATAATACTTTGAGGGATGAGCAATGTAAACAAAAATAGGCTCGAGCAGCAGGTATGCTAAAAGAGGAGGCTACCCCAGGACTGGAGGGTAATGTGCAGCATGGGATACAGACCCCAAAAATGGGGGACAAAGCCTGCAAATACCCTTACCTTATACAAAAGGGTTTTTGATCGAATGGGGTAAAACTTTTTGGCTTCCCATCACCATCCACATCAATAATCACATAATATTATGGTTGACTAGTGGCAGTGAGGAGCTTCTATCTATGGGGTTTGGGATCACAGACATATGCACACAGGGGTGTAAGAGAGGCTCAGGAGGTACATAATGCCTGAATCATGTGCTTCTGTATGTATGTATATGAGTAATAACACCCAGTATCCAGTGATGATCAAGTCAAGGGGTTTGTCATTTTAATATTCCTTTATTAAATATGTAATTTTTCTATCTGGTCTAAACGGCACAGTTTCCCTAAATCTGGAGTATTTTTTATTTTGTTCCTGTGCCTCTCCGTTCCGGAAATATGGCCATCTCTATCCTGCATGCAATTTTCGTCTTTCCCGCTATGTAGGCGTGGCCTTAGCTCTTCTGTGTGGGCGGAATCTTCACGAGGCCACGCCCACTCCGCCAACAAGACTACATTTCTATAAGAGAAAGAAGGGGCCATATCTCAGGAACGGAGAGGCGCAGGAACAAAAGAAAAACAATGCCAGACTCATGAGAACAGTGGCGTTTACATAAGATAAAAAGAAATACATACTAATGACAAGTCACAGCTCCCCTTTAAAGGACCACTTTCACGTTTCCAACCCACTTGCATTAGTTAATGTATGTGACTCCTTAAATGATGGTCTGCCAGCCCCAAAAGACACTAGAAAAATTAAATGTGGAACATTTATGAGAAGCTTTTCTTATCTGCCAATAGCTATAAACCCAATTCAGGGACTTGATACAGAAGATGCTCCTAGGTGGGCTCTAAAGAGCAGAACACACTGGAAATGTCGGCTGTCAATACGATATAGTGACTCTTCCCAGTTCCAGAATAGTGCTACCAAACTGGTGAACTAGAAAAATGTCAAAGGGATCTATCAGTAAATATTGCAAAATTTGAGTATTTGGGGAATGCTTGGATTCTGCGAGCACTGAAGAATTTATAGGATGCAATGTCACGGTTACATTTTGGATAACACTTTGCAACCTACATAGTGTAGGGATTAATTAGATTAAAAAATAAAAAAAAAAAGATAAAAAGTTGAAAAAAAAACAAACAAAAAACGCACATCTGATCCTGGATGAAGGAAGACTACATGAGATAAGAAAACTGTCCTGGGGGCTGTCTCCTCTTTTTCATTCCGGCTCTTATGCTGAAAATTGATTTTATCTACACACAATTTAGTCTTACAAAAAAGATCATATATACAAAAATCTGTACACTAGTTTTTTTCTGTGGAAAACACACAAAATATTGTCCATATATCACAAGTTGTTACAGCAAAATATTACAAATGGGATACATAGTTATACATAACCTCTCCCCTGCACCCCCTCCCACTCTTGGGGTAATTTTGGGCCAAGTTTTTCTTTTTATCGAAGGCGCAATTTTTTTTTTTTTTCATGCCTCAATATCCTACCCTCCTTGGGGTATAACGGCCTGTAACATGCTCGGAGTAATCGTAGAAAACCACAGGATGCTGAAGAATTCATAGAGGACACAGGCAAGAAAGGCGTAAAAGAAATAAAAACAAAAAAAATGTTCCAAAAACATAGTAAAGCCTTTCCCACCTGATCCGTCATCTTATATAGGCAACTTATCTGCCTAAACCTATTGCCGCGTCCGACATACCAGGATTAATACATAACAGGTATTAAAACGCCATTGCAAATTCTCAGGCAAAAGTTATCTGACGCGCATGCTGAGCAAAGTCTTTGGCTACGGTCTAAGAAGGAAGGATTAAAAAAAAAAATCTTAGTAAGAGAGAACGCATTTCGGGGGGACGTTTGGCTTAGAAGGACGTTACCCCTTACTTTTTAATACAGGAGCAGGAGCGGCAAAAAGGTCTTAAAATAATGAGCTTTAACAAAAAAAAAAAAAAAATTGTAACATCACATTAGTAATTATAAGACTACTAGAGAAAAACAATATATAAAAAGAATAAACAAAAATGGACATAAAAGCAAAAAAAAAAAAAAAAGCCGAGATGAATTGGGTACAGCAGAGATCGGTTCGTCAAGTAATGATTAAGTGAGGGGAAAATGGGGAGGAGAGGGTTATTCCCACCGTATAAATAAATCGCTTCGTTCAATGCCTGAACATCCGTAAAAGATCCCTCAGATGATGTTCAGTGACTGACCAAGTAAAGTGTATGTAGTGCAAATGGTTAAAAAATAAAAAAAAAATAATAGTAGGCGATGAGCACATTTGTACTGGGTGCTTCTTCTATCCGATGAGGCGGGCCACAAACACTGACAGATGGCAGGGCTCGTGGAGGGGTGGGTCACACACTGCTCAAGTGATGATTAAAAAAATCCAAAACACCCCCTTTTTTTTTTTTTAAAGTGCACCCAAAACCTGGAAAGCAGCAGAGGAGGTGACCGGGTGGGAGAGCAGAGGCCATTATTGCCCCCACAGAGTCCCTCTCTCCCCTGAACTTTAGGTGATGGAATCACTTTAAAGTGCAAAAGTTTACAGGTTCCAATACCCAACGTGAGAATGCCAATTCCCTGAAATATCGGCAATGCTGTGTTTGGCAGCAAAACGTGGAGAGGGCGTCAGTGTCCGTCTTTATCCATCGCTAGATATGACCTACATAAAAAGTTGAGCAAGTTTGTAAACACATTTCATTACTTATAATACACGCTGTAATCAAGGATTATTGCAAGGTACTTCAGAGCTGCATTCACAATTCTGCTGGCTAACAAAAAACAAAATAGTTGACAAACTTAAGCTGAATCCCTAAAATGTAGGGGGGGGGGGGGGTACAGGCAGAATTGGGCAAAAACGTTTTGTAGGAGCCACATTGGTAGTCTGTGGCAAATCTCCTGCTACCTGCCGGCCGGTGTCTCTTCCCCGTACGTTGATCTTAAGCCAGGCCTAATAATCAGAAGGATGTAATCAAATGAAAGGAAGTTTGCCGGGCTTTGTTCCATCGGCTATGGACTATCAACGTGGCCACTGGACCAGGATCAACTCTCGTGTCTAGACAGGGGAGCAAAACAATGTCAAGAAAAAAAAATGTCACTGGAGCAAGCTTTGTGCAGACATTGCTCCAGGTAGGAATGCTGGAAGAGTTCAGCTTGGAGGATTGTTAACGCAGCTCTAAATCAGGATCAGAATGAAAACAAGCAATGAAATGTGTTGGCAGAGCTGCACGCCTTTCGATGTGCGAAGGCGGACACCCCCCCATAACTCCCATCCTTATCCTGTATAGCTAAGGTACAGATTAGACTAAAGTTGGCTGAACCCGCCGATATACCGACAGTCTGATAGGGTCCTCCCGACTCTCCCCGACAGATGGATTTCCGACTGCTGCTTCTTTAGTTCTTCACGAGATAAGCTGCTGCCAAAGAAGTTTGGCAGCGACTTTCTCAGAGATCATGGCAGCACCAGGGCAAGTCGGGCATAACTGTATATAGGGGAGATGGGAACTGCAGCCCAATCCATTGTTGGCTGACAGCTATGTAATGAGTATGGGGGTCTTTACTTTCATAGTAGATGGTACCTGATGAGCGCTTCAGTATCGGACCCCCCCTCACCCCTGTATGTGATCACTGGGATTTTTTTTTAATTGCTTGAGATTTTCAATGTTAATTTGTTCTATACAACTACAAAAATATTTTTTATTCTTTAATTCAATACTTCCCTTTCAGATTTGTAGCAATTACGCAGGATCCTAAAAAAAAAACAAGCCCCCCACAGCGTCCATGCGTATGGGGGTAAAGAAACAACAAAAAAAGCCTATATCTTATGTACCCACACAGGATGGTGGCTTGTGTGTATTGGAGCTGTCCCAAGAGGCGTGGTACCTGAATACGTGGCTGTATATATAGATCTAGGCATATATACAAACACACCAATTACATGTCAGACTGTCCTTACCCCACACAAATATTAATGTGTTCACATACCCATGGATAGGAATATATACAGATGTGACCATCACAACTACACACGAACACACAAGGCTCCTCACGCCCCGTCCCTGCGCGCGGCTCCAGCTTTGTTTTGTGCTTTTACACGCAGCGGAGGCCCTGACATTCTGCAGTAGGAGGATACAGGGACACGGAGGGCACGCCGGCTGCAAAAAATAAAAAATAAGGATGCCTGGCAGGAACCGGAAAACGAGGCGACAAGCGCAGACACCCACGTCCCATGCATCTCCTTGCTGCATGGCCCACGGAGCACAGTGCTGCGATTCCCGGGGGTATCTGTCAGCAAGTGAAGGCACGCTGGGCTGTACATCCTCACCCGCTGGTCTCCTGCTCACTGGCTCAGCTCAGGCGCTTTCTGATGCACAGCGGATCTCGGCGCTCCGTATAGGGTAACTGATGCTATATGGTTGTTTTGCATGACCTAAATCAATAAAAAAAAATAAAAATAATGCAAAAAAAGTGAGACTGTTAATACAATGAAACCTCTTATACACTGGCAAAATATGAACTATGCATGACACAGGGGGAAAAAAAAAGTATAAGGCTCCAAAAGAAAAGACAACGCACTTCTTATCAAGGACGTTATTTGTTATAGAAAATGAAGTCAATATAGTACTGAAGCCGATATAAAACATGAGTGCGAGGGTCACAACAGCTGTGCAATACGGAGATACTGGCACACGGCTTGGGGCTCGGTCACACGTCACCGATTTTTCTTGTATGCAAAAATACGGATTTTTGTGTTACTCACCGTAAAATCCTTTTCTCCGAGACGCTCATTGGGGGACACAGAACTGTGGGTGTATGCTACTGCCGCTAGGAGGCTGACACTAAGTAAATATAAAAAAGGTTAGCTCCTCCTCCGCCGTATACACCTCAGCACTGGCCGCAGGCAAACCCAGTTTAGTGCAAAAAGCAGTAGGAGGCTAAAGAATAAATCAGTGTTAATACAGGTACAATATATCCAGAAGTAAATCTACTGATATAGACCCAAACAAATAGAATTAACTTAGAAAACGAAGCCATCCGGCTATAAGGGAGGGTGCTGTGTCCCCCAATGAGCGTCTCGGAGAAAAGGATTTTACGGTAACACAAAAATCCGTATTTCTCCTTCGTCTCACTGGGGGACACAGAACTGTGGGACGTCCCAAAGCAGTCCCTTGGGTGGGAAAACCGACTCCACAGTGTAATTTATAACCAAGCATTGCTTATAGGTGCGCAACCGCGCCCTGAAGAATCCTTCTACCCAGACTGGCATCCGCAGAAGCCTGAGTATGGACATTATAATGCTTGGAAAAGGTATGCAGACTGGACCAGGTTGCCGCCTTACAAACCTGTTCCACCGAAGCCTGATGCCGAAGGGCCCAGGAGGCACCCACCGCTCTGGTGGAGTGAGCCCTGATTCCTGCGGGAACCACCGCTCCTCTAATGCGGTAAGCCTCCCGCTATTCCCCAGCCTCCCCACTATGCCAGGCCCTTCACTGGCTTCCTATTGCCCAGAGGCTCCAGTTCAAAACCTTAACCATGGCATACAAAGCCATCCACAACCTTTCTCCTCCATACATCTGTGACATGGTCTCCCGCTACCTACCTACACGCAACCTTCGATCCTCTCAAGATCTCCTTCTCGACTCCCCCCTCATCTCTTCTTCCCACAACCGCATACAAGACTTCTCCCGGGCTTCCCCATACTCTGGAACTCCCTGCCGCAAAACATCAGACTTTCACCAACAACGGAGACCTTCAAGAAAAACCTGAAGACCCACCTGTTCCGACAAGCCTACAACCTGCAATGATCCTCAGTCTACTGAACCATCGCACGACCAGCTCTACCCTCTCCTAGTGTATTCTCACCCATCCCTGTAGACTGTGAGCCCTCGCGGGCAGGGTCCTCTCTCCTTCTGTACTTGTGTGTCCCTTGTCTAGCACATGTTTATTGTATCTGTCTATATTTTTCCCTTTTCATATGTAAAGCGCCATGGAATAAATGGCGCTATATAAATGTATAATAATAATAATAATAATAATGGCTAACCGAATCCACCTAGCCAAGGTTGATTTAGAGGCAGCGAGTCCCTTCCTGCGACCCTCAGGGAGAACAAACAGCGTGTCCGTTTGCCGAAAGGACGCCGTCCGAGATACATATCTCCTGAGCGCTCTCACCAGATCTAACGTATGGAGAGCCTTCTCAACCCCGTGCGTAGGAGCTGGGCAAAAAGAAGGTAGAACAATATCCTCATTGATATGAAAAGAGGACACGACTTTAGGCAAAAAAGGTGGTGCTGGCCTGAGCACCACCTTATCCTGATGGAAAAGCAAGTACGGAGCCCGACAAGACAGTGCTGCCAGCTCCGAAACCCGCCTAATGGATGTTATGGCTACCAAAAACACCACTTTCCATGAAAGAAATGCCAGAGAAACCTCCTGCAGAGGTTCAAATGGAGATTCCTGCAGGACTCCCAGGACTAGATTGAGATCCCAAACATCTAAGGGAGCCTTGTAGGGGGGAACTATATGGACAACCCCCTGAATAAAGGTCCTAACCTGAAAATTAGACGCAATCCTTCGCTGAAAAAGCACTGACAAGGCTGATATCTGCCGTCTAAGCGTACTTGGCGCTAAACCTGAATCTAGGCCTGCCTGGAGAAATGACAGAATGTTTGGAATTGAAAACCGAAGCGGGGAACAACCATGTTCCCTGCACCAAGCAAAAAAGACCTTCCAAGTCCCGTGGTAGATGCGAGCCGAGACGGGCTTTCGGGCGCTAGCCATCGTCGCGGCGACCTTTTTAGAGAATCCAGCCCTGGTCAGGATCCAAGATTCAACGGCCAGGCCGTCAAACACAGGACCGCTGAGTTCTGGTGGTAAACTGGGCCCTGGGAGAGAAGGTCCGCGCGCTCTGGCAGTCGCCAGGGTATGTCGGCGAGCAACTGTACCAGCTCCGCGTACCAAGAGCGACGCGGCCAATCCGGAGCGATTAATATCGCTGGAACCCCCTCTATCCTGATCTTTCTGATCACCCTTGGGAGAAGAGCTATTGGTGGAAATAAGTATGGAAGATGGAATTGATTCCACGGTAGAACCAGGGCGTCCACCGCAATTGCCTGCGGATCCCGGTACCGGGAGACGAAGTTGGGCACCTTGGCATTCATCCTGGAAGCCATCAGGTCCACATCTGGGGTTCCCCAGCGTCGGCATATCTGCTGAAAAATCTCGGGATGTAGTGACCATTCCCTGAAGCTATGCCGTGACGGCTGAGAAAATCCGCTGCCCAGTTTTCCTCGCCCGGAATGTGGACCGCTGAAATCACAGAGTGATTTACCTCTGCCCAGGTCAGAATCTGTTTTACCTCGTGCATGGCCGCCCTGCTGCGGGTACCTCCCTGATGGTTTATGTATGCCACCGCCGTGGCATTGTCTGATTGTATTCGGACTGGGCGGCCCGCCAGATGCTGGTGAAAATGCCTCAGAGCCAGCCGAATAGCTCGGATCTCTAAAATATTGATCGGGAGGATCGACTCCTGCTGCGACCAAGTCCCCTGGGCTGTGTGGTGACGAAACACTGCTCCCCATCCGAGCAGGCTGGCATCCGTTGTGACTACCATCCAGAAATTCGGAGGAAACAAACGGCCCTGTTGAAGAGTGGAGCTCCTCGTCCACCACATAAGAGTCTGTCTGACCTGCAGGGACAGACGGCACCGAAGATTGAGGGAACAAGGGCTCCCGTCCCATACTGCCAAGAGTGCATGCTGAAGGGGGCGAAGATGAAACTGGGCAAATGGAATTGCCTCGATCGCTGCCACCATCCTTCCTAGGACCCTCATGCAAAACCGGATGGTATGAGGAATCGGTTTGCGAAGGATCCGTACCTCTTGACGGAGAACTAAGGCCTTGTCCTGAGGAAGGAATATCAACCCTTGAGCGGTATCGAAATTCATCCCTAAGAAGGTGATCTTTCGAGATGGCACGGGAGATGACTTCTTCATATTCACCAGCCACCCCAGGCGAACAAGGGTGCCTAGGGTAATGCTGACACTTTCCTCGCATGTTTGGAAAGACGGACCCTTGATGAGAAGGTCGTCTAGATAAGGCAAGATGACTATCCCCCTGGAGTGCAGAATGGATACAACAGCAGCCATGACCTTTGTGAACACTCTGGGAGCTGTGGCTAGCCCGAATGGCAAGGCAGCGAACTGAAAGTGAAGTTTGCCGATGGCAAACCGAAGAAACCTTTGATGAGGGGGAAATATGGGGATGTGAAGATAGGCATCCTGGATGTCTATTGATGCTAGAAATTCCCCTTTTTCCATGGCAGCAATGACCGAGCGGAGAGACTCCATTCGGAAATGTCGAATTCTGACAAACCGGTTCAGTCTCTTTAGATCCAGAATGGGCCTTACGGTACCGTCCTTTTTGGGTACAATGAACAGATTGGAATAAAACCCCCGACCTCTTTCGACCTCTGGTACAGGTACGACAACCCCGCTGTGTCGAAGAGATTCGACCGCCTTGAATAAGGCACGAACCCGAGACTCTTCCTTGGGAAGGCGTGAGGGAGAAAAAAAAAACGATTTGAGGGAAGGCTGGTAAATTCTATCTTGTACCCCGAGGTGACTAATTCCCTGACCCACTCGTCTTGAGTAATCGATAGCCAAGTGGGGCGAAACCAGAGTAGACGGCCGCCTACTCTGGATGAATCGACCGGATTCTGCCTCCAGTCATTTATCCGAAAATCTTTGGGGCCTAGACCCTCTAGATCTCGGTTGTTGAGACCGCATTCTTCCCAATGGGTTGGTTTTGTAAGAGACCTGACGATCTCTGGCCTGATTAGGTCGACCTGAGCCGCTGGAACTGGCTGTTGCGGCCCAACCTGGGTTGCGAAAGGCTCTAAAACGAGGCTGAAGCTGTCGGCGAAAGGGCTGTTTGACTTCCTGCTGAGGCAAAAAAGAACTCTTCCCTCCTGTCGCATCAGATATAAGCTGATCCAGCTTTTCACCAAATAAACGACCGCTTTGATACGGCAAGGACGTAAGTGACTTCTTTGAAGTTGAGTCTGCTCGCCAAGTCCTCAACCACAAGGATCTCCTAATGGCAATCGCATTAGCAGCAGCTAATGCTGCGCAATTTGCCGCATCCATGGAAGCGTTGATCAAAAAATCACCTGCGAGAGCCATCTGATTAGATATCTCAAAAACCACAGGTGGCACTTCTACACCGTGAAGAGCTCTGTTCAGAGACTCCGACCAGGAAATCATGGCCTTAGCAACCCAAGTCGCTGCAAAGGAAGGAGAGAGAGATGACCCAGATGCTTCAAACACCGAGCGAGCCAGGCTTTCAATCAGACGATCCGTTGGATCCTTAATCGAGGAACCATCAGGAAGGGAGAGAAGCGTCTTAGATGCCAAGCGAGACACCGGAGGATCGACCACTGGGGATTCCGCCCACTTCTTAAGAAGTTCAGGAGCAAAAGGATACCTGGTATTGAGGGCCCTCTGTCCTGCAAAGCGCTTATCCGGTTTTTCTTGGTGGCGCTGCACAAGCTCCTCAAACTCAGGATGAGCACCAAAGACCTTATGAGTCTGTCTGGCTCTTTTGAAGGACACCTTATGACCCGAAGTCAAAGTGGATTCGTCGTCCACTCCTAGGGATTGATTGACAGCTTCTATAAGACTGTCAATTGTCTCCTGACAATTCGGGGCCTCTAGATTGAGGGACCCTTCAGACTCAGAATCCGAATATTGATCACTCGCTTCCGAAGGTGAGGGAGAGCGAGAAACGGAACTGATAGATGCCGAGGCCCCGGTCGGCATAGGCGACGCAGTATGGGTTCGTTTCCCCTGCGTCTGCCTGGTGAGAGCGCGGCCCCTGCAGGCCGGAGGTTCCTGAGGCGTAGTCAAGCCAGGTGAACCACTGTCCCTGCTCCTATCGGGAGCTTGAAGGGACTCGATTGCTCTGGTTAATGATGCCACAGATTGAGACAGAGACAAGGCCCATTCTGGAGGACCTGACGCACTGGGCTCGACTATAGGTGAGGGCTCCTGCGCCCGTTCGGAGTTACAGGCTTCGCAGACCCGATTAGTCTGGGCGTGCGGAAAAGGGGACCTACAGGCAATGCATGCGGTATACAGCACTGCAAAGGAGCGCAGTGGAGAGGAACAACCAGGCTGGAGGTAGTAGCACTTACCCCAGTCCTGTACCCCCAGCGTCCTTAAACAGCGTAATAGAGCGTAAACAAGAAAACGCCCGAGTTCCAGATTTCAAAAAGAGCGCTCCCCTGTCAGGGAGGCGTCTTCATATAGCCGAGCCTCAGGGGAAAGGGTCGAGGGGCGCGGCCTAATCCACTTCCGGCCGCGGCCTAGTCTCCGGCAAAAGCCGGGGACTAAATTTTGCGGCCCGGCCTAGAGCCGGCCGAAGCTGCGGCCTAAATTTTCGGCGGTGGCCGCCCGAGAGTCGGGGGCGGGCCCGCCGGGAGATGACGCTGCCGGGGGCGGAGTCCTGAGACCGCGGCCTACCTTCCGGTCGAAGCCGGGTGCTAAATTACTGGCCGGGGACTAAATTTTCGCCCGAGGCCTAGCGCCGGGAGCTAAATTTTTGGCGGCGGCCGCCCAGGAGTCGGGGGGCGGGCCGCCGGAAGCAGATGCACCCTTAGGGGGCGGACTTGAGCCGGGGACTTGCCTGTTCCTGGCTGAAGCCAGGCTGCCCGACCACCTCACAAACGCCGCCTCCCAGCTTCCAGCAACTTCCTGGCCCCCTCCATGTTCTATTCCGGTATGTTTATCCGTCTTCGTCCGTAGATTTGTCCCATGCAGAATATTATGCTTGCAGGGATGTGAAGATTAGAGGGGGACTTGCAGGAAAAAAAGTAGGACGGTGCAGGCACCCTAACTCCATCACCCCTTCAGGGGGTGAGGAGAGGGACCGTCCGCCTCCTTGCAGCACCGCAGTCTAGCATTGGTGGTGCAGTGGGGGCCGCACGGACTATCTCCTGCCACTGTACAGCCTAGGGTTTCAATACCCTAGGGTGGTCAGGGCTGAGTCCGGCACACGTGTCCCACGTTGCGGGAAAGGATACGTGGAGGCTTTACTCCACGTGCTCGCCCGTTGATGGTTTGGGGAGATCGGACCCCTTCAAAAGGGTCCGTCGCCCCTATCTCATCTTCGTGGAAGGGAAAAAAAAAAATGGTCTGGAGAAAACCAGACATGTGCCTCGATCAGACACTAAGCATGAACTGTGTTTGCCTGCGGCCAGTGCTGAGGTGTATACGGCGGAGGAGGAGCTAACCTTTTTTTATATTTACTTAGTGTCAGCCTCCTAGCGGCAGTAGCATACACCCACAGTTCTGTGTCCCCCAATGAGACGAAGGAGAAATCAGTCCAAGTTTAATCGCTGTCTCGATTCAGATTTTTATTACAGATTGTTCATAGCGGCAGTTTCTCATATTGAAGAAAAAAAGTTACACACGCACTCATATTAAAGAATAATAAAACAATAAAATAAAAAATTACAAGAATAATAGAACAAATAATATTTGTTCTATTCTTGTAATTATTTTTTATTATTTTGTTATTATTGTGTTTAAATTATTTTGTGTTATTATTCTTGTAATGATAAATATTAGAAGAATAATAAAACAAATGGAAAATATTAAAATATTATTACTTGTTCTATTCTTGCAATTATTTTAATTATTTTATTAAATATTTTTATTATTTGCTTTATTATTCTTGTAGTATTTATTATTATTGTTATTACTAATCAAACAAAAAATATTAAAATAAAATAATAATAATTCCTGAAGCTTCTCCTGTTAGTCTGTGAAAACTAAATGGCACATGGACGGCATCCGAGTGTCGTCGTACCCCAGCGATTCTGAGAACAGGGCTCTTTAGACTGGATCGGAGATGAGTGTATCGGATCCGTTCTGGGTCCCAGCAGTAGGGAACTGTGTGATCCACATATTGTCACAGGACCCTCCTGACAGGAAGAAAACCCCCCCCAAACGTTTCAGTTCTCAATCAGCCTAGATCAGGACAGATGCTGTGCAGCTAGCGAACACTGTGACTGGGGAAAAAGAGTGAACCCCAAGAACGAAAACGCCATTTACTAACCTCAAAAATCATCCTCTGCAGACCAAAACAAAAAGTTGATCCAAATGGGTTGGTGTTATTTGGCGAGGAAGATCTGCAAAATGAATAGAGCGATCATGTAGGATAACAGATTGATTTATATAATGACAATAAAGAGGTCGCAGTGCTTTGTACAAGTCCGTCTTTTCTTTCCAGGGGTCCCACAGGGCAGACCCCACCTTATGAACGGATTATAAAGTAATGGCCGAGCCTTGCAATCTGGATGAATACAATAACGAATGATAAAGCGTTTATAGGCTCGTTCCCCATTATCCGGCCCTAAACAGGCCACCGAAACAGATGAATGAGAAAAGAGCTTATTCCTTGGCAAGCTCAGAAAATCGTTGTTTTTGGCAGGACGTTGCACCGTGTAAACGGGACACGTGCTGCCGATAACCCATTATATGTGCGCAGAACGACGAATTTTAATGATCATTCGGAGCCTATAAAACGGCGGTCAGTCTGTCTAAACTAGCTTACAAATAGTCAATCTGCGGTCGTGTTAACATCGCAATCGTGCCGTGGAAATCCAGCTCAAATCCCAGAAATAAAAAATTCCAGAAAGTATTAAATTATTTGCTACTGCGGATAAAGAGACGGAAGAGATATTAAATGTGGTGCAGGAAAGAAATTAAACCCTGACCCCTACTAGAATATGAATATATATATTTATTAATTGGACATACATACTTATGTCCTGTGTTTTAAGACCTTGCTTTGTGTATACAATAAGAAAATACATACACCCATGGTTTCCTGTGTCCCCAATGAAGCGAGAGAGAAATATCATTTTACCTGTGAAGGACAACTGGCTTCTCCATAGGATGACCCAAGTGTTCTTGAATACTGTCCCACTTGTGAAAAAAAAAGCACAGGTTAGGTCAGTTGCTCTTTTCCAATCATTTATGAATCTACTACTTTAGCTTCAGTGCCAATGCATCAGAAGATTTTCCAGATCTTACACTGTACAACTAAGAATTCACTATACCTACTAAATAAAAAAATCAGAAAGGACCATGTAATGCCCCAACAGGAGGTGGTGTCATCCCACACCCGAAAAATATATTTCAAGCTATATGTATCCTGCCATCCCGGACTGATTATTTTAAGAAGTATGCTGGATACAGACGGCAGGGGTGAAAACTAGTGATGAGCGAATGTGCTGGGATAAGGTGTTATCTGAGCATGCTCGGGTGCTAACAGAGTGACTTCGGCGTGCTCGAAAAATAAGTTTAGCTGCAACACATGCAGGGATTGCCTAATAAACACACAATCCCTGCATGTGCTGTGGCTGTCGAACAATCGCGGGGACTTTCGAGCACGCCGAAGACGCTCGGTTAGCACCCAAGCATGCTCAGATAACACCTTATCCCAGCACGCACGCTCATCACTAGTGAAAACCAGAAAATAGAATAATCGTATGAATGATCGTTCTGTGTGAAAGTGATCGTCCGGTCTAAACAGGCCAGTAAATGACCGCCGATCATAAGGTACCACTGTGAGATGAGTGGCTGCATCGCCCAGCCTACAGGCAGTAATGTGAGCGGCTCACCTTGCTGTACGTGGTGCAGATTTCAGTCTGTGTTTCAGAGTTGTCTAAGTAAAAAATTTAAAAAAAAAGTAAGATATTGTCACGTTCTAACATTAGATGCTGTGATAGGAAAGGCTGATAAAGGGGATGTGTCACCACAAAAGAAAGTCCAATTCAGCACTAAGCTCACCTTTCTTCACTATTAACGGAATCCGGAAATCACAACGATGATATCTGATAAAAAAGGAAAGGAGGGAATTAGTTTTATCAGAAAATTATCTACATTATATGCAACTAGTCCCATATAACTTGGCGCTTTCATGCATCAATGGCAGAACTAAATACACTTTAGATGGCTGTTGGAACGATCATCTGAACGGTCTCCTCTATACTCTATGAGAGAGCCGTGGTCAAAGGGATCGTCAGTCCAATAGACACGCTGGATCATCGCCCCCGACATCATATGCTGAGGGGCGCCCATACATGTTTGGAAGTTTTGACCAAGATTAGTCTAATACGTATGTGAGTCTTAAAGCTTTCATGTACATTCGGTGGCAAAATCCACCAATATCGACAGGACCGGTTCACCACCTGATGTGCATAGCGGCCTCCTAACATATTATGCCGAGAGGGAAAAGGATCAGGTGTTTGGATTTTCATTGGCTGATCGTTTTCAGGAAAGAAAAGCCACTGCCAGAATTGTCTGGCAGAGGATTTTGCTTCTCTCTCTCTTCTCTCTATATTGTAAACGTATGAAACCATGAAAAAGTATACGGAATGCAGTAAAGACAGTGGTTAAATGATGCGTATGCCCAATCAGTGAATACATGTATTTAGTCTCATAAATTACAAAAAAAATGCATCTAGCAAACATGGATGAATATCCACAGATTAAGCCATCTTAGTCCCAGAATATCATACTAGGATATCAATGTGGAATAGCAGTAAAGAAGACAACGGTGCGGTACTAAACCCCCTACTGCCCTGTAGCTGCCCACTAGAATCCATCTAATAACATCAGTATAAATAATTCACGCGGGCATGGTGAAAACAAGGACTGGCATTGTTACTGGCATTTACATAAGGCGTACCACGGGGCCAACAACTGCAGACTTTCGACTGGGGCCAATACCAAAGTTAAGTCATGAGAAATCGTTTAGACAAAAATCACATCAACCAAATGTGTCTGGTTTAGGCGACGTGAACTCGTCTGGTTATTTGGAGCATTGCCCGTAAACAAGTCTCCATAAATTTGCTAGGTCTCCCTGACCGGAGCCGACAGCGAATCACGAGACGTTTCATTTCAGGTGTCTACTCACATATTAAAATTGTAATGTCCTGGATAATTCGTGTGCAATACAAACTTCTTGGCGCTGTGGGTATTTGCATCAAATAGAATATCCTGGAAAAGGAGATAACAAAGAAAAAAAAAAAAGTAAAAAAGTATAAACAAGAAAAAAAAAAAAGCATTTTAAGATCAGATCATAATGGGAATATCTAAGTCCTTGTTCAAACAGTGCAGATTATGAACAGTGTAAACAGACGAGTGGCAGGTCACTAAATGGAAACCATTGGGGAATAGACACGTGCACAGTAGGTCCCTCGGATTCTCTTGCAAACTCGCAACAGATTTTGAAAACATAGAACTGGGCTGCAGCCACCATTCACTGTACCCGTGGGCGCCCATCCACCCGATGAGAGGTCAAAAGACTGTCCAGGCGTTAAAGGGGATGGCTGAGCACAGGCATGTGATACTCCTGCCATACCCTTCAAATAGGTCACCAATATTAGATCGTGAGAGTCCAACACCCAAACCGACCACTTCTGGCAGCGGCTGGAAATAAGAGCTGCACTGAAAAACCCCTTTAAGTAAACAGAAGTATATGATGTGTTTTGGCAATGTATGTAGTAGTATATATTGGAGGTAAATGTACTCATTCTTTACATCAGAATATTCCCGACTCTGACAAGCGATGTGGAAAGAGCCGGATTCTTGGCAGCGTTCGGTTTCGGCATAAATACTCACCACTCCCAGGGTGAAATAATTATAGAAATAATCGTTGCACTTGGCAGGAACCTGTTTGTGGGGGGACGGGGAATGAATCTTCATCTGCAAACATGAAAGGAAATAAATGAGAGTTTTTTAAAAAAAAAAAATTAAAGCATTCGTGTGGAGCACATAATACATAAACACTGTGCAGATATCGATCGTTGTGTGCATCACGCCCAGTGTCTAGTACAATGCTGGGTGGGAGGCAAATTGGGACCGAGGCGAAACCTTAAGGCCCGAGAGTGTATCCAAATGACCTCTGGTACCAAACCAGAGTTTACAGTTTGGACAATATCACTATAAAAGGAATCTGTAAACATTTTTTTTCTGTATAATCTGAGAGCAGCATGAAGTAGGGGCAGAGATCCCGATTCCAGCGATGTGTCACTTACTGGGTTGCTTAGTGTAGTTTCAATACAATCATTGTTTTCTCCGCTATAGATGTAGCGGTTCTCTGAATGCTGAGCTGTATATAACCCCGCCCACACCACTGATTGGCTGTTTGCTGCCAATCAGTGGTGGGGGCGGGGTTAAACAGATCAGCTGCACTGCGAGACCTGGTCCTGCAATGATAATCTCCTGCTGATAAAACAATGATTATATTGAAACGACAGCGCACAACCTAATAAGTGACACATCCCTGGAATCAGGATCTCTGATTGCCGATTTCCAAATGACATCGCACCAGGTCGGCTAATCAAAAGAGCCGCAGAGGGCAGGAGAGGAGGTAGGAGACGGTTCTCAGGGATCTCGTCCAGCGACCACAGATTACAGACCGCGAATCAATCTAACCCAACTCATCTGTTATTGTAATATCTCTTCTCGCCTGCTCTCCCACACCCAGTGGGCATTATCACTTCCATCACAGTTATGAGTGGGCAGCTGAAGAATCATTTCTCACATTATGGAATAAGAACTTTATCAGCATGCCAAAATATTCACAACCCCTACCTGGTGACTTAAGGTACTGCCACACTAAACAATCCCGCTAGCGATCACGATAACGACGCATACTAATGCGATCGCTAGCGGGATTGTTTCTATATCGCTAAGTGCGGCCACATTTAGCGATATAGTTAACGACGCTATCGCCGTTAGCGATCTTCTTAACGACTTTAGCGGTACAAAAGTACCGCTAAATCGCTAAGAAAAGGTGCCACACAGCGATTAGATACTTACCCAGCGGGAGCGCCAGCGGTGAAATAGGGTCCGGAGCGATTCCAGCGACGAGCGAGATCACAGCAGGAAGCTCGTCGCTGGCAGATGCCGCACACAACAACATCGCTAACGGGATCGCTAAATAGTGACGTTTTTTAGCGATCCCGTTAGCGATATTGTTCAGTGTGGCATACCCTTAAGAGACGCATCACTGCAACACGCAGAACATTTCACAGGAGGTCAGGACTCCAACAAAATCTCTAATTAACATAGCAAGTAATAAGATGACACATATTCCAAATCTATTAACCCCTTCCAGCCATGCTTTAGTTTTTCTTCTCTGAGTTCTTCCAAGAGAGGTAACTTGTTAAGTTTTCTACTGATAAAACTGTATCAAACGTTTTTTTTTCGAGTTGTATGTTTAAATGGCGCAATTTATTTTACCATGAAAATGTACTGAAAAAATGTAAAAAAAAAAATGCTATCCTGCCATTGTTTTAGTTTTTTTTTGGGGAGTTCATTGTGCAATAAAAAGGACCCAGTAACAAGATTCCTCAGGTCTTCGCAGATACAGCGTTTCCAAATTTACGTAGTTTATTTCTTTTTTACTTTAGTGTTAAAAAAATAAATAAATTTCAGAGATTTGTAAAAAAAAAAAAAAAAAAAAACTTATTAAATTTGGATTTGTGACTCCGTCTGAAATGGATTGACAGAAGCATTTCAGGGGTTAACAGCAGTGATCGGAGCTCAGCTGGTGCCTGCTGTGACCTAAGCCATGTGTAGTGCACACTGCCCTCCGGAGCCTGTTCCGTGTATCTGCACCCGACGATTGACGTACATGTAACATTAGCACCCGAGCATGCTCAGATAACACCTTATCCCAGCACATTTGTTCATCACTGTGCACCTTTTGTCTACTTACTTTATCCTCAGACTTATAGAAGACTTTGTGTGGCGCACCGAGTGTGCTCAACACATCCTGGCAGGAATCTCCAAAATGTACGCAGCGCTCAGACATCCGCGTCTTTGCCTCCGCCATCACTCCAGGACCACAGCCTGCAAAAAAAAAAAAAAAAAAAAACACTGCGTCAGCTAAATATTCCTTTTGAATGACACCACTTATTTCACCATACCGTGTACTGGAAAAAAGGGAAAAAAAATCCAAGTGCGGTGAAATTGCAAAAAAAAGTGCAATTCCATAATTTTTTTGTTTTGACCATGTTCACTAAATGCTACAACTGACCTGCCATTATGATTCTCCAGGTCATTACGAGTTTTCAGATACCAAACATGTCTAGGTTCTTTTTTAGGTGATGATAAAAAAAAATTTAACGTTTGCTAAAAAAAATAAATAAATAAAAATGGCCCATTTTCTGAAACCAGTAGTGTCTCCATTTTTCGGGATCTGGGGCTGGGTAATGGCTTACGTTTGGAGCATCGAGCTGATATTTTTATAGATACAATGATCATCTGCTATGAACGACGGACACGGGGCAGCACTAATAGCAGATAGGCAATGACAAGCACAGGGGTCTCCTGTAGAATCCTAGTTATCATGCCAACCCATCGGCGCCCCGATCATGTGACAGGGGAGCTGATGGGCGGGTGATTCCACCCGCGGCTGTTAGGGGCACATGTCAGCTGATCAAATCAACTGTCATGTGCTGGAAAAAGATGCGGGCTCAGCGCCGGAGGCCGCACCAAAGGGGATGACACGACATAATGACATATATACGTCATGTCATAAAGGGGTTAATACACTTTACCTTTCAGAAAGGTAAAGTGTATATACAGACAGACATGTGACACTTAGACTGCACACAGGGGGACGTCCTGTCACTAAGCATGTGGCTTATGAAGGGAATTGCTTGCACCAGAAATTTTTAGGAGCGAATACATATGCACATACCAATTTTAAGCTTTTTGATCCCATAAATTGAATTTATGCCTACATTTTTCTCACTTCACCAACTTAAGACTATTTAGTGCTGATGCATCACACACAAATCGGATTACAAAAATATTTAAACACAGGTTGTACTGTGACAAAATAGGGAAAAAGCCAAAGGGTGTGAATTCTTTTGCAAGCCATCGTATATTCTGTCACAGATTTTTATTTTTTTTTTTTTATAGTAAATTCACACGAAAGTTCATCGTTATAAATGGCACACAGGAATAAGAGTATATAAAAATGTTCAAAAAATAAAATAAAAATTACCTGTGCTGATCAGACGAAGTCTCAGTCCTAAAGGCCCAGATGCATCCCGCAGGACGTCTACACTTTCTGCATACACATTGCCCAGGTAGCAGCTCAGAGGCATCGGAGGGGCCCTGTGAAGACACAAATCAGGATCAATCATGACATGTCACAATTTTTTTTATAAATAAATAGGCTTGAAAAAGTTTGCAACGCTTCCTCACTTGGTATCTTGCAGGCTGTTCCCGCTGTAGATGTACATGCGTTTCACCATGGCTCCATGCGGTATCTGAATTGACGCTAATCCGTGCGCAAAATTGGGCTTTAAAAGCAGAGAAAATAATTTGCTTTTATTTTCGACATACATAATCAACAAGTAAACGCATTGCATGTATTACCCCTTACGGAGAGATGACGCACACTTCTGTGACAGGTCGCTGCGATGAGCGGGCACAGGAGCTGAGCCAGCTTTATACGCAGCTGTGTTTTCTCAGGATGCTACACATTGTACTGTTCGTGATGTACATCCGGCCATCAGCTGATTAGTCGGGGGGTCCAGGTGTCGATCTAATATTGATAACCCATCCTAAAGCTGACCATACAAAGACTTATGTCGGCCGAACCCATTAATATCTACGGGTTCAGCAGGGGTCTAATGTTTATGGGGGCCCCGTCAGACAAGATATCGATGAGGCATGTCCGATTTAGGACTGTTGATGGCATCCCTCTCCTTGAGATAAGCCGCCAGCCGACATGTCAGTGGGTGGTCTTCTCAAAGAGAACACAGGAGCATTGGACTGAGCGAGCATACCCGTGTGTTCGGCTGAGGTGGCCGTCGTAACAAAGAAGCAGACGTGAGGTTACTTACCTCATACTTGGGAGCTTCTGTCCAAGAATCCAGTTGAAAGGAGAAAGATAAACCCCGGAAGTTGAGGTGGAACAGTTGTTCTGCTGAGTTATACACTGCAATGAACAAAAGTAACGATTACTCCGGTCTCCCCCCCGAGTGAACCACCCCCATATAAAAAAAACCTTTTACCTCCGGGATGCGTGGCTCCGAAAGACTGATCTATCTGCTCTATGGTGGGAGCTATGGCCTGCGAGTTAAAGTGAACCCCACTGGAACAAGAAAAAAAAAATAGGTGAAAAGAAAGTGGCAGAGAGCCGCACACAGTGACAGTAAATTATGGTCACAGATTCCACTTTCACGGACGCATCGACACCAAATCATTTTTTTTTTTAACTGGGAAAAGACGATGATCCAAACTTCTAGAGCTGTTTTTACTAATTTTGTAAAACTTTTTTTTGTTTTTGTTTTTTAGCATTTGCCCCCTTCTTCCTTTAGGGGACTTCAACCTGTGATCAATATATGCTGCAATACATCGATATTATAGTACACAGCAAAGACGAGCTCCAGTAAAAGCCAGCAGCGGGCTGAGCTTCGTGGGTGTTCAGTAGGCCTCCCATCTACTGTGCCAACCCATCGGTATCCTGCACTTACACAGAGGAGGGGAAAGTGATGGGTCCGACCACTCGCAACGATTTACAATCTTAAAACAGCAGCAATAGGAGCCAGCTCCGGTAACTGCTGATAAAGGCAGGAATCGGCTCCGTAAGGCACCCAACGTAGGACGTACAACTACATCCTTTATCGGGAAGGAATTAATGAGAGAAGCCAACGCCTGCTGCAATCATTATGCACTAAACCTATTTTAATTAATAGGACTCATGGACGAATATGGGGCACGAGACCGATGTCTGAGCAAAACAGATCCAGAAGAGAGTTTGCCTACAAAACCATCCACAGCCGTGTACTTCTGTACAAGCTCAGAAGAAAAACTTTTAGAATATCCCTATTAGTGATGAGCGAACGTCCTCGGATAAGGTGTTATCTGAGCATGCTCGGGTGCTAACCGAGTGACTTTGGCGTGCTTGAAAACATGTTCAAGTCCCCGCAGCTACAATCCCTGCATTAGTTGCGGCTGTCGAACAGCCGCGGGGACTCTAACATATTATTTGAGCACGCCGAAGTCACTCGGTTAGCACCCGAGCATGCTCAGATAACACCTTATCTGAGGACGTTCGCTCATCCCTACATTAGGTAACTGGCTGAATCAGCGTTAGACATTACACACTCACCAGTATTTTAATTTCACTTTTGACAAATCGTAGACTTCTATCACCTGTGAGGGGAGATAAAGATTTGGAGAGGTCAGCGTGGTCCGGCTCCGCGCTGGTAATGGACGTCCACAAGCTGCTCACCTTTAGCCTTTGATTATAAGCATCAAACAGCAGTTTGATCCCGTCCTGAGTCAGGCTGAGGATGAGGTCGTGATTCAGAGGACACTGCGGAGGGGGAAAGATTCATTCATTCATAAGCTTACATACTTATACAGGAACCTATTACTTAAAGGGTTTCTCTGATCGCAGGCGGGCTGGGAAGGGAATTATTTCTCAGCACCAGTCGAGGGGGCTCCGCTCTGGAATTCCCAGATATAATGACATACACCGGTTTCATAAATCCTGAAAAGCACATTTTTTCCATTATACCCGGGTTTTTTATTAAAGTCATCTAAGTGAGATCAGCGGTGACCTACCTGCTCGCTATAGAGGTTCTGCACATTTCGGATGGTCCTGCAATGCTTCTGGAGGATGGATACTGCCTGAGCCAGGGGCATTCCTGTAAGAGAGGCGATGTTAGTGTCTGTAGATGAAGAAGAAAGACGACTTTGTTCTGCACTTCTACTAAAGGGACATAAAGGACACGAAAATAGTAACGTGACCGGTAAGATTTCCAATACATCTGTTCCTAGTTGGAGAATTGGTGCTTAAAAAAAAAGAAAAAAAGGTATAAACAGAAAAATAAAAAGCCATTTCCCTGTACAGCACAGTTCCAATGTTAACGCTGCAGGCGATCATTCTGTCAGAGGTCAGTAGGAGGGTTTATGGGGTAGCAAACTGTATTATATTGGGGATACATGGAAGGAATCTTAGATGTGAGAGGCTGAGAAGAGGACCTGATGGACAAACTATGGTTCAGCTGGAGGCTTTCTGTGTTCTCTACCGGAGAGCCGCTGCCAGTAATCTCTGGCAGTGTGAAATCAGACATGCCGGATCCTTACCTCCCCGACATCATGCATCGGGGGCTCTCCATACAGTGTAGACTGTCCCCGAACCCATTGATATTAGGGGGTTTGTTCGACGTCAATCTAATGTTCATGGGGGTCTTTAAAAGGACTAGAGGATAGCAAGGACTAAGGAGACAAGAGGACGTCAGGGGTGCAATAATGGTGCAATTATAAACTATGGATTTATTGGGCAATCAAACCTTTTTTTTTTTTTTTTACAAGTGTTAAAAAAAAAGGGTAAGATGACTGCTCCCAAAATGACTCAGGATATTCCTTGTGTCGCAATAGCAGAGGAAATAGGAGGTCAGAGTCCTTAAAACAGGTGACGGCATGAGGCACGTGCCAAAAAAAGCTTCACAAACAGGATCAGGATGTTGCTCATGTAATAAAACATAAGCCACATTCCCTACAGAGTAAATGTCTTCTTCCTTTCCTTGTTAGATGCCTACGCTTCATCTAGTCCGCGAATATGGACCGAAGCAGGTTACATGGGGCCGGCCCGCACCCCTCCGTGTGTATAGGCTGCTACTGGGTAAAGAGGACGACGTGCTGCCGAGAACGCTGCTTTTTTGTGTATTTAGATTGTGCCACTTAATGAACGACAGTTTTGCTCGTTTATTGGCAGCCTGTTTACACTGCATGATGGCCATGAAGTGAGCGTGCTCCGTTCACGGTAATCGTGCAGTGGAAATGGTCATCTTTTACAGACTGCATAAGGACCTCGGCAGCCGGACTTACGGCAGGACTCCCGACAACCTTCGTAGGCGTATACAAGGCTGTAAGTTTGGCTCAGTCCACGCGTTTCGGGCCCAATAATAATTTTTATTCCTATAGCGCCAACATATTTGACGGGAGGTGTACAAACAATAAAGACATTACAGAGGAACACAACTCAGACACAGGAGGAGCGAGGGTCCGGATCACAAGCTACAGTCTATGAGGAAACAGGGGAGACACAAAAGGTAAATGGTAAGAAGTGCTTCTATTTTACGGTCCGGCCACCAATATAATAAATAGGGTGTGCACATAATACTGCATGAACCGGTCACCGGCCACTATGTGTACGGACTAAAGAAATGTGTTTATATTGGACTCAGTAGCGGATGGGTAACCAGTGCAATGACTGGAATAAGGATGAGGCATCAGTGTAGAGGCTGGAGAGGAATATGATCCTGGCTGCTGTATTCAGGATGGATTGGAGAGGGGAGAGTTTAGTAAGAGGGAGACCGATTAGTAGAGAGTTACAATAGTCCAGACAAGAATGAATAAGAGCAACAGGAAGAGTTTCTGCAGAGTCACAGGTAAGGTTGAATTCTAGAGATGTTCATGAGGTGTAGCTTACATGAGCGAGTGATCGGATGTGGGGAGTGAATGAAAGATCTGACCTGTAAACGCTTATGGAATTTAAAAAGAAAATACTTCGGTATAATTCCTACCTAATGTAAATTCCCATTGCTGGTTGCCCAGGGATCTCTCTGGCACAACCTCCAGATCCAGCATTGGCTCAGGACAGGGGATTCTTGGAGGTCAGCTGAGATCCAGAATGGTACCACGTCTGAACCTGCAAAGGACAAGAACACCAAGATGGGATCATCGTAAACTGGGGTTATCCGTCCTCAGTCATTAACTGAGCTTTGTCTAAAAAATGAATCCAATGAGTAAAGAAAAAAAAAAAACCTCAAAGGCCTTACCGAATACATAGAGTTCAGGCCTCACGTATGCTACAATGGGATCCACATGCTCAAACGGAGATCGCCAGTAATTTAATATCCCTTTATTTTTATTCCAGTGACTACCAGGAATATGTAATTTTACTGGTGTCAATAAAGGCAGTGTGGTTCCTCCAGTGCAGACCCCTTTTCTGTTGAACTGTAGCATTGGCAGGACCCCAAAAAATATAGGATGGTTGGCAAGTTCTGTTGAAATTGTCAGGATCGCCCTACATTATACCTAAGGTTCACGTTGGAAATGTTCCTACAAGCCCATGTAGTGGGATGTCAGAGCTTCCATCAGACTTAAGTGAAACATGAACGCCCCAAATACACACAATATGAGCCAACAACCAGTCATTCCTCAAAAGGCAATATTGAAAAAAAAACAAAAAAAAACCCATCTCAGACAGCATAATTAGTGTTGGATTTTTTCTGACCATGTTGCATACAGTGCTCATAGTTGGCCAAAAAATACCAAAACAATACAATTGGTCAACATTCGTCCATCAGTCGAAACGAATAATCAGCGAGGCAATAGATTGTTCATTATGGTTGCATACTTCTTCTCTGATACGTATGCAGGGTCTTCAGACGACTATATGTACATCGATTCAGGACCCCCGTAGAGGTTAAAAGTGTTTGCAAAAGTTCCTCAAAGGCAAATTGGGCAACTCCAGCACAGTTCGATTCACAATTAAAGGGGTTCTCCGATGATAACTAACCGAACAGTGGGGGTCTGACAGCTGGGACTCGCCCCGATCGGCAGAATAGGGGACTTTTTTCGCCCTCAACAGGACACCTTTATCCCCCATTACACAATGTTGTAACAGGTCGGACACCTGAACACAACTGCACTCATTCTCTATGGGGCTGCCGGAAAAAAAAAGCTGATAGCTTTCCAAAGCCCCATTGGAAATGACTGGATCGCGCACTGCCGCTCTATACTAAAAAGGGGTAAAAGTGTCCCGGTCTACCGACCAGCAGGTCATCACCTATTCTCATGACAGTATAGTGGATGGGATAATGAATTTTAATGCTGGAAATATCAGCTTGGACCAATGACCTCTCTTTAGGGTCCGTATAAATCGGACTGAGATTGAAACGCAGTGCACAGAAATATATGAAGCGGTCACGCTCGGGTAGGTAGAGCCGCTGGCCAGTCCGTGCTTGGCGTTCTGATCTCGGCCTGATTTATACGGCCGTTTAACCGGTCAATATCAGACCGGTGGGGGTCCGACAGAACTTTGCTTGAATATACAATTATATTTTCCTCTGAAGAAATATCAGGGTCCTGCTTTTCAACAGAAAACCGGTGGCCGCGTTTCAAGATCCGACAACCACCCGAAGATCGTGCCTTTGGGCGCTGAGGATCTACTAGAAGCGCCGACACGTAAAAAGGCGACTCTTTGTATTGGAGCAGGTAGGGTTCTTTAATATGAAGGTTTAATTAATGAATCTTTATTAATAAGCAGGAAATGTTAATTTGTGTAGATAATGAAACATCAGATGATTTATGAGCAGCGTTAGTCACGACTGCCCTCACTGTCGTGACTCGTTTATAATGGATACCACTAGTGATGAGCGAGCGTGCTGAGATTAGGTGTTATCTGAGCATGCTCAGGTGCTAATAGAGTGTCTTTGGCGTGATCGAATACTATATTCGAGTCCCCGCGGCTGCATGTCTCATGACTGTTCGACAGCTGCAAAGCATGCAGGGATTGCCTGTGTCATTTTCAGGTGGGTCTGCAAAATAAAGGGCTGCAATGCATGCAAAAAATCCAGAAAATAATGGAGGCATGCAGATTTGGAAATCCGCACAGATGTTTTTTTTTCTGCTATATGTTAAGGGGGTTATGAAAAACTACTCACATGTATTGTGCTCTTTTCAATGCACATTTCCTGTGCCCAACACAGCCTGAAAATCCACCGCTGCCTCAATCTGAGGAGTCGTGATGTCACCGCTGCAGCTTGTCATAAGATCGGAGGCAGCGCTGGGTGAGCATAGAGGATTTCATTACCTGCACCCATTATTTTGGAAATTTCCTGATCTCTGGCTATAAACCACAGTTTGCAGTGGACCGCCAGAGATCTTACACTTGTACACAATGCATCCGGCACACAGCAGCATCATGCTACGGTAGTCACTATCTCCTGGTACGATCGTGCGGTGGATGGCGGCGTCATCCTCAATAGGATGATCAGCTCAAGTTGTTACACTCCTAAGATCTCATTCACACAGATCCTAAATACTAGAACATAATCATTTCCCCTATAAAACAGATCTGACTAAACCAAAGGAGGAATCAGTGAGAAATCGGCACCAAACAAGTCCTGCAAAAAAGCAAGTTCAATACGTGGCGCTATATTAAACCCCACTGAATAGGAAATGCAAGAGATCAGTCCGTCAGTGGATGTTCTGGAGATTAACTGCTGAAGTGCTCTTGAGCTCCTGTCCTTCAAAATACATACACAAAATAGTTTCAGAAAGCAAGTCATTGGACAACAGCAAGAGCATTGGAATGGAGGTTCTAGCTCCTATAGTGCTGGCAGAATGCTGGTAAAGAATGCTGGTAAAGAATGCTTCGTTCTCTGGCTCCACATCATCTCCTCTTCCTCTCACTGTCGGTGTACCCCAGGGCTCAGTCCTTGGCCCCCTTCTCTTCTCTCTCTACACCGCCCCAATTGGACAGACCATCAGCAGATTTGGCTTTCAGTACCATCTTTATGCTGATGACACACAACTATACACGTCATCCCCCGACCTTACCCCGCTGTACTACAGAACGCCACCGACTGTCCGCAGTCTCCAACATCATGTCCGCTCTCTATCTGAAACTCAACCTCTCCAAAACTGAACTTCTTCTGCTCCCGCCGTCTACTAACCTCCCTAAATCTGACATTTCCCTCTCAGTGGGGGGCACCATAATAACACCCCGGCAGCAGGCTCGCTGTCTGGGTGTTATGTTTGACACCAATCTCTCCTTCACCTCCCATATACAATCTCTTGCCCGTTCTTGCCGCCTACACCTAAAGAACATCTCTAGAATCCGCCCTTTTCTCACCATGGAAACAACAAAAACCCTCACTGTAGCATTGATCCACTCCCGCCTGGACTACTGCAACGCTCTATTACTTGACCTCCCCATTACTCGACTATCCCCTCTCCAGTCCATCCTTAATGCAGCAGCCAGGGTCATCCATCTGGCTAATCGGTACTCGGACGCTCTTCGCCAGTCCTTACACTGGCTGCCCATTCATTATAGGATCCAATTCAAAGTACTGGTTCTCATCCACAAAGCTCTCCACAGTGCAGCACCCCACTACATCTCCTCCCTCATTTCTATCACCTGCCCGTCCTCTCCACAGTGCAGCACCCCCCTACATCTCCTCCCTCATTTCTATCTATCGGCCTAACCGACTGCTGCGCTCTGCAAACGACGTTCGACTAACCTCTGCACTAATCCGTACCTCCCACTCCCGACTCCAAGACTTCTCCCGCGCTGCGCCAATCCTCTGGAATGTACTACCCCAAGAAATTAGGACTATCCACAATTTGCATGTTTTCAGGCGCTCCCTGAAAACACATCTGTTCAGAGCGGCCTATCACATTCACTAATCAAAGTCATTCTATGTGTAAGTGTGTGTGTGTGTGTGTAGCCCATTCACTATCTCCGTCCATCCCTCACTCCCTCAAGATGGCTGGACCATCATTGTAAATGCACCATTGTATATACACACCTGTACTTTGTATCTCCCCCACCTCATTGTAGATTGTAAACTCTCACGAGCAGGGGCGGCTTATTTTGCTTTAATTATTGTATTGTTAACGTTGTTACTTATGACTTGTGTTTTGAAACTGTTAAACTGTAAAGCGCTGCGGAATATGATGGCGCTATATAAAGATTATTATTATTATTATTATTAAAGGGGACTTGCCCAACATGTGTGCCTAGCCCAAGAGGCATTTTTTTTGTTGTTGCTGGGACATCACGGCAGCCCTGTGGGAAAGGAACGATGGAAGTCTAGTAAATGAGGGGTTTTAAGGAACATGGATCCATTTTTAAGTTATAGTAAAGCCCCGTTCACATACTCCTCATTCAGATGTCAGCGATTTTTCAAATATGGGAAAAAAAAATAAGCTTGGCTCCAAGTATTAGTTTTTATCAGCGTTTCGCCAGTTTTTCCTATATAAACAGGTAACACTGATGGCTCCCGATTTTCTCCCGGACTTATAGACTTGCATTGGTGACACCGATCCAAAAAAAAATTTGGAAAAGTCGTTTCTTTTTAGTGTGGAAACTCGGTCACGACACGACGACGACGGCCCATAGACTATCGTGTGTACGAGATCTATGCCTGGGATAGAAGCCATACGGGAAACAGCGATGTCTGAACGAGGCCGAAACGTATCCCTAGGTGTCCATCAGAGTACCCCGCCCCAAAGCCCGTCTATCGCTGCCCCGTACCCCCAAAAACTGTGATAGTCATGGGGGGCCGCAGCGGCCCAGAGACCAGCAGGATGCCGCCATGTCACGAGTCCCATCAACCACAATGGGGATATATATATATATTACACATACACACACATACTAATATATATATATACCTCCCTATGGGTACAGTGTGGTCAATTATACATATACACCCCCTATACACCGGTCTGTGGTCACTACAGGGTTAAGAAGCCATGCTGAGCCTTGTAGTCCCACACCAGGTGCGGAGCCACAGGTAGCAGCCCTCCTTCCCTGCCCCTGACCATATGTAGCCGTCGCCTGTGCCACCAGCAGCCCCGGGGGTCCTGCCCGGTGCCCCCCACAGACACGTCTACACCCCGCACCGCTCTTACCTCTGTTTATGTTCTTCTCCCGGTCGCTGCTGCAAAACTTCCGGTTCTGGAGAGAACAGCCGTAAAGTGATACTTAGCTCCGCCTAGCGGCAGGAGGAGGCAGTGCGGGGGGATGGCGGCGAGGAGGCCGGGGCTGCGGGAGTATATACGTGTCTGTGCACACACCGGGGGCTGCAGGTGGATAACCGCAGCAGAAAAGAGCGGTCATATTACTGGGGAAGTGTCTTTTTTATATTCATTGTTTTTTTTAAAGATTTTTATATGATTTTTATTTTTTCTGTATATTTAACCTAATTTAATAATTTTAATAATTCATTTTTACTCTTAAAAAAAAAAAATCGACTACTGCATTTAAAGGGTTAAACGGCCAGTCTGAGCGATTTTCCCCGTCCTTGTCAGGCTTCCGCGGCGACCTGCTGCAAATTCATTGGAAAACTGGCGTGGAGTTATTGCTTTGTTTTTTTTTTCAGTTTTCAATAGGATAGAGGATAAGTTGCTGATCACTGAGGGGTCTGAGGGACCCCCCAAGAACACACGCTCGGCCCCCGCGCCGTTCATTGTCTATTGGACTTTCTCTGAGGATCGGTGTGTCGGACCCCCAGTGATCGGCGCGTTCTCCCATAGCCGTAGAGGCAGAGACCCTGACTCCAGTGATGTGTCACTTACTGGGCTGCTTGATGCAGTTCTGATAAAATCACTGTTTTCTCTACTGGAGATGGAGCAGTGGTCAAAATGCTGAGCTGTGTATTACCCCGTCAACACTGCTGATTAGCAGCTTTCTGTGTGCACTGTGCATAGGCAGAAAGCAGCCAGTTTTGGGGGCAGGGTTGGTTATTAGTCCACCAGTGATCATCTCCTGTTGATTAAACTGTGATTTTAGCAAAAAAAAAAAAGCTACGGCAAGCAGCCCAGTAAGTGATATATTGCTGGAATAAGGGTCTCTGCCTCTACATTGTGCAGTCTCAAATCACTGACAGAATGAAACAGGTTTTGCTCAAGAATATCCCTGTATTTCTCACCATCCATGTTCCCCTCGACTTGGACCATTTTCCCTGTTCCTGCTTCTGAAAAACATCCTCACAGCATGATGCTGCCACCACGTTTCACTGTGGGCATGATGTTCTTGGGGCAATGTGCTGTGTTGGTTTGGCACCAGACGTAGCGTTTTCGTTGGTGGCCAAAAAGTTTAATTTTGGATTGCTGTGACCACAGCACCTTCCTCGATATATTTGGGGAGTGTCCCACATGTCTTTTGGCAAACTCAAAACGAGCCTTATAATTTTTGTGTGCAAGTAAAGGCTTTTTTTTCTGGCCACTCTTGCATAATGCCACCTCTATGGAGTGCACGGCTTATTGTGGTCATATGGACGGATACTCCAGTCTCTGCTCGGGAACTGCAGCTCCTTCAGGGTTACCTTTGGTCTCTGTGCTGCCTCTCTGATAAATGCCCTCCTTGCCTGGGCTGAGAGTTGGTGGGCTGCCCTCTCTGGGCAGGTTTGTTGTGGTACCATGTTCTTTCCCTTTGATGATGATAATGAATTTGCTGGTGCTTTGGGAATCATCAGAGGTTGGGACATTTTTTTTTTATAACCCAACCCTGACATGTGATGCTCAACAACTTTGTCCCTGACTTGTTTGGAGATCTCCTTGGTCTTCATGGTGTTGTTTGGAGATCTCCTTGGTCTTCATGGTGTTGTTTGGAGATCTCCCTAGTCTTCATGGTGTTGTTTGGAGATCTCCTTGGTCTTCGTGGTGTTGTTTGGAGATCTCCTTGGTCTTCGTGGTGGTGTTTGGAGATCTCCTTGGTCTTTGTGGTGGTGTTTGGAGATCTCCTTGGTCTTTGTGGTGGTGTTTGGAGATCTCCTTGGTCTTTGTGGTGGTGTTTGGAGATCTCCTTGGTCTTCGTGATGTTTTTGGAGATCTCCTTGGGGTCTTCGTGGTGTTGTTTGGAGATCTCCTTGGTCTTTGTGGTGTTGTTTGGAGATCTCTTCGGTCTTCGTGGTGTTGTTTGGAGATCTCCTTGGTCTTCGTGGTGTTGTTTGGAGATCTCCCTGGTCTTCATGGTGGTGTTTGGAGATCTTCTTGGTCTTCATGGTGTTGTTTGGAGAACTCCTTGGTCTTCATGGTGTTGTATGGAGATCTCCCTGGTCTTCATGGTGGTGTTTGGATATCTCCTCGGTCTTCATGGTGGTGTTTGGAGATCTCCTTGGTCTTCATAGTGTTGTTTGGAGAACTCCTTGGTCTTCGTGGTGGTGTTTGGAGATCTCCTTGGTCTTCGTGGTGTTGTTTGGAGATCTCCTTGGTCTTCGTGGTGTTGTTTGGAGATCTCCATGGGGTCTTCATGGTGTTGTTTGGAGATCTCCATGGGGTCTTCATGGTGTTGTTTGGAGATCTCCCTGGTCTTCATGGTGTTGTTTGGAGATCTCCTTGGTCTTCATGGTGTTGTTTGGAGATCTCCCTGGTCTTCATGGTGTTGTTTGGAGATCTCCCTGGTCTTCATGGTGTTGTTTGGAGATCTCCTTGGTCTTCATGGTGTTGTTTGGAGAACTCCTTGGTCTTCGTGGTGGTGTTTGGAGATCTCCTTGGTCTTCGTGATGTTTGGAGATCTCCTTGGGGTCTTCGTGGTGTTGTTTGGAGATCTCCTTGGGGTCTTCGTGATGTTGTTTGAAAATCTCCTTGGGTCTTCGTGGTGTTGTTTGGAGATCTCCTTGGTCTTCGTGGTGTTGTTTGGAGATCTCCTTGGTCTTCGTGGTGGTGTTTGGAGATCTCCCTGGTCTTCATGGTGGTGTTTGGAGATCTTCTTGGTCTTCATGGTGTTGTTTGGAGAACTCCTTGGTCTTCATGGTGGTGTTTGGATATCTCCTCGGTCTTCATGGTGTTGTTTGGAGATCTCCTTGGTCTTCATAGTGTTGTTTGGAGAACTCCTTGGTCTTCATGGTGTTGTATGGAGATCTCCCTGGTCTTCATGGTGGTGTTTGGATATCTCCTCGGTCTTCATGGTGGTGTTTGGAGATCTCCTTGGTCTTCATAGTGTTGTTTGGAGAACTCCTTGGTCTTCGTGGTGGTGTTTGGAGATCTCCTTGGTCTTCGTGGTGTTGTTTGGAGATCTCCTTGGTCTTCGTGGTGTTGTTTGGAGATCTCCATGGGTCTTCATGGTGTTGTTTGGAGATCTCCATGGGGTCTTCATGGTGTTGTTTGGAGATCTCCATGGGGTCTTCATGGTGTTGTTTGGAGAACTCCTTGGTCTTCATGGTGGTGTTTGGATATCTCCTCGGTCTTCATGGTGTTGTTTGGAGATCTCCTTGGTCTTCATAGTGTTGTTTGGAGAACTCCTTGGTCTTCGTGGTGGTGTTTGGAGATCTCCTTGGTCTTTGTGGTGTGTTTGGAGATCTCCTTGGTCTTCGTGGTGTTGTTTGGAGATCTCCTTGGTCTTCGTGGTGTTGTTTGGAGATCTCCATGGGGTCTTCATGGTGTTGTTTGGAGATCTCCTTTGTCTTCGTGGTGTTGTTTGGAGATCTCCTTGGTCTTCATAGTGTTGTTTGGAGAACTCCTTGGTCTTCGTGGTGGTGTTTGGAGATCTCCTTGGCCTTTGTGGTGTTGTTTGGAGATCTCCTTGGTCTTCGTGGTGTTGTTTGGAGATCTCCATGGGGTCTTCATGGTGTTGTTTGGCTATCTCCTCGGTCTTCATTGTGTTGTTTGGAGATCTCCTTGGTGTTCATGGTGTTGTTTGGAGATCTCATTGGTCTTCGTGGTGGTGTTTGGAGATCTCCTTGGTCTTTGTGGTGTTGTTTGGAGATCTCCTTGGTCTTCATGGAGTTTGGTTAGTGGTGCCTCTTGTTAATGGTGTTGCAGCCTCTGTGGCCTTTCAGAAAAGGTAAAGTGCACATACTGACAGACATGTGACACGTAGATTGCACACAGGGGGACGTCCTGTCACTAAGCATGTCACATAAGAAGGGAATTGCTTGCACCAGAAATCTTTAGGGGCTTCATCGCAAAAGGGGTGAATACATATGCACACACCAATTTTTAGTTATTTGATTCCATAAATTTAATTTATGCCTATAATCTTTTTCTCACTTCACCAACTTAGACTATTTAGCGCTGATGCATCACACACAAATCGGATTACAAAAATATTTAAACAGATTGTAATGTAAAAAAATAGGGAAAAAGCCGGAGATGGGGTGGAATACTTTTGCAAGCCACTGTATATTCATAGACTCTTAAGTAATTGCATTAGGTAGTTGCTAAATGTAAAATGATCATGAAAAATCCATGTTGAATGGACCCAGGCGAGACTCTACACCTGATGCACGTGGCTTGTCATTTAGGGCATAGACATACTGTATATGTATATTAGAGAGAAAATAATTGTAACCACATGCCACACAAACTCATTGGCTTCCCTTCTTCCCCTGGCAGCACTGACTCCTCAAGGAGAAGTCTGAGAAGCCTTGTCCTCCAGATCTACTTATTACTGCCACATTTAGCATTCATACCTTCATGGTTGTTCTTCAGCTCAGCCACATGATGGCGCTGCATCTCTTAAAAAATGTTGTTCTTTTTTTGGACGATCATCCAAAATTTATCCAGTGCAAACATATACCATAGTGCTGCACAGAACGGGGTCCGTGTCTCCAGTAGACCTTCATCAGCTAGAAACATCCATTGAAAAAACAAAACACTGTCCTAGTTATGTAAATGGACTAAGCCTTCTGCTTCTTTCTCCACTTGTAAGCCACTTCTTTCTCCACTTATAAGCCGCTTCTTTGTGCATCTTAAACCTCATTGCTCATTCTGAAAAACTGCTAAAATCAGTCGTCTTCAAAATACGATGGACTGACACTTCACTGAGGAATCAGATTACAGCCGCCTATTGAGGTCTATGGAGAGGGGGACGCAATCTCCATTTCCTAGGACTCATTTACAACAGATTGGGCCGCCTAAAGCTCTTATGCAAACTAGTTGTGTGTGTGGTGGGGTTAGGTCCATTTTTTTTTTAGCCAATTTTAAAGCCATAGACAAAAAGATAAAACTAATTTTTCTTAATACGTAAATGAGCTGTTAAGATCTATGGGCCGGACATAGATCTTCCCGAGAATCTGTTTTCAGAGATTATTTTAAAGGAAAAGGAACATTAGCAATGTGAGACATGTAGATGAGGAGAGCAGACTCCCAGTCATTACATATCTCACACTGGTAAATAAGCTCTGGAGGCAGATTCTCAGGGAGATCTATGTCCCGCCCATAGATCTTAACAGCTCATTTACATATTAAGAAAAATGTGTATTTCTCAGGAATAAAACATCAGATCGCAGATATCAGGGTATCATTTTAGTCAGCTTCCTATGACCTACATGCCCATATAGGAGGGTTGATCCTACTGACAGATTCCCTTTAAGCATGGCTCAAACAATCAATGGACAAAAGTCGGGTCATGTCAGACAACATCAGCAGTTTATTAAAACCGATCATTTTACAGGTACACATCATACAGTATTCACCGTGACAACACAGACATGTGGGTCTTAAAGCGATTAACCGTTCAATTGCTGGGCGATCTGCTGCAGATCTATAGTAAAGCCAAGTTATATTGAGGTCCAGGTAGATATGTAATTTTTGGTGAAACGTCCATATTTTGGTTAATTTCATATTATAGAAATATTCCAGACAGCTGTACAGTAATGGTTCGGGTTGGTATCAGATAAAACGTTAAATAATAATAAAGCTGCCACTAAAATAACAAAAAGATAAAGAAAAATCTACAAGAATGAATGTGTTCACACATCAGCCACCGGATGTGCAGTTTGTGGTCCATAACTTGGGCCTGGAGATACTCTCCGAGTCATGGCGATTCTCCATTGGACAACGATTGCATCGCTGTGCATGGACTGGCCGGCAGCCAGTCCATGCACAGCTTAGGAGAGCCGCCAGCCAGACGCACTTTCACGCTCAGGAGAGCCGCCAGCCAGACGCACTTTCACGCTCAGGAGAGCCCCCAGCCAGACACACTTTCACGCTCAGGAAAGCCGCCAGCCAGACGCACTTTCACGCTCAGGAGAGCCGTCAGCCAGACATACTTTCACGCTCAAAAGAGCCGCCAGCCAGACACACTTTCACGCTCAGGAGAGCCGCCAGCCAGACGCACTTTCACGATCAGGAAAGCTGCCAGCCAGACGCACTTTCACGATCAGGAGAGCCGCCAGCCAGACACACTTTCACGATCAGGAGAGCCGCCAGCCAGTCTGTGCACGGCGATTCGATCGACGTCTGTGTTATACGGCCTTGTGACTACAGGATAATACAGTACCAACCAAATCTGTGCAAAATTAAAAAATGCTTGCAGGCTGAGATGTCGGGGAGGGGTAAGGGTTGAGTTCTCCTTTTTCCCCTATTGTGCTGTCATAGTGCGGTCATGTGAGACCATGTGATGTAAAAAAAAAAATCGAATTTTTTTAATACGTATGTGTGAACTTCGCCTAAGAGATCGGGAGCGTAGTTTAAGCTTGGTCCAGCCTTAACTCAACTGAGAGCTCAAAAATGGGGCCAAGTCTGAATTTAACGTTAAGGAGAGCCTCACAGTAGAAGTCACCCCTTATCTTCATGCTATCAAGGGGTAGTTACTAGTGATGAGCGAATGTTTTCGGATAAGGTGTTATCTGAGCATGCTCGGGTGCTAACCGGGTGACTTTGGTGTGCTAAAAAATTACGTTCCAGTCCCTGCATGTTTTGCAGCGGTCGAACAGCCGAGGGGACTCGAACATATTTTTTAAAGTCACCCGGTTAGCACTCGAGCATGCTCAGATAACACCTTTTCCGGAAACGTTCGCTCATCACTAGTATTTACGCACAGTTTCAATACCGCTTAGCTTTTTCGGTCAATTATATTGTATCTGTGACGTGTCATGTAAAAGAAAAAAATCCATGAAAATGTGATTTTTTTTAAGTGCAATAAGAGCGCAATGTCTATCAAAAGCTAACACAAGGCGCACAAGACCATACCGTTTTTCGGCAATGCATTACAAGGTACAAATAATTATATAAAAAAATCCAAAAAACATTGAGTTAATAACAAAACGTAAAATTATACAAATAAAAAAAAGGCATCAATGTGATTGCAAAAGAAGCATTAACGCTCCCTGCGCAGAAAGCACAACAGTTACAGTAACAAAACATCAGGAAAAAAAAAAAAAAAAAAACACCATTGACCTAAATTATCAGCAAACTGTAAATAAAAACCTACAGCCGCCTGAGTGCACATCACATGCGGCTAAAAGCTTGCATAGACGAAGGTGGGGGAGGGGAGATTGAACCGTTGTTGGGAGGGCGCAGGCTTCGGAAATGGAGGGCCGAGATGAAATGGTCAAAGGCTTCTATTCTCCTGGGCTCGCAGGTCACGGGAATAATGGAAAGCTGGGAGGTGGCGTCAGGCTTAGCGTAACTTCAGGTCATCTCCGCTGCCCAGGCCGGAGGTGGGATCCTGTTGCCGACGAGCCTACACCAGAGAGAAATTCTGTTAAAAGTTAAAAACAGATAAGAAGACCACATACATAATACACACAAGCAGATACAGGAAGATCCCCGATCGTCTGATTGATGGTGCCACGTTGCTCAAACGGCACAGCGCCATGCACTGTGTAGTGGCCATGAATGGTATTGCAAGGGAGCTTGCAATACCAATTGTGGACACTGCACAATGTATGGCGCTGTGTCACCTTCAGTGCAATGTGGTACCTTTAATCAGCTGATCGGGACATAACCGCCCCCTCCCAATTTATTTGATATTAAGGATCTATCCTATGGATAGGTGATCAATATTGAAGTTCAAGAACCACTTGTAACTTTGAGAAATGCTAAATTTGTATCCGGCCTTCATTTGCAGTGCAATTCCAGACATTCAATTGTTTATTAGCCATTTCATACTGACTGTGGTCTCCACTAGTAGAGTGACAGGCAGAAAAGTAGCCATAGACCCCATTACAATTCATGCAACTAATATATATCTGCAAATATTACACAAATATATTATTATTTTTTTAAATATATAATTACACACATTACATATGTCATATTTACAGATTTACAGTATTTTTATGCATATGTAATGCTTGCAAAATTATATATATTTAATCTCTTTTTCATCCAATCCTGCACTTATACATCTGAACAGTAGGGGGCGCTACAATCTTGTCAGTTTTCTATCATGTGCCTTACAGCAATCTGAAATCACAAGTTCATACATTGTGGTAAGGAAAGGGGTCGAGCCTGCAGCAGAGGAAAGGAAAAATGGGCGGCTGAGGCAGCAACAGCTATTAGAGGAAGGATGAAGAACATTTGGTTAGTTGAAATCAACTGCTCCCGCTTTTTTTTTTTCTAAGTGGCAGCACAGGGAAAAATGCAATCGCTTTTAGCAATTAACACTTTTCTCCTCTTTGAAGCATCATTACTAATTAATATGCATGTCCTAACGTCAGGACACAAATATATAATCTATATAAATGTTAAATACGGTAACTTAAAATACACTGAATTACTTATCTAGTACTGAACCAATGTTACTGCCCGTATTTAAAGAGGACGTATCGCTTGCTCAAAAAATATAAAAATGTAATTAAATAACTTGTCAGAAAATCTTTGAGTTCTCCTGAATCTGCCACGTTTTTCCGTTTTGTGCTGTGTCGCTCCTTTGCAGAGATATTCACATTTGGTTTTTATTCTGAAGCTCAGCATGTGAAATCTCTACTCTGCAGTCAATGGGGAGTTTCTTCAGAAACTTCACTCCTCCCTCCAAGACGCTGCCAATCACAGCTGATCAAGCAGAGACTCAGATGCTGTCGAGCTGTGATTGGCAGAGTCAGGGAGGGAGGGGGGAAAGTGCATGTCCTCAGAGAAGGTGGACCGCATAGCAGAGATTTCACATACTGCGCTCCAGAAGAAACAAATGTGAATATCTCTGCAATGGAGCGGCGCAGCACAAAATGGAAAAGAGCGGCAAAATCAGGAGAGCTCAGGGAGTTTTATAAGCCATTTAACCGAATGAGTCAGTGACATGTCCTTTAACTCCAGTCAGAGTTCACAATTTTGCAGGGATTCATAGCTCAAATCTTCCAGCATTATTTGGAAGTTTTGCCTTTACACTCTCGGCAATGCAAAATAACCTGATGTATGATGAAATGTATAATAAAGAGGTTTCTAGTTTCCCATCATTGAAATACTTTTTTTTTTTAAGCCTACGAGCTTTTTGGGAGGCTCTGTTCTTTTAAAACACACATTTATGAACTATTTTTCTTATAGCCCAGTCTATGAGAAAAGCCATGCATATTTTGATACAAAAAATAGCAAACAAAAGTGACGGTATCCGTGCGAGGCGAACAGTACAGGAGGCCTTACAGAACATGACAGAGGCTTTCCAGACTGTATTTGAGAGCGTGGCAGAGAAAAACGCCCCCAGAGCAATGGGCAGAGGTTCTAGCTCCGTACCTTATGGGTGAACCGCAGTACTATGACTTTGCCCTGCAGGAAGCCAAGGAGTACGACAAACTGAAGGCGCCAGGGTGTGGCAGTCCGAGCACAACGGGTGCACCTCTAGCACTACCAAAGGGACAAGCCTCCCTGGTCCCAGATGTTCAACCTGGTACACCTGGTGCAAAAATGACTGCAGTCCGAAACCTGCTCCCCAGCACAGATGGTGGAGATGGACCAATTTATCCACCTGCTCCCGAAGCCGGTACAAAGCTGGGTTGTCTAGGAAGGTCCCCATAATGCGGATGCCTGGTAGAGATACTCTGCTTTGGAGAGCTCACTGAGCCGTCAAAGGAGTCTGAGTTCACCTGTCAAGGATACCTAAAAATGGGGCCCCGATCACCTCCGTGAGGCGCCCTAGGTCCCAGGAAGGGTTGGATCCGGGTTCAAGGGGAACATCTAGTGACATTGTCTGTTGGAGGTGTTGTGCCCCGGGACATATATCAGCCAACCGATGATTATTGGTTTCCGCAAGGCACCAGGCATAATGATTTATTATGTCGTGGGACTAAAGAGAAGGGACAGGTAAAAAGAAGAGCGCTTCCTAAAGGCAAAAGAGAAAGAATCCAGGGGTATAAATCGGTCAGCTCAAGTGAAAAGAAAAGTAAGCCTGGGGATCGGGTACTTGTGTTCTTGCCCACAAGAGAGAGCCTGTTCCAGTGGCAGGAGGCTATAGGGTGGTGGAAAAGGTGGGAGAGGTAACCTGCTAAAACCCTGGAAGGGTTGTCAAAGTGTGTAAAGAACTTTGCCGCCTTCCAAAAATCAACACATTCGAAAATCGGTACACAAAAATAGAAGCAGGTTCTTGGGAGTAACTGGGTCACCTTTGTGTCATCAAACATGAGCCTCACGTTCGGGTCAATTTAAAGCCCTTTAGAATTCCTAAGGCCCACCTGGAGGTAGTCTCAGAAAAGGCAATGCAGAAATGACCACGCTCCCTCACATTTGATAAAGTGGCACCCTGTAGGCATAGTGGTTAGGCAGATGGTGACCAGCCCTCGACTTTGGGCAGAGGGGAGGGTATGTAGTAATGCCAGGTAGACTATGGGTTAAATCCTTACTCTGCAGGCTTTGGTTAGTACACCTGGCTAGCTCTGCATATAAATAGGCTAGGTGTTAATCTAAGGCAGTCAGATCAAGGAAGCTGACCAGACTGGATGTATCTTGGAGCTGAAGAGAGAGAGACGCCAGAATCCCTCTCTGAGAAAAGTCTGCAAGTATCACTGGTTGCTATGGACACCAGCTGTTTTGTTTGACAGAGCCGGGGCTAGCTCAGCCATGTATCAGTAGCTAGGGTCTGTACTGTTTAGTTAACACCTGGACAAGGCTAGGGATTTATGTTTATGAGTCTGTTTTTGTGCTGTGCAACCTGTGGAAAGCAATAAAAACAGCACGTTTGGACAAACTGCATTGCCTGTGTGAACGCCACCCAAGTTCAAAGTCTGAAAAAGCAGCTAGTTTATGCCACCATGACTTGTCCTATATGCTTCCACCAAACATTACACGTCCCTCCCCTCGGATTTGGCACCCGTCGCTCATGCACACAAGAAGTAGTTATTTCTAAGGGGTACTGACCAGTTAAGGGCAGCGTGGTCGTAAAACTCTCACCTCCATTTCCTCCCGGTGAGAGCGATCTCTGTCTTCAAACTCACGGGTTCTCCTGCGAGCTTCCTCAAAGGCCTGTTGCGCCAGGGCGTCCTCATGCTGAGAGTGAACAAGAACCATATTCAGTATGCCAACTTTCCAGAACTACGAGCTGGATGCATCCAAAAATAATATTAAGTAATGCCGGGTCCTCATCCAGCAAGCGGTATAATGACTCTGCACTTAGTGTCTATTATTTAGTCCTTCCCAAGTGGTGTTACGCAACGCAGTGGCACGAAATGCAGGCGCGCGCTGGGGTTGGGGGTCTTTACTAACCTGCGCTCTGTCTTCATCAAACTCTAAGCAGCCCATCCCGTCCAACCGCTGGAGGTCTATCCATCCTCTCCACATGACGCACACACCGTTCAGGATCATCGGAGCCTTTAAATGGACCTAAAACAGAGTCGGGGGTCCCGATTAGTATCATCCTAAATCCCTCAGGTATTAAACCTTTAAAGACCACCCACTGTCTTTAGTGCGGGCGACACAGGACTCAGTCCAAAAATACATGTTATTCTATATCAATAGGATGGTGATAATAGGGATCGGAACGCTGGGACCCACAATGATAATGAGAACAGGGCTCTGTGACCCCAAAAACGGTTTTGCAGCCCCCATTAAAGACGCACACGTAGATAGACCTGGCACACTCAGAAAACACAACATTTACTGTGGGCCACGGGCCAAGGACTCCAGGATTAATGAGGAATTCAGCGGGTGCAGAACTACGGGGAAATTTGAGCTCGAGTTGGATAAGGGCCGAGGAAAGTGGTTTCATCAATTAACTGAGTAACTGCTGCACAGATCTGACTCCCATTATTCATGCGAAGACCCCGTAGCAGTCACAGAACTATTGCCAAGGTGCCAACGTAAGACCATGAACCTGGTAATAAGTAACGGCATTATTAAGCTGTAAAACCATCTTGGAATGGTTTTCACAATTAAATGCATGCAACTGGGGCTAAAAAAAAATCCCACCAATGCGCAGCAAAATGGATGAGGCCAAAGTGGAAGCAAGTTACTTGGGAAATCTGCAGAATATCCTTAGAAATGTTTTGCAAGTCGAGAATATAGAGAAACACAAAGGTAAACGTTATGGTGGCTTCCTATCAGCAAAGCCGAAAAGCATTAGTGCGCATGCGCTGGAAGTACTATGTCCCCGGAAATATTTCACTGCATACCGGAACATAGTTCACCGGCGCATGCGATTCATGGGGAGTCAGTGGGTTTCACAAGTAGTTGGGGAATGTATGGCTCACACTCTATTAGATGATATTTTTAGTTGATAGGCCAAAAAACTGGTGACAGGTTCCCTTTAAATAAAAGGAACAAAAGATAAAAAACCTTGAGTAATGCAGATAATAAAGTATGATGCCAATAAAAGTGTCCTCCCAAACACAGTAAGATACCCCCACAGTGAATTCCTCCAAATGCACGGCATGATGAACCTAATGTACCCCCCCAACTCACCCTGCAAAGTATGGTGATCCCATCATAGCATGATTCCCCAACTGTAATCCCCACACAGCTGCATAGTATAATGGGCCCCACACAGTCCTCCATACAGTATAATGGGCCCCAACAAAGTCCTTCATACAGTATAATGGGCCCCAACAAAGTCCTCCATACAGTATAATGGGCCACAACAAAGTCCTCCATACAGTATAATGGGCCCAACAAAGTCTTCCATACAGTATAATGGGCCCCACAGTCCTCCATACAGTATAATGAAACCTACAAAGTCCTCCATACAGTATAACGGCCCCAACAAAGTCCTCCATACAGTATAACGGCCCCAACAAAGTCCTCCATTCAGTATAACGGCCCCAACAAAGTCCTCTATTCAGTACAACGGCCCCAACAAAGTCCTCCATTCAGTATAATGGCCCCAACAAAGTCCTCCATACAGTATAATGGGCCCCACATAGTCCTCCATACAGTATAATGGTCCCAACAAAGTCCTCCATTCAGTATAATGGCCCCAACAAAGTCCTCCATACAGTATAATGGCCCCAACATAGTCCTCCATACAGTATAATGGGCCCCAAAATAGTCCTCCATACAGTATAATGGGCCCCACATAGTCCTCCATACAGTATAATGGCCCTAACAAAGTCCTCCATACAGTATAATGGGCCCCACATAGTCCTCCATACTGTATAATGGCCCTAACAAAGTCCTCCATACAGTATAATGGGCCCCACATAGTCCTCCATACTGTATAATGGGCCCTGTATTGCCTTGCATACAGTGTAATGGACCCCTGTAGTCCTCCATACTGTATTAAGGCCCCAAATAGTCAGCCATACAGTATAAAGAACCCAATAAAATCCTCCATACAGTATAATGGACCCAACAAAGTTCTTCATACAGTATAATGGGTCCTACATATAGTATAATTGGACCTGTATTGCCCTCCATACAGTATAATGGCCTCACATACTACTCCATACAGAATAATTGTTCGCCTGGCTTTGTGGGCCAAATATACTCACCATGTGGGACAGATTTGACATGCGGGCCATAGTTTGACATGTATGCTAGAGGGAGATTTTTAGAGGGAAAAAGTAATACTCTGTTTAAGACAACTGCTACTCCAATAAGTACCACAAAATAAAAAATAGAGCTACTGCGAGTTTGATTGCTCCATGCAGACATCAGTTTGTGTAGCTGGTCCTTGAGAGTCGGAGCAGGTTGTGTTCTCATCCGATTTTGCGGATCAGACTCTGCCAATAAAGTCTATGGGGATCTGTGTAAAACTGATGGAACACAGAAGACAGACTTTGCACTTCGGAGTTCCATCTGACTGTAACTGATCCATTGCTATGGCTCAATGAAGTAAAAAGTTTAGACGGTCTACTGCTTCAGCGAGAAAAAGAAAAACAACAAAATGGGTGCAACTAGGACGACAACTGAGAAAAATCATCTAGTGTCTCTTGGATGGTAACCAACAAAGTAATAACCACGAGGATGTAACCATTAGAAAAACAAGTTACAACTCTTGGAAGGCAAAAAGAAAAGTCAAAGGTAAAAAGTGGTCCGCCAAGCCTTCGTATGCATCATTGTCGGCAGATGATGGCCGCCCAGACTCCGTATGCATCATTGTCGGCAGATGATGGCTGCCGAGACTCTCTATGCATCACTGTCGGCAGATGATGACCGCCGAGACTCTGTATGCATCAATGTCGGCAGACGATGGCCGCCGAGACTCCGTATGCATCACTGTCGGCAGATGATGGCTGCCGACACTCTGTATGCATAGTCGGCAGATGATGGTCACTGAGACTCCGCATGCATCATTGTCGGCAGATGATGGCTCTGTTAGACAGCCAGGATCTGCCACTAACAGCGGCATTTATTATGTATAAACCAGGGGGTGGGGATGCCATTCCACATGCCCATCAGCCCATGCTAAGGCAGACCCTGAGGACCCCATTCCTGCCACCAATGTGCAAATGACGAAAAATGACAGTTCGGGAAGGGGTTAAAATGTGGTCATTGGATTAATAAGGTTGTGCACCCATGCCCTATGGTGTCCCCATACCACAGAAGCCCCCACATTCCTTGCCACCTGAATGTTGACCACGCGTTAGAGGCCCAAATCGGATTCTGATTGTATGTGACGTGACCGATTACCCTGCGCCCCTCCATTACCCAGCTGACTCCCATCTATTAAGGCGGAGTCATTTGGGCAAAATGTATTAATGTGCAACAGAGAAATATTGGTAATTGATTTCGCAGATAGGAGGCTCAGTGCATCGAGGCGACCCTTCTCCTATATTATGTGGATCACAATGGACGCTCCCCGCTCAGCCATATCTCTGCCACCACGGCTTCCTTCACAAAGTGAGCAGAGAGGTTCCTTCAGATAAGGCAGACCACAGCCAAAACTATATACTAGGACCAAACACTCCAACGCCCTCTGAAGGGGTGTTCTACAACCCCCCAGGAAGGAGATTTGGGTGAAGGAAACTTGAGAGACCACAAGATGGGGGGAGCCTCCGGACAGAGCGGAGCAATGAGGAAGTTGAACACAGCATGAACGCGTGTGTGTGAAGATAATGGGGGTTGTGCAATTGTTACTCACCTGTCCCGGCACCAGTGCAGCGCTCTTCATCCTCCTGCAGCTGACGGAATCCTGTGTGCATCAGGTTATCATGGCAACCTGGTGCACACCACAGACGTCACGCATCTAGGTGTTTTAGAGCGGTCCAGGTGGCATGCTGCCTGACTATGTAGACAGCTTGGCATCCTAACACATCGCTGACAAACCCAGCTCTGCTGCTCCACTGGGTTCTGCTGTTCCACAATGCAATGCAAGTAGAGGTTGTTAAATCCTTTTTAATCCACACGCTGCCTGGCACATTTAGCTCTGCCGCCCCAAGGTGCCAACCGGAACATCCAGCTCTGCCGCCCCAAGGTGCCAACCGGCACATCCAGCTCTGCCGCCCCAAGGTGCCAACCGGAACATCCAGCTCTGCCACCCCAAGGTGCCGCCCGGCACATCCAGCTCTGCCACCCCAAGGTGCCAACCGGAACATCCAGCTCTGCCACCCCAAGGTGCCACCCGGCACATCCAGCTCTGCCGCCCCAAGGTGCCAACCGGAACATCCAGCTCTGCCACCTCAAGGTGCCGCCCGGCACATCCAGCTCTGCCACCCCAAGGTGCCAACCGGCACATCCAGCTCTGCCACCCCAAGGTGCCACCCGGCACATCCAGCTCTGCCACCCCAAGGTGCCAACCGGCACATCCAGCTCTGCCACCCCAAGGTGCCACCCGGCACATCCAGCTCTGCCGCCCCAAGGTGCCAACCGGCACATCCAGCTCTGCCGCCCCAAGGTGCCAACCGGAACATCCAGCTCTGCCGCCCCAAGGTGCCAACCGGAACATCCAGCTCTGCCGCCCCAAGGTGCCAACCGGAACATCCAGCTCTGCCGCCCCAAGGTGCCAACCGGAACATCCAGCTCTGCTGCCCCAAGGTGCCAACCCGCACATCCAGCTCTGCCGCCCCAAGGTGCCAACCATCTTTGCTTGATCCACAATGCACCAACACCTCTGGTCCGTGGTGCACATCCAAACCTACATGTTAAGAGAATCCACCTCAGCCTTACCAGAAAGACTGTAAGGGCTACTATAAGGTCTCCCCTTTTAGTGACGCACCCAATATACACTCCAAAGCTCCATAAACTCCAGACTAAAAAACGCAGCATGCAGCGTCCTTAGATCCAGATCCTTCAAAAGGCTGAGAGCAAAAATTAGCGGATTGGAGGCCAAGAACAATCCCACTTATCCTATAGGATCAGTTTGGCCCTGCGACAAGACGGCATAAACAGCAACTAAGTCTAACCAAACAATAGGCATCTTGTTGTGGATCAAGAAGTGAGAGGACGCATCAGCTTATGGTGTCATATATTATGGGCTGAACGTTAAACTTCTAGAGTAAATAATGTGGGAAAAAGGCCTGATCCTACAGCGACGATGATGAACGCATGAGCAACTGCGCAGAAAACAATCGAGAAGACTCATCAGGAGGCAGAAATCCCCTTACAGCCACCAAAGAAAAGTGACTGCTGAATGTGAGCGGCCAGCAATTAATCATTCATCAGCCGCTACTCCATGACTCCGTCCTCTAATAATATATCGTAATGGGCGTCACTGTAAGACACCTCTGCAGGAAGGGTTTTTTATACTATGATAAAACAGGAAAATAAAGCTCCCTCTGAATAGTACAGGTACTGGTTACTAAAGCCCCTATAGGGGCACGTGCACCTTCAAACAATTATTAAATAAGTTTTCTATTGATGTCAATGGGAAAATACAGCCTTGTGATGCCATTTTTCTCACTTTTTACTCATTTTGGGGCAAAAAAAAAGAGCAACATATCAATATTGATGTGTGACGGTTGCAACAACCCATCCCGCCCGCTTTGTCGGAATTGGTCAAAAATGGCGTGAAAATGGCAAGTGGCATAGTTTTAGCGCAACCCCCAGTCGTTCCAAAATTGTGTGACTTTTCATGGATTTTAACGTTATAATATTAAGAGCTTTGCTGAATCGGGCCCATCATATTTGACATTTTTCTCTTTAGTCCAGGTTTCGGCAGACCTACCTTTCCAGTCTCTCTTTCGAAGTCCACGTAATCGCGGGTGGGAGCCTGGCGAGCCTCTCCCTGCCAGCTTGCTGGGAAAAACTGCAGCGACAGGTTGGTTCCTGTGGCCACGAAAGCCTTAAATAGAGAATCAATACACAGAAAGTCAGAGGCTGTCTATGTACAAGGACGTCAAATTAAAGGGTGATCAAATGTCTGATCATGGGGGTGCGACAACCAGCACACCTGCAAACAGCAGTTCCATCCAATGTATAGAGGCTGCGAACTGCACACCTGTCACGATGTGGTCAGTATCAAGGGCAAATGTGCAGTAACCGGTCACAGCCACAATACAACTGGCGGAGCGGCGCAGATCCACAACTGGGCGCTTTCGGAAGAGGACCCATACTCCTGCGCTGGGCCACTTACTGGGGGTCTTACAGCCTATTTAGGCTGTCTGGAGGAACAGACATTTTTGGCTCTACGGGTGTACGATGTGCAGAACCACACTTACTATCTCAGAGCGACCGTCCCGGCAGGCGTTCTGGAAGCGGCCCTGTCTCTCCTCGTGCGGCCGGTCTCTGAACCCCGTGTACTTGATCTGCAAACACAGGAAAATAAGAAAGCAAGTCAAGAAAATATCGAAGATGTTTATACACAGAAAACCCAACAGGAAATAAAGCAAAACTAACGGAATGTAAAATAAGAAAAATAAAAAACATCAAAATAAATACATAATATCACATCCCCAGTCCACCGCACAATCCCCCTCCACACTCTCCATATACCGCACGTCCCCCCCACCACTCTCTATATACCGCACGTCCCCCTCCACACTCTCCATATACCGCGCATCCCTCCCCCCACTCTCTATACACAACACGTCTCCCTCCACACTCTCCATATACCGCACAATCCCACCTCCACACTCTCCATATACCGCACGTCCCCCTCCACACTCTCTATATACCGCACGTCCCCCCTCCACTCTCTATACACCGCACGTCCCCCTCCACACTCTCCATATACTGTGCATCCCTCCCTCCACTCTCTATACACAGCACATCCCCCCTCCACATCTCCATATACCGCACGTCCCCCCTCCACACTCTATATACCGCACAATCACACCTTCACACTCTCCATATACCACGCGTCCCTCCCTCCACTCTCTATATACCGCACGTCCCCCCTCCACACTCTCCATATACCGCACGTCCCCCACCACACTCTCCATATACCACGCGTCCCCCTCCACACTCTCTGTATACCGCACGTCCCCTCCACTCTCTATATACCGCACGTCCCCCCTCCACAATCTCCATATACCGCACATCCCCCCCATTACTCTCTATATACCGCACAATCCCACCTCCACACTCTCTATATACCGCACAATCCCACCTCCACACTCTATATACCGCACGTCCCCCCTCCACACTCTCTATATACCGCACGTCCCCCCTCAACACTCTCTATATACCGCACGTCCCTCAAACTCTTCCGCTCCCTCAACACTCTCTATATACCGCACGTCCCCCTCCACACTCTCCATATACTGCGCATCCCTCCCTCCACTCTCTATACACAGCACATCCCCCCCCTCCACACTCTCCATATACCGCACGTCCCCCCTCCACACTCTATATAAAGCACAATCCCACCTTCACACTCTCCATATACCACGCGTCCCTCCCTCCACTCTCTATATACCGCACGTCCCCCCTCCACACTCTCCATATACCGCACGTCCCCCTCCACTCTCCATATACCGCACAATCCCACCTCCACACTCTCTATATACCGCACAATCCCACCTCAACACTCTCTATATACCGCACGTCCCCCCTCCACACTCTCCATATGCCACGCGTCTCCCTCCACACTCTCTGTATACCGCACGTCCCCCTCCACTCTCTATATACCGCACGTCCCCCTCCACAATCTCCATATACCGCACATCCCCCCATACTCTCTATATACCGCACGTCCCCTCCACACTCTCTATATACGGCACATCCCCCCCATACTCTCTATATACCGCACGTCCCCCTCCACACTCTATATACGGCACATCCCCCCCATACTCTCTATATACCGCACGTCCCCCCATACTCTCCATATACCGCACGTCCCCTCCACACTCTCTATATACGGCACAACCCCCATACTCTCTATATACCGCACGTCCCCCTCCACACTCTCTATATACGGCACGTCCCCCCCATACTCTCTATATATCGCACGTCCCGCTCCACAATTTCCATATACCGCACATCCCCCCATACTCTCTATATACCGCACGTCCCCCTCCACACTCTATATACGGCACATCTCCCCATACTCTCTATATACTGCACGTCCCCCCATACTCTCCATATACCGCACGTCCCCCCTAAACACTCTATATACGGCACATCCCCCCATACTCTCTATATACTGCACGTCCCCCCATACTCTCCATATACCGCACGTTCCCCCTCCACACTCTCTATATACGGCACATCCCCCCCATACTCTCCATATACCGCACGTCCCCCCTCCACACACTATATACGGCACATCCCCCCCATACTCTCTATATACGGCACGTCCCCCTCCACACTCTATATACGGCACGTCCCCCCATACTCTCTATATACCGCACGTCCCCCTCCACACTCTATATAAGGCACGTCCCCCCTCCACAATATCCATATACCGCAGATCCTCCCCATACTCTCTATATACCGCACGTCCCCTCCACACTCTATATATGGCACGTCCCCCCCATACTCTCTATATACCGCACGTCCCCCTCCACACTCTATATAAGGCACGTCCCCCCTCCACAATATCCATATACCGCAAGATCCTCCCCATACTCTCTATATACCGCACGTCCCCTCCACACTCTATATATGGCACGTCCCCCCCATACTCTCTATATAAGCACGTCCCCCTCCACACTCTATATAAGGCACGTCCCCCTCCACAATATCCATATACCGCAGATCCTCCCCATACTCTCTATATACCGCACGTCCCCCCCTACACTCTCTCTATACGGCACATCCCCCCATACTCTCTATATACGGCACGTCCCCCTCTACACTCTCTCTATACGGCACATCACCCCCATACTCTCTATATACGGCACGTCCCCCTCTACACTCTCTCTATACGGCACATCACCCCCATACTCTCTATATACGGTACGTCCCCCTCTACACTCTCTATATACGGCACGTACCCCCATTACTCTCTATATACCGCACGTCCCCCATACTCTCTATATACCGCACGTCCCCCCATACTCTCATATACCGCACGTCCCCCCATACTCTCTATATACCGCACGTCCCCTCATACTCTCTATATACCGCACGTCCCCCATACTCTGCTATATACCGCACGTCCCCCATACTCTCTATATACGCACGTCCCCCCCACACTCTGCTATATACGCACGTTCCCCCCCATACTCTCTATATACAGCACGTCCCCCCCATACTCTCTATATACCGCACGTCCCCCTCCACTCTCTATATACCGCACGTCCCCCCCATACTCTCTATATACCGCACGTCCCCTTCCACACCTCTATATACCGCACGTCCCCCCTCCACAATCTCCATATACCGCACCCCACTCTCTATATACCGCACATCCCCCCCATACTCTCTATATACCGCACCCCACTCTCTATATACCGCACGTCCCCCCCATACTCTCCATATACCGCACCCCACTCTCTATATACCGCACATCCCCCCCATACTCTCCATATACCGCACCCCACTCTCTATATACCGCACATCCCCCCCCATACTCTCTATATACCGCACCCCACTCTTTATATACCACCAGCTCGGTGTTTCCAGCTCTCACCTCACATTCACGACTCAATTTCCGGAAGAATTCCTCATTCTCGAACTTGCTTCTCTGATCCGGCACCACCCGCGGCATCCTTACCACCGACCCGGGTAACGAAACACGTCCCTGTCACCCCCCGGGTCACCGAGCTCTGGGAATCTCCCGCCCGGTGGTGGTCGCCGTTCTCAGGCTCCACCCCTTTCCTGCTCAGCGCTTAGCCCCGCCCATACAATCACGTCCCTGCCACCTCCTCTGTAGCTCCGCCCCTCATCTCTGCTTTGTGACGTCACTCACCCTGAGGTAGCGGCCGTGCAGTGAGCGCGCTCCTGTCACGTGACGCCGAATCAGTAATGTCAGGCGCGCAGTCAGTCAGAGCCTCTCTGTGTGAGGGGTCTCTACACAGAATGTAATTGGGGTCTCTGTGGACAGCCTGTATTTCGTAGAGAGTTGCTTATCCCCTTCATCATGAGGTAATAACTCTGGATTTCAGTATATCCCACTGACTCTGAGAATGGTTTTTTCGTGACATATTATACTTTATAATAGTGGTATCATGAATTAAGTCGATTTTTTTTGCATTTTTTTGTGAAAATATTGGAATTTTGGCAAACATTTTGGTGGTTTTTACATTCATAAAACCCAATGACGTGCAGTGTCCGTCATTGAGTGCCTCCTCGTTTGTGTGGTGCGAGCGCACCTTTTCCGCCACGTCAGCTAATCTGATCAGCTGACATGTGCCCTAACAGCCGCGGATGGAATCAGTCTCTGATACAGGCTGCGGGATGCAGTGACGCACAGGAGGCAGATCAAGGGTTAACAGATATAACTCCTGGCAGGGAGATGGGGAAACATGACGTAAAATGCGGCCAGAGAAGGGAATACAGAGGTTTGGTTGGGGAAATAACAAATAGGATCGTTCTCAGAGAAGTCACTTATCAACTTGTCTTCCTGACAGGAAAGTTCCCGGGGTAGAGGATGGCGCCAACAGCCGTCGGCACGCCGTGGCTCCGGTGCGGTCCTGAAGAAGGCGACGGTATGTGCCCGGTTGGCAACGTTGAGTCTTTGAAGCGTCCTGTGTAGTCCTCAATATGGAGACTCCTGTGACCTGACAGGGTATGGCCACAGTGCTGACAGGGTTAAGCGAGGCTTGTCGATTGTTCACCGAGGGTTCAAGAAACCGTCCCCGGTAAAAGTCACAGTCTCTATCAGGCGTCACAGAAGCACCCCTGACTGTAAGGGAGTGATTGGCACCTCGAAGGGTCGGAGTCAGCCTGCACCCGGGGCGCTTCTTGACAGAGTCCCTGCGGTAAGTCACTGTCTCTGAAGCAGGAGCTCTCCTCAGCCGCACGCTGCGCCTTCCCACCAATTGGGAGTCCGCGCGCTGTGCTGC